>NW_010588080.1:0-15032 GCF_000705375.1 Tinamus guttatus
AAAAGATGTACAGCATTGAAGCACTGGCCTTTACCTTGAATTTCTCCAATAGACAGAAAGATTTCTGATTTTCAAAAATCTTTGAAATTGCTGCCAAGTCAAGCTAAGAAATCTCAGCAAACGTAAACACTAACCTTTCATATTCGTTAATACTAATGAGTCTTACCACGACTACTTCTCAATTCGCAACCTATATCCAAGGCTTTTCCTTATGGCCTCCCTGCCTTTACACTCTTCCCACGTTGGACCTAGTATTTTGGGTTCTTTTTTCCTTTATCAATACGGTGCTGACAGGTGGCAGAGATACACATGAATTTGTTATGTCTTAGACAACCTTGGTAGAGCAAAATAAATAATTTCCTACCTTCAAAGACCCCCTTCGCTGAAACACACAGTATTTTCTCAGTGTGAATACTGATAGAAACATTGAACATTATTTACATCACAAGAAACACAGAGGAATGGCCCTTCTCAACCCCCTTTGGTGCTTCTGTTTCCAGCTGTACAGAGCAGCATGAAGATTACATGAAAAAGCAGTTTAATAAGTGTTCTCCTCCCCTGCCGCAAAACAGAACAGGGTTTCTGTTTGCTCATATTTTTTAATTTGGCTCGGTTGCTCTTGATTCAATTCCAACTTTGTTAATCTTTAATTAAGACCTCTTGGGCAAGAGGAAAAAACATGTTTAAACAGATAAGGAAAACTCATACAAAGGCCAGAATATTGATCATTGAGATTGTAATTAGTTTGCTATCGATCAAAACAACAATTGTAGAATTGGTGGGGAAGTGTCCTTTACCACAGGCAGTTCTGGACACCTTTTTGGATGGGAGCCACAAAGAAGTTGGTATAAAGGGAAAGGTAATCGAGCCCCTGTAGTAACAAAGCAACAACTTTGGCAGGAGACAGATTGAGCCCTCGTTGAAGCAACACACGTGGAAAGTGCAGCACCCGACTCGAACACGCTGCTCTTGCCAGACTATCCAACAGACACCAGCATCATCCTCTTTAATGCAATATTTATCAAGAAGTTATATTTTCAAAGCATAGTACGTATTGATGTCTTATGTCTGGCTGAACTTCAGCACACAGATGCTGTATCTATTTCACAGAGAATGTCATCATTATGAAATATGTTAAATCTCTCTTCTTAATTAATCTTCAGGTGTTTGCATTACGCACTGTTCGACATTTCAAACTGTCACCTCTCACTTGCTTAGCAGGAGAAGGGAAGCTGCTTTCTCCAGGCTAGATAAACACACTTTCTACTCCGGTTAGTTAAAGTAAATCTGAGCATGTAGGGCAAAAATCAGCCAGAGCAGCAAGCCAGCAAAATGCCTACACACCACTTACCTCCTCCAGATTGCTTTTGGGGACATAAATGATGAATAGGGCTTGTAGCAACACTCAGGATCAGGGTGAAATTCCCCTGTTATGATGAATTGGCTACCAGGAGCTCCTGGGGAATTTTCCATGGCGCTTATCCTCTGCTGCTACCTCTTCCTAGACACGATGCATCACGGTATGAATCTTGGCATGGCTAAGGGACGAGGTCAAGCAGATTTGAGTCCCTCTTTGTTGTTCATTTATGTGAAAAGTTTTGTTGCTGTAAAGTCTGTTATAAAGCTCAGCATCCCTGACTATCATCAAACAAACCAGGCGCAATGTGGAACAAGCCACATGGCCAATTTCCACTCTTGCAGTGGCCTTAAATATTCCCAGCTATTTATCTTGAACATAGAGAGTTTCAGGGAGGATGAGGGAGCCACAGACAAGCCAACAATAACCGATCCTTAGTGCTGGAGCCAAATGTTATTTACCAATGGCTGCATTAAAGCTATGACCCTTGACTTGGGGCAGACCAGTATCTTACTGACCCTACTCAGAGTTTTGATTTCATAGCTAGTATGTGAGGTTTCCCCAAGCATTACATAAAACAAGTAGTGCATCAGGTTTAGCATTTGCACAGATGGCTTTTCATGCAACATTCCCTGAATTCACTTATAATTCCGTAGTTTTAATTGACAGATTCCCAAGAGTTTCCTCCTCCCTGTTGTCTGCCTGCAGAAAGCAAGTTCTTCTCCTTGGGAGGTTGGAGAGAAATGTGGGGTAGACAAGGGACACCAAGGGATTGCTGAGGAGTTGTTGGATCAGGATGGGTGAAGGGTGTAGGAACTGTCAGCAGCTAATGAAAACAGTACTTGAATCTTAAAAGCTCAGTACTACAGTAATAACTGATAATAAAATGCTCTTTTAGTTGTCTTGGTAGTCTAAACCTGATTTCAATAGCCTTAAAAATAGACACTTATAATCAAATTCAATAAGCAGCATATTAAGCAGTAACATTTATGTATTTGCAAAAAATCTGCAGGAGAGGAGAGTGACAGTCAGTAATTTTCAGCCAAATATCACAGAGCACAAACTGACGATGCTGGGAATTGCTAACCACTGCTGAGATGCAATTGGGTTTCCTCTAGTTGATGCCCCTCATTTACCTTGAAGCTGAGGACACTGAAAGCCAAGGAACCTCTTATCAGCACTTGACAGTGAAAGGACTTTGGGGAGGAGTGTGACAGCACCTCGGGAGCCAGGACACCAGGATAACATCTCCGGGACACCAGCTGCAGCATCTACCCACTGCTCCTAAAGCAGCGGTTGTCCCAGCATAGAAGAGCCCACTTCTGTCAACGAGTTCCCGTCTGGGGCTGCAGGTACGGACAGTCATTGAATTTAATTGAATTGCTTGAGTAAACATTTGTGGGATCAATACCCACGTGTCCGGATTCGAATGCACTTCTGGATGTTGCCTGGCAACGCGGTTCGTCCACGGGATGGACACGATGCCACTCCTGGTGGCCACAGGACCACGGCTCCATCATAAGATGTAGCTTGGCGGAAGAATAAACAGCATTTTCATCTCCGACCACATCCAAGCACATCCACAAGAATTCATGATATTCATATTCCACTAGACTTCATATTTTGATGCATGTTTCACACAGTTGGGAAGTTTCCAATTCTTCACTGATGCCAACGTGACCAAAAGGCAGATCCAAGCCCCCACGGCGCAGAGAGGGTAATGCTGGAGAGCCACCCTGCTGGGGATAGCACTGCCACTGTCCCAGCCTCGCTGCCTCGCAGTAATTTTGTGGCAAGTTCGTGGAAAAAATGCAATCAAAGCAACCTGCAACTTCAACCTGGACATCAAAAATAGAGCTCTGCTATGCAGGGTGTTCGCATCATTCCCCAGACTAGGGATTTTGCTGGCTAAGTTACACCAGTAGGTCACTAATGTGATTATACAAGTTGGAAAAAAAAGTGCTCCTGCAAATGCAGCATAGGTAATTTTCCAACAGCTCTATCCATTCTGCTGAAATCCATCTATTTCTATATCACACACACAAACTAAGATGATGCTGTTTCCATAATGTGCATTTTGAAGCTCATTCGGTTAATTAGGAAGCACAAGGAAAAGCCATTGGGAGAGGTGCAGGCACGGGGACTGTCACAGCACCCCCGTCCACCCCCCTCACCTCTGCCATCCCCACTGCCACCCGCAATGTATCCTCCACAAAGGCATTTTCCTTGGAATGAGACAAATCAGGGACCGGGCATTAAAATAGTCTTTGCTACATAAACCTACCAGGAAGGAACTTCCTGCTTGTTCAACTCAGACTTGGATTTTTACCGCTAAAGAAAAAGAAAAGAGAAACAAAAAGGCTGTATTAGAGGCTACACCACCACACATACAGATCAGGAAAGCACATCCCCCTGGAGACAGGACTGTGTCTGCTTGAATTAAGGTTCACTTCACAGCCTGTTCCTGTTTCATTTTATTACAAAGCCTTGTAACCAAGCACAGAATCAAATATTTCAGAAGCACACTTTTCCTCCTCATCGTGGTAAGATGCTTTGGTATTTGATAGAGAATAATTCTGTGCATCAAATGAAAACTTGCAGCAATTAATTCAAGGAATTACCTAAATACAAAGGGGAGAGTAATACGTTATTTAATCACTTGAGCTAGATAGTGAAAAGCAAATAAAGCCCATGCCATGCAACTTTTTGGTAAAGGTTTTCTGTGCAACTGAAGCATAATCCCTGCCCTAATTTTATTCTTTGAAAACAAGTGTAGAGTAAGAAAGAATAAAGTTTGGGGGTTTTGCTTTGTTTTGAAGAGCCTGGGACTTTGTTTCTCTTTTCTGCACTCATCAGCCATAGCAGCTAAGCAGGAGCCCAGCCTGAGAGCCCAGCTCCTTCCTCCAGCACAGCAAGGGCACAACTCACATCTTGAATACCCATCACAAATGAAAACCAAGCAGTAAGAGCCAATCTGCTTAAAACTCCAATAACAAAAGCAATTAATTAGAATATCAATTAAAAATTATGACACAGGTTTTTATTAGATTACCAGTTTCAAGTAGACCACCATATAAAGTGTATTCTGTAAATCTGCAAACAAGCCTTAAATACTAGGCACAATGAAAATGCACATTGGGAAATGACCAAAAAGATATATTTTAACTTTATTGAGAAAGAGTATTTTAGTTACCTAGAAACATTTTTTGAGAATATTTGCAATTTCTATTTTTTTTTTCAGTGAAAACTTCTGTTTTTTCAGTGCTCATCATCTGCACAACAAAAATGCTAAATTTCAACTAGTTCTAATAAATATAGACAAACTACACATACCTACCACAATGTTGAGACTGACAGTCTGTTTTTACTAGCACTCTGTGCTAGTGGTCTTGTTTTTCTTCAATTCTTTTTAGGGAAGATTTATATTCATAGCACCCTGCATCTCTGCAGCACTGAGAGCACAGATAATGCTGGACCAACAAACAATTCTTCATACCTAAACCCCTGGATCCGAAAGGTCACATTTTCAGATACAAACCAAAACCTCTCGTATCAGCAGAATGTATTTGCTTTGTGCACTCGGTTCCTTATAGGAGACGTGCATAGAGATGCTCAATGAGCCAGATCATGGCATTAGTGTACACAACCCTTGCTTTTGCTCCTCCACTATTTCTGGCAGACGTAGAAGTTATTTTCCTCCTGTTACAGGCCAGTAGGCAGCTTAGAGGCATAAGGAGGAGGACAACGGTGCATTTCAGACCATGTATTTGCAAGGTACTTACACACCCGGGTAAATTCTGCGCCAGCTCCTCTGCCTTTCCCCACGTCCACAGACACCAGGTCTTTGGAGACTCTCCAGGACGTGCCCTCTCAGGCAGAAAGGGCCACAGCCCCTTCAACATTCCTCTTAGTCCCAGGAACTACTAGTGATCTTGATGGTCCACTCTGCATTTGCCAAGGACACCGGTGTCTCCTTGTCCCCGTGATGCCTCTTTTCTCATACCCTGCTCAACTTCAGGCCACTTGAGACCCTACAGCCTCCCACCCACTGCCTCTGTTGGGGGGTGTCCTGCAACCCCTGGGCACCCTCCGATGTCCCCTGCCCATCACCTTCCTCTCTGACCTTCATCATGGGCCCACATCCAGCCTTCCTGCAGCACCAGGGTTTGCTCCGCTCTTTTCTTGTATGGATAAACATGCAACTAGAAGTACCTGGATACCGAGCTTGGACAAAATGAGTCTTTTTGGCAGACCCAGCAAGGGGACGGGGTGATTCGGCAACCTGCAAACTCAGACTGACCTTTCCTCCCCCAGAGACTCTGGGATGAGCTGAATGTTGCAGTGCTTGAGGTCTCAGCTTCCAAGCAAGGGGCTTAAATCAACTCAGCCAGCTCAGATGAGTAGAAATCCACAGCAGGGTCATTTAACAATCCAGCAGTTTTATAGGAGGAAAACAGTGAAACCACCCTATATCCTGGAAAATGACAACCTCTTTCTCTTCATTCAATTTGCCATAGCTACAGAGCATAGCAAGCATATCGTAGAGCTTACGCCTGCTTACACACTGGGCAACATTATATTCAGTATCTCAAGATGGGACACGGTCTTTCTGGGCTGTCTAAACTTTAGTACAAAGTATTTGGGAGTTTTTCTTATACTGTATATATAAAAAAAGTAAAATGAAAGGAAATATCTAAATTCACTGCATATAGCAAGGAATATCATTGGCACAAGGCATGTGAGGTATAAATACTTGTCTTTCATAATTTCAGAATTACATTGATCTGTGTTGACAGGTTTTGTTCATCAGGCGTTTGGGAATATCACATGTTGATCCCCATGCAGAGCTAAATCCCTGCCTTTAAACAGCCTTTATTACCCTGGCAGCAAATCACATCCCCAACCTTGGGTCTCCAGGGCTACAATTATTAACCCCGGGACAATTTTTAAAGAGCAGTTCAACGACTAGAAAATAGCAGCTTTTGGACTACCATGCAGAACTGAACAGAAAATTATATCCTTGTGTGAGAATCTAATGGGTTGGGCAAACCCCTCATCCCACTGAGCAGATCAGCTTCTCCCTAGACTTCTGAGAGGGCCTAAAAGAAATTTCTCCGATGCTGCATTGGATACAGACCCCATCAACTCAGACCCTTCTAGATATTACAAATCTTTTCTATTCAGCTAATAAAGCCTCTCTATACAGCCCCTGCCATGCCTGCATTTATCCAAATGCGCTACAGACACGACCTTTCCGAAGCGAAATGATCATTCCACGTTACATTTACACCTTCTGTTTTCCTTTCTATGGAGGCTGAACACCAATTCCTTCTCTCCTTTTGGAAATAACGCTCACCCACATTGCAAGCTGGACTGCACATAGGGCCCAATTGTCACATTAACTTTGCTCCACACTGAGCATCATTATTAAAATCTAATTTTATATATTATTCCCTAAACCTCTAATTTTAACATTATGTACTGAGCAATAGCAAAACACACAAAAACAAGGTGAGCAGAAAGGATCAAACGGTACCAGGGCCATCCTTATGCCTCCCAAATCACTTCAGGCCTTTCTTTCTATTTATCCGGGGGGTCAGGAGCCACTGGACTCTTGCTTTAGTTAAGCCATCAAAATAAATGCAAGTATCTTTTTAACCCAGTTTTAGCTGATTGCTCAGCTCTTTAAACATAAACTTAGCCCAGTGATAAATATGCTAACACACACATTAAAACTGCACCGTGCAATTTTCTCACCACATGAGGATTCAGTACATGGGCAAAACAAAAACTGAAATAAAGCTGGGAATGAGGAGGAAGAGCAGCCCATCTTGGGTAACCTAGTGCCTTGCTGAGGGGGTTTCAGTGCAAGAATGAACACAAAGGGGAGATACGTGTTAAAAATCTTGTTGAAAAGAAAACCTACACGGGTGCTCTACGCAGAACAGCTAGTAACACAAAAAAGACATTTCTGCATGTTTTCAAAGCTACCAGGGGACGTATTTGGTGCGGGAAATCTAAGTGTTCAGTCCATGTCTGGCTAGTCAGAACAAATTACCTGCACGCAGACACGACCGTCGTCGTCTTGTCATAAAAACGAGTCGGGCCAAGCAGCAAGCGCGGGAGGAGGCAGCAAGGTGAGAGCCGTGCAGCTGGGATCCCAGATGTTAAGGGACCGCGGCGCGAGACGCTCCGTATAAAACCAGGGATAACGGTTCATCCGTACGGCGCCGGGCCCCGCACCTCCAGGTGACTTTGCAAATGTCAGCGGGTGAAAGCAGAGGAAGCCTTTCTCCTTACAGAAACATCAACTCGCACACCCTGTGCGAGGCAACAAAAAACTGTGCAATGAAGGGGCAGCAATTGCTTTTAAATGATCAAGGGCTCATTTCTGCCCTGCTGTAGTGTTTGCATCTACAGCAGCAAGGCACCGCTTTTCCGCTGCTGTAAAACAGAGTCAATGACACTTCCCTTCTCCCAGGTGATGCCCATCTAACCTAGATTTCAGGGCTTGTGTCATACTACCCATCTGTTCAGAAGCCAAACCTGCTTCCCCAGAAACAAATATGCGAGGCAATAAGGCACTGGCTAAAGAGCCATGAACTTCGAATATTAAAATAGGAAATTATTTCCTACCTACCACTGACAGAGGCTGCCTCCCTGCTGTGCCCAGTCTGAAAGGCCATCTGAACACATGGGGACAAAGGCAGCCTGCAAAACGTGAGGTTTTCTATACATTTTATATGCATGGATTATCAATTTCTGCAGACGCAGCTTAAGAAACAACATCTAACCTTTAAACTCCTCTATCTCGCAGTGCTCTGTTTTCCAAAGGGAACTCAACTCAACTCCTAGGTGTACGTGTACAAAGTTACTCACTTGCGTGTATTCAATCAGGTTTGGGTGCACAAAATGCCATTTGCTTGACAAAATTTTGAGTTTCCTTCATGTCACAGGCTTTGGAAGGCTTCAGTTTGACTAAGAAATAAGATAAGCAGGAAAGAAATCAAGGAAAGGGGTTTTTTATGCATTAGTGCCTGAAGGAGTTTGTTTCAATACAAAAAAAAAAAAAAAAAAAAAAGAAAAAAGCAAACTGCCAAAACTCATCGATGCAGAAGCACATAGGTAAATGTCAGTGCAAATACAATACAAACTGCTCCTAATATTATTCAATGCAGAAAAAAAACCCCGATGTTTCTGCCTTTTAACTTCAGGGCTCCATGACTTGGCATTGGTGCTTGACTCAGGAAATGAAGAGAGAGCAGTTGCATTTGGAGAGGGTGAAGAGCCTCGCTATAGATCAGGTAGAGATGCAGGGCCAAAGCCACAGTGGACACAGATCATTTAAAATTTGATAGGATCACTTAAGACCAAAGAGAGTAGATGCCAAGGAGCTCAGCGTTTCCCAACAAGGATGGATTGGGAATGTCAGCTGTGATTGAAGGGGGGCAATGACAGCTCCCTGTCCAAAGCAGCAACTGTTTTCTGGGGAGGTTTGGTTGTTTCCCAGGCAGTTTTAGGAGTGCATAAAGCAGGCAGAGGCAAAAGGTCACAAAAAAGGGAAACTGGTAACTGTCAAAAATCACCCACCACAAGGGGAGGAAGATTGCAATAATCCCCACATCCTTCAAGAAGCACGAGATTAATAAAGCACAAAAAACCACCATGTACACAGCAAGCTAAAGTGCTGCCCTGCTGTTTAGTTCTGGCCCTGTGGATGGCACAAGGCAAAAATGTTACATGAGGAATTGGGGCCTTTGGCCCCTATTCAGAAACTTCCCCCTCTTTTTTAAAGGGCAGAGAGCAAAAAAATCTCTTCCATAATAACGACTTGTTCCAAGTCGATCAGATTGTCAAAACTTTGTGCACTGGAACCTTGCAAGCCTCTGGGAGAACTAAAAGATAATTTAAAGCACAGTAAATCAAACAGTGCTAAAGCTCCGGTTGGACAATTTATTTCAGAATTAAAGCCGAATATTTAATGTAGCTTAATTCACTTCCAAGGAAAATGTTTTTCAGGGAGCAATTACTGACATAAAATGCAATTCTCCATCAAAGGGCAAATATAATTATTTTATGTAAGGTGAAAAGAAAGAAGCTATACAACTACCTTTTAGTGGCAACTGCTGTTGAATCAGACCTGAAAGCCTGGCGAACTTTAGGAATATATAATAATAAATATTTAAATTGAATCATCTCTCCAGAGCCAGGCTCTCAGGTAGGGTATTTAGTGCGTGTTCTAACACAGAAACAATTGCTGTTTTACAAACAATTTCCCTTTCAGCTTTGCTAAAAGTTTCCTGAATAATTTTCCTGCCTGCCCATGCCAGAGCTGAGCATCCTTCCAAGGAGGGAGGAAACAGAGAAGCAAAGCCCTTCTCACCATTTTTCAGATGTGCAAATAGCTGAAATTCCCATTTAATACTCTGCCCTGAACAGCATATGCTAATGGGAGGAAAATCTGGATTTATCAAGGAAAATCCTCCTGTTTTGCAGCTTCCTGCTGGATATAAACGACAAAACCCCATTAGCTTGGGCCAGGATTTCAGCCTCTCTTATCCAAGCTCAAGTGCCTAAACTACTTAGAATGACCTGGACTTGTGAAAGCTGAATTATTGTTATTTATTTTTAATGCTTATACTCCAACCATTTCTTCAATGCACGTTGATTCAAAACTCAAAACTCCTAACTAATGGCCTATTTGCCCTCTCTGCTTATTTATTTAAGCATAAATCCTCTCTTTTGCCATTCAAAGACTGCACTTTTCTGCTTAACAGCTTCTCCTGTATCTTCTTGTGCAAATAATCAAGGAAAGAGAAAAGTGGGGAAAATATCTGGAGAACAACTTCTACCTCTCAACAGAAAATTTAAATCAATTTGATGCTTCACAGAGGGCTCTGATGGGGCTGGGCTATAAACCTGTCCCAGAAGGAGGGACCCGAAGCAGCTCCAGCAGCTGTGGGGTTAACAGAGCTGCTCCACGTCACGTTATGTTCCCAGCAGGAAAGACCTGTCTTTTTACGGGATAATCAAATTTGTGCATTAATTCTCTCAAATGTAAGTAAT
Source organism: Tinamus guttatus (assembly GCF_000705375.1). The sequence goes on from NW_010588080.1 coordinate 10,424, forward strand.
AACTAACATTCAGCATAATTTTTTACGCCATAATTTTTGCATGCCATGCACTGCTGCTCATCTACTGATTTGGCAGTGAGATTTGAGCAGTACTTAGACTTTCTAATGCAAAATTACACGATTCCGTTTTACTGATGGAGAAACTGAGGCACCGATAGACTCTGCATGGCCTGCTGAGGCATTATTGTGTTCAGAGGCTGGCGCTTGTGATATAATATACAATGTAATTCTTACTACATTCTTATATTATATATTCATATCATTATTATATATATTCTTATTATAATTCTTACCTGTGACTGTACCACTCATATTTAAGGGGAGAATCACTTGTTCTGGGGAGACACTTGCACATTTTTCTCCGCCAGGAGACCCAAAGACTTGTCATATATAAGAATGTAATAAGAATTACATTATATATTATATTCTTATCATTATTATATATATTCTTACTATAATTCTTATCTGTGACTGTATCACTCATATTTAAGGGGAGAATTGCTTGTTCTGGGGAGACACTTGCACATTTTTCTCCGCCAGGAGACCCAAAGGCAAAGGGCCCAGTTAACATTTCCTCTGGTTCTTAACAACCAAACCCCTCCAAAGCCAAAACCAGCAACCTTGCAACAACAACAGTCTTTGCCATTTTACTTCAGACAGGAATCTTGAACATATAAATGCTAATGTTTCCAACCTCCTTACAAATTAATGATGTGGCAAAGAAGCTTGGGTTTAAGTTTTGGGGTTTTTTTTTTCCCTCCCCCATTTTCATCCCACATATAAACTGCTGATATGAAGAAGTAAACAGAGAACAAGAACAAATCAGAACAAGTCATTCAAACACAACCCTGAAAGCCCAAACGTTTCCATATGGTGCCCAATCTCCCTCTCGTGTTGGGCTGACCGAAACATCTGCAAACATCTGCAGACACGCACCTCACCCAGCAATATAGCCCCCATCCAAAACACTGGTGTCAAACTTAACCCTTATTTGCAAATACTACTTTACTGCTATTTCCCCCTTTATTGGTGCAAATTGAGTGTGCAGTTGGCCAGAGGCCCCCAAAGACGTAGGGCTATGGGCACCAAGAGCCTCGCTCTGATTTTCTTTACCCCTTCAGGAGCTGCTGGTGCTTTTCTTTTCCTCAAGAAAAAAAAAGTAAGGCAGTAGAAATTTGCCTAATCAAGCTAAAGGAAAAACTTAGTAAGGACCTTAGGGCTTGAGTCACTGGCAGATACTTCAATTTGAAAAGAGTATAAAACATATCAGGGAGGCAGGATTCCACCCACAGGAGAATATTAAAAAGTTTTCCTTTTATTATCATGCCTGCCTGCACGGTGGTTGAAATCCTCCCTGGGACTGCCAGAGCTTGTTAGCTGGCTCTAATAGTTGCATTAATAAATCCTATAAACTAATTGTGCAGTGACAAAGTTAATTATATTCAAATGGAATAGTATATTTCTCTCCAAATATGATAAAGAATTCATTAAGAGATGTGCTCCTGCCTGGGAGCCGAAAAATACTACGGAGGCAGAACCCAGAGCCGGCTGCGCTCCGCGGTCACTGCGGCCCGGGAGGCATTAACCTGAATTATTTACATGACACCGTATGGCACGAACGCACCGAGCTTTGCACGGGGCCAGCACTAACTTCCAGCCAAAGGTGGGAATGGGCTCCTAAACCCCCATTATTTTCTTTAAGCTGGTGAGGACAAGTATACAGCCCTGGGTAATAGGAGCCGTTTTTCCCATTAGAAGCAGACCATGAACTTTGGCTTCATCAGAGAAGGGTGATGGGTTCTGCGCTCAACCGGGAGAGCTGCCTTGGACAGAAGAGAACTTACTGGTTCCAGGGATGAAAGTTTTAGGTTGCTTTGGTTTATAAAAATCGTCTGGGACAGAAGACCCCAATAATGAGCAAAGCCACAAAGTAGAACCCCCTTGTGCCCTTAAAGCACCTCTTCTTTCCTGAATCCAGTCATCTCTCCGTAAATTTGAAGCTAGTTCTAGGAGAGCTACGGCATTGTCCCAGGGCCCTCAGGTTTGCTTTGCTAAGTGTAGGTGAAACTACTTCAGCAAGAGCTCCCAGCACCATCAGGGGTAAAACTACAAACACTCGCTGCAGATGTGGGGTGTCTTCTTAATCAGACGCTTGGCAGGGCTGCAACTCCAAATTGTAAAACTACAGGCATGGCAAAAACCAGAGTCAAGGATTTCAAAAATAAACTCACGGCCTTAAGTTCTTAAGTCCATAATTTATCTCACAAGAAACTTGTTTTCAAGAGTGCCAAATATCCAATTAATAGCAGCTAAGTGAGGAAATCGGGTCCTATATTTAAGGACCTAGACATAGGAGACTGATTTGGGCTTCTAGTTTTGAAAATCTCAGCTCAGAAGACTTTTCAAGTCACACTCTACTCACATTGGATGTGCAAGATGACTGCAATCATAAAATAAATCTCCCAAATCAGGATTTTTAACTCTGTACAACATTAACAATTCTGCAAAATTGCTTTAAGCACACCTATAGAGATGGAAGATGAATGGAGCAGCAACCAAGGTGGTCACAAAGTCCAAAACCTCTCAACCTGCAGACTACCTGGTCCCCATGGGAGCCCCGCTGGAGAAAGCAGTGGTCAGCCATGGTTCATCAGCAGCCTCATGCCCTTTGCTTGCAAATCCCCTTGGAGAAGCATTGCCCAAGGCAACTGCTCGTTAGCCTGCCCTTTCCAGAAAGGCCAAAAATTAAAAATAATAATAAAAAAATAAAATAAAATCATTCACTTCCAAGCATGCATCCAGACCAGTTTTAGCTCAGCTGCCTGAATGGATAAAAACTAAGAAAACCACTGTGAAATGAAATCGCTGACAGACTCTTTACTCCAGCAGTAAGAAGGGGGTTGCTACAACGACGGAAAACCATCGATTGTCAACTACTGTCTTACTCCATTGATCAGCTCCTGCACATCCCAGATAACGCTCGTGTCATTAGCCGTGGCTATTGTGCTCTCCGTGGCTGTAGATGATTGCAGGGCTTTGATTGTCCCATCCTACAAGTGTTGGGGAGCTTGGCTATCGATTTGTAGATAAAAATGTTCAGGTACCTTGAGAATTGCTAGTACAATTCATCAAGCACAAAACAGCATTGGACATCCATGGTAGGTTTTTTGCTAATTAAGTTAATTTACAAGTGACTTTGGGGGAAAGAGCCCTTGGCAGTGAAGGCCTTGGTGGTGAAGCCCTGGTCCACCCAGGTAGGAGCAACTGCTGCTGAAGGGCCATGCAGAGGGCATGTCGTGCTGATGGCCTGGGCCCACATGTCCTGCTTGAGCTAAGAGCCTGCACGTCCATGCCTGCAGCCAAGAGAAATCTTGGTTCAAAGAATAAATCTTCCCTAAGGTGACCAGCATAGGAAAATCACCACAAAATCTGGTCTAGCGATGCAGGCCTTCCCAAGAAGGGACCCAAGGCCAAACACTACAGCTTCATCTATAAGGAAGCTGCATGGTGCTGTACATTGCTGTGCTCCTTCCCCAGCTCTCATGAGACTTTGTTGGTAAACACAAGTCCTTGCATCAAAAAGGGTTCTCGCATCTACATCCCAAAGCCCATAAATCCAATTATTTTCCTATTCATGTTCTGCTGGCTTTGCTTAGAAACAATTCTCCTCTGAAGGCCACTGACTATGTTAGTCTAATTATGCTACTGATTCCTCAATTCCAGCACTTAAAGATGATGGAATTAGGCCTTATTAGGTGGCAGCATTTTCATTCTGTATTTTCATGAGGTGACTGGCACATTGAAATGCAGTGTACCTAGCGTGCATGCAGCCCCAGCACAGCTCTGCACCGAGGCACCGTGTCAGCTCCGACACTTGGCACGGAGCCTCCCACCAGCCTCCGCCTCAGTTCAGAGCTGCAAAATTGAGTGTCCGTTTCAAATGTGCCATTTTCCATTACATTGCTGTATGACACAAACCAGGATTACTTTCATCTTCTTATAGTAAGCTTTAGCTAATAGCTGTGGATTATATCCCTCTTTAGGGAAAAAAGAAATCTTTTCATTTAACCCTTCTCCAGCTCATTCTGTTGCTGTTGCATGTCAAAACCTTAACAACATGCCACATTGTGGTGGAGCTACAAGTAAGTCAGGCCAAGGAATTCCAAGATTTAGCTTTCAGCAACCATAAAGAGCAAGATACTTGAATTTTATTGCCAGCTCTAAGGTTGATTCTCCTTGTGGCCCTTTGCAAGTCAATTAAACTTTCATCTTCTCATGATGGCACAGCAACGTGTTTGAAAATGTACTGTGCTTGATCCCTAGATCAAGTGTGAGAATGGTAGGCACTGTCACATTTATCTAATTGGTGACCAAATTTAGACTCAAAGTTTTGAGAATCTCTTTGAAAAACTGTTTTGGGTATAGTCTAGATCAGAGTTTTGTCAGTCAAACCCTGAAACCCTGGTCAAAACATGAGCAGTCTAGTATGGACAGAACTCATCTCACTTGTCCTTTTGGTAAATTACCTTGTCCTTTGGTACCAAAAGAAATAGTGGTAGAAATAGTGTAGCAAAACTGTTTTAAACATAACTAACCTGGGAAAAAAAAA
>NW_010588081.1:0-14059 GCF_000705375.1 Tinamus guttatus
ATTATACTCAGTGTATGCTGTGGAGCTAGAATTTTTTACATACTGAAGTTTTGTTTAGGATTCAGAATTTGATAAATCGTCTTATTTTTAATCACTCTGGGATAGAAATAACTAGACTTTATCAGGATATTAGAGTTCATTTGCTGATACTGTAGATATTAGAATATGCTGCTATTCAGTTATAAGCTGAAGAGCTACCACGTTCTGATTTTGGTTATCCTGGTGTGAATATGACTACCCACCAAAACTGTGTAGTACTCTTTGTGCCACAGATGAGCTGGACAATTTAGACTATTGACAAATCATTTTCCTTTAATCTCGTAGTAATGAATTGAACTTAGAAAACCTAAATCAAATATGTTGAGTGTGTTTGACTTTGTGATTGCTTGGAAGAAAACATGCTTATTTCTTCAAGACTTTTCACATTTACTAATAACAAAATCCTGTTTCTCCAGGATGGTGAAGTCATTGGAATTAACACATTAAAAGTCACAGCTGGGATCTCATTTGCTATTCCATCTGATAAAATCAAAAAGTTCTTAACTGAATCTCATGACAGGCAAGCTAAAGGTACTGTACTTCATTATTTTGAAAGAGATACATTTAAAATAGTACTACAGTAGAAAGTCAACAGAGGCACTGTTTTTTGATGAGAATACTTGGTCAAAACTTTTTTTCCCCGTTTTTATAGGAAAAGCTATAACCAAAAAGAAATACATTGGCATACGAATGATGTCTCTTTCTCCTAGGTAAGTAGAAGTAGCAATTCTTCTGAATCTTAAGTGTGATTGCTTCATGATTTGGGTCAAAATAATGACCTTCATACACAACAGCGCGTGCCTCACCGTAGATTCTGGTGTCAATTTTCGACCAGTTTGTGCTATCTTTTGCTCTGTATCCTTGCCTGGCAGAACTCTTCTGGAAACTCTTCTTAGTTCATAAATAATTCCATGTCTTCCCATTCCCTACTTAAGATTTTGGAAGAAAATATTGAGTAGTTGTTAATTTTTCTTGGGGCCATCTATTCTGTGCTGTCATGAAGTTTGGAAAATAAACAGGACAGACATGCCTTCAAAAACAACAGCAGCTGCCTATGTGTTTTCATTTATACCTAATTCATCTGATTAAAAAAAAAAAAAAACCAACCTTAATGTAAAATGAAGCTTTGTGGGCTTGCTTACTCAAACTCCAGCCAGATAGAACTTGTGTGAGCAGGTAATATTTAGTCCTTTAGAAATCACTACAAGTTTGCACACGTGCAGATGTTTCTAGAAACCCTGTTACTTTACTAAGAGTGGACCAAATACGTTCTGACTGGGTTAGGCCATTGTAGACGTGGATTTGCTACTTTGACACCCAGCAAATGGGTAGTTGTGCTGTGCTTGACCATTGGCTGTTCCTTAACATCAGAAATAAAGAGGGCATTCAGAACTTGAGATACTATTTAAGATGTGGAAAATCCTCTTGTTCTAAAGCAATGACCAAATTTTGAAATGTTTTGGTTTACTTCCATTCTTCTGCATGTATTGAAATGATGTGTTGAATAATGACTGTCATTACAAGAAACAAGTGTTTAAAAAGTTGTATAGCTACAAAAAGTGTCATAATTCTTAAAATATTTCTAATTGTTAATCTGAACTGTGAGGTGCCATATCAATATGACTAAAATACCCCAGCAAGTAAATCTTAACCAAGTTAAGTAAAAATGTGGTTTTATTTCCCTCGACAATATGTTTTTATTGATGTTACTTTATTTTCCAGTAAAGCTAAAGAGCTGAAGGATCGCCATAAAGACTTCCCTGATGTTGTCTCTGGGGCCTATGTTATTGAAGTAATTCCAGAAACACCAGCTGAAGTGTAAGAGCTCTTTTCCTTAAAACCACTGCCTCTGACTTGTAGTAGTAATGATGAGGAACATTTCATGCTTAATTGAGTATCTTCATTTTGCTAAGTTAACCTAATTATGACCATCTGATAGCTATTAGGTTGTCTGCTTGAAATCAGTCTGTGGTTTTACTTCAGTCCCTGATGGGCAATATTGCAAACATATCAGAGCACTGCAGAGAAACCCTGTCAGAGTTCCCAATTAAGAGGATGAGCGTTCAGTGGGTGTGTAAACTCAATTCTCACTTTCTCACTGATTACTTTTTGGACATCCATTCCACTTCTACCAAAGCCAGCACTGAATTAACACCAGTAAGCTGTTTGCTTGTGCCTATCCTGCAACATCCTAGCAGTCCCCTCCCGCAGGAGGACAGGGAGAGGAGCTTTGATCTGAGCTTGCAAAGATCTGTCCGTCTAAGATGGAGTGTTTCAGTCTTCCCTAACTGCAGAGCCATCAGCTATCCTAGTGTGCATCTCTCTGAAGAGAAATTCTGTCTTGGCACAAGACATTTTTCTGAGAGCTCTGTCAGGAGTCACATTACTGGGAAAAGCTTTTGATGAACTGATGTATCCCTTATATTATTATTCACTATCTGCTGAGCATCTCAAATGCTAATTGGTACCATACTTCACAAGATGCCTTACTGAATTAAGGCGTCTGGTCTTCGGGCACTGGCTCTGGCCTGTCTAGCTCTTCCTGGTGACACTTTTGGAATTTGGTTAATATAAAATCGCTCAGTAATCCAGGGTAGGAAATAGGAAACTCTATTCCGATTTTCTGAAACTAGGCATTATATAAGAAAAGAGTAAATCTTTGTGGCAACAAAGAAGCATGTGTAGTATCAAAGGCATGTGCGCAGGAAACGGCTTGGATTTCTGAGCCGCATTTTTATCATCTCCCAGAGAGAAAGGGAGGGGATGGCTCAGTGAGTCCTTTGTGTTGCAGCTTGGATGACACTGTAAAATACACAGTGTTAGCTGTGTAGCTTGTTTTCTAAAATATTGCTGCCTTTTGTAGGTAACTCGTCAAGAATACTGATCATCCAGAATACGGTTGTATCCCTGTAGTGAGCAAATAGCTTTTGGTTAGTACAGGAATAACAGTTTGCTCTGCCGGCCTGAGCTCGCTGCCTTCACATGCAGAAAAAAACATTATTGTGGTAGTGACAATACTTAGCAGAAAGAAAGAACAGATTAGAGAATTAGAGAAAGAGAGAGAGAGAGAAGAAATTTGAGGTTTTTATACATTTAATGTAAATGTTTTTATAACTTGAAAGCAAACTCAAACAAGAATTGTTTGGTGGCTGACCTGGCAATTCAAATGTAATTCACATTTGCTGCATCTCCCTGACTCTTAGTCCCATTCCCTACAGATTGCCTTGGTCTGCTACGGAGGAAACGCAGTGTGTTGGGCGAGGATGTGCTGGATGGGGAGGCAGAGGAGATCTGCTGCAGCATCTCATGCTAGATTTGAGTTGAGAGATCTCTGCAAGCTGCCTTTGTATGAGACTGAGATAATGCAAAATAGTTCCTCTCACGGCCATGTTAAAAATCAAGACTTGGATAGGCAACCAGATTTGTGAGCTGGCTAACAACATTGGCCAAGGCATCCTGCTTGACATAGGTATTCCTCGTGTCAGGCATTTTCTGTGGGCGGAAGAGGCCTATGACTCTTCTGTGGTTTTGTAAAAAGGGTTATGCTGATGGGCTGAATCATGTCTGATCTGGTTACTTGGTTAATATTTCCATAACTTGGAGCCAGGTCGTTGAGCAAGGCTGGGCAAGACATTGTAGTCGCCCGTATCCCTCAACACCCCTTTGCTCGGGCTGCGGAGCCGTCTCACCTGGGTCTCCATGAGGGATCCTGGCCTGGGTCGTGTTGGGCTCCAGTGTCCTGTGTCCTGTGCTCTGTGACACCCTGTGTTGTGGAGCAGGAACACGGCAGCCCGAGGGCTCGGGCTGGTGCTCGGGTTCCAACAGGGATTCCAAGCGCTGTCGGCAGGTGGAAGAGGAGAAAGGGGGCACCTGCATTGCTGGTACTACATGGTTCACTTTGCTCTTGTTTCAAGTATATAGGCAAAGCAAAGGAGAACAGTGTGGCATATTAAACGTGTCAGCACAGACCTTGGATTGAGTTTCCTGATGTTTTAATGCACAGTGCTGATCAAATTGCGTTGCTATGTATATGCACTAGGCTATGAAGTTTTCCTCTCTCATAGTAGACTTGGAAGTTTTCCTCTCTGAAACAGAAGTACCTTGTCTCAGTTATTCCAGAAGGAAAATATGCCTTCATCTCTTCCACTGAGTTAGCTACTAGGATCCTTTGCAAAAGTAGCAAATTCCCTTGTGGACAGTGTGATATGGGATTCATCACTCTAGTACCCCACTCTGATTTCTGAGGCTTTGTGCTGTATTCTAATGGGTCCTGGCACACAAACTGCAGTGCTGTTTGCATGCTCGCAGTGGCTCTGTGCAGATGCTGCTGAATGGGAAAAAGGAAAAAAAATTCAGGGATCTTTCTAGGAATACTGTAAAGATGAATACTGTAAAAATGGCAATTATAATAACGCATTGTTTCTTTGTGTTTTTAGTGGTGGCCTGAAGGACAATGATGTGATTATAAGCATCAATGGACAGTCGATAACTTCAGCCAGTGATGTCAGTGACATTATTAAAAAGGACAATACTTTGAACTTGGTTGTACGCAGGGGCAACGAAGACGTTATGTTAACAATAGTTCCTGAAGAAATTGATCCCTAACCAGAAACATGAGCTGGATTTCATGTTTTCTTTTAACAGCATTGGACTGCTTATATTCTCTCTGTGCTGGTACAGGAAACATTAGACTTCTGACCGACGTTCTGCTTGTTCAGTGGATTAGTATTGGCCAACAGAGTAACTTCTAATAGGTTTAAGGTGCAAAGTCAGTGTAATTTCACATACTCCAGATGATAATTTTTCCTTCTGTATTATGTATGCAATGTATGCTTTACTGGCTATTACATCTGTCCCTGCTTAACAAGGCAACGTTTGCTTCCCTGTGTTGGATAGATTTACCATTATTTCAGCTAAGATTTAAACAAAACCCACAACACACAGTGTGTGTTGTGGTATTCAGGTATTTATAGGTTAGCTGTTTTTAACTGGAAATACCATTATAAAGGAGTAGATGGTTTAAAAGAGGAAAAAAAAAAGGTTTATAAACACAAATCCCAAACCAAAATAACCCTTTCAAAATCCCATGCAGAATTTTAATACTATGATATTTTCCTAGTGTTATTAAAAGGATTCAACAGTACTTGTTGTGAGTGGTTTATTTTGCTTCCCCTTACCAAATGTTTTGTCTCTAAGCTGCACAGATGCTTGAAGGGATGTGCTGATGTGCTTGTTTTTACCGTCATAAACCAAACCACTTCCACTTTATGTTGTTATTTGTGCTCTTATGCGTCTGCTTTTTTCTAGCACGTCTGGTTCTAATATGTCATAACGGCAATCCAAGAGTCTCTGTCTTCCCTATGTTCCCTATGCTCTCCTTTTCGTTTTGTTTGGAGTATGACTGAACCTGTGCCTGAAATTGCCCTTGCCTGCTGCAGGAGCTCTCAACTTGTGGATCGCAGATGGTACCACCGTGTTTCAGACTGTAGGATACCCGTCACCTCCACAGAGCTGACTCACGCTCTACGTGACTGGGCACCCAACTGTCATTTTTTATTGCTTGAGTCACTGTGATAAATTGCAAATACCTGAAAGCCTCCCAAGATAGGAGGGTGCCAAGCACTTAAGGGCTGCAGCACTTTCTAACACGAAAGATGCAAGCTGGCATAATCTTGCTGAGTTGTTTTTCAGAGTTTCCTTTGAATCCTTGTTATACCAGTGTCGACTAGTGTTACAGCTTCCTGGAATAGTGATGTATTTTGCAGATTATCCATGGCTTGTAAAATGCATAGCATAGCAATGTGCAGGTCTCAGCAAGAATTGATGTCAAAAAAATCCACCTGACTTCTCCATTCCTGCACCTAACGCCACTAGTAATTTGAAAATGAGGCTAACTCCCCAAAGTCAGGAAACACTGTTTAAGAGATGTTATTTTTTACCTGCATTTCTATTTAAAAACAAGCAGTTGCATAATGTATGAAATTGATTGATGCCATTTGCTCCTAGCTGATTTGCTGTTACGTTTTTTTTTGATATGCAAAAGCATTACATTTTAGTTTCATTTCTACCTAGTTAATTTTGTCTTTCCAGTGGCCTTTCAATGGCAGTTGCTCAATATAGAGGCATGAGCTTTACGTAGATACTGCTGTGAAGCACAAATGCTTCTGGACAGTGAGTCATGTTTGGCCTGTAGAACAGCAGGAAGGCAAATTCCCTTCCATGGATGGTTTTTGTGGACTGCTGGGGTTGGTGACGGGTTTGTGAGGGCTGCAGGTGCTGGGTAGGTGCATCCCTGCTTCCATCTAGTGGCAGGTGGCAGCCTTCCTGCCATCGGCACCTTCAGTTTTCTGATTAATTTTCTCCATGAGCACAATTGATTTCTTTGTCTCCAGTACCCAGAGATACGTGGCTATCCTGAGGAATGTGCATTTTCCCTCTCGTATGATTTAACCATGCTTGCACTTACACGGATGATTTCTTATTGTTAAAATTGTCTATAAATATGTTTAAAATAAGATTATTGATCTGCAGAGACAAAGAAGTCATGTTTGTCTTTCATACACTTAATTAGCAAGAATTTCAGATGTTTTGGGGGGAATAGTTGCAGTTTTAGAATAGTTTTTATTTGCTTGGACATAAAGTTTTTTTTCTAAAGCGCAATTGCAAATGCTTCATACAGAATAGCTTTGGCACAATCTGTATAAATAGCAGTTTCCTGGACATTGTAGTTAGTTTTGAATGCCAAATCAAGGAAATCGGACATCCTGGCATGATTTTCAGCATTTTGGAATGTCTGAAGTGGAAATTAAGTAGATTGCTACGTGTGTTTGCACTCAGATGTAGTTTTGAGGAGCTAATTCACTTGTTCCATGAGGCAAAAATCTCCAGAGCTGTAAAAGAAATGGTCATGACTAACAGTTGTCTGGTTTCTGTGGCTTATACCCCAAAGTCCTGTGGCCTAAATACCAACGAGGGCTTTTTTTCCCCTCTCCTTTGCTATTTTGCATTTATTTAAGGAAGCTGCGAATGTTTCTAAAGCTGCATCTTTCCATGTTAGTCACAGCTGGAAAGACTTCTAGAAGGGCATGAGACTATATTATCTGTTACTACTACATATCAGGAAAATGCTGTCAAAGTGATTAAAACTGCAGTGTAGACATCTAGGAGAAATAATGGTGGTTAAGAAGGCAGTCCAAAGTGCTGCTGATTTGTGCCATGAGTATTTATATGCCCCACTGTACGTCACTGAGGGAGTTCTGTCCATCCCTAGGGTGAGAAAAAAGATTGGAAAAGTTCACTCAACGTACCAGGGATTTCCCTGATCAAATCATACTTGAGATGATTCATCCTATACCTCAATTCCCATAGTATTCACCACATTTTCCTCTTCCAGCCAGAAAATGAGGATGTGGCTTGGCATTCTTCCTTTGGAGAAGAATGTATTGCTGATTGGCAGAAAAAGGAAACTGAAATTTTATCCTGAGCTGCTGATTAATCTCGCTTTGAAGTTTAATGTCATCAAGCTGCTGTGCAGCTTTATTCATGCAGAGAAGCAGAAACATCCAAGCAAGGCAGGAAGGAGCCAAACAGAGGAGTGATCCCTCAGGGCTGCTGATCCCGCTGTAGTCTTCAAAGTTAGGATGGAAAACTTGGCAACTCGCCATCCAACCTGCAGGGTTCAACTAGGATCAGGTAAAGTTGCCTTGAGGAGAAGGGTCAGTAATGATTCTCATAACGTGACACCTATCAGCAATACAGAAATCGTTAGCGGAGAACTTGGTTTATTTTACACTGTGTGCATACGCTGCACATCTGTGTGTACCTTGTGTGCACATCTGTACAGTGCAGCGAGTGCAGATGACTAATAAGCTCTTCCATTTCTTTGCTTCTCTTGCTCCCAAACTTGGTTTTCCTGTGAAAGATGCCAGGAAGTCACAGCTGGACCCACCCCCAGGCCATCAGGAATTAATTTGGTTTCAGGCTATTTGTACTGTTACACTGTAAACGTGCAATAGCTTGATTTGTTAAATGCTCTTTATTGCACAAAATTGCTACTAAAACCCAGCAAATATACAGTCCAGCTAACTGTAAATGAAAGTTTAGGAAGGGAACTGTCAGGTACTTTGCCAAGTTTGGATACCAAAGCAGCTTTTCAACTTAATCTGAACTTTTTGGAAAATTTCCTTCAGGTTTCATAATTGTGTTTTAATTTCATGGTACAGTAATATCTGGACTCTGTTGTTCCCAGTAAACTCTCTAAGGAAGTGGATAATGATCAGGAAATTATTAAGCAGAAGGGGACTGGAGCTTAAGTCTAATTTACTCAATTTGCTAAGGAGATAAATTTAGTAGCTCGGAAATAGTACCTAGCCTTGTGGAGAACAAAATATTATCTTTTAGTTTATTCCATTTCCGTTCAGTGCAGTGTTTATGCAGTGAGAGAACAGCGATTCTCAGAAATTATTAATATGAGCATGTGTGGGAAGCAGACAGCGTTACACAAGCATGCTGGTGCTGAAGGGCTTGGTCAGGTATCTGCATTTGGCAGTCCAAGCAGTTAAAATTTACTGATCTCTCTGAATTTGCTGGAAAAAAGCTCTGCTTACGTACATTTTCATCTTGCCACGGGTTCGTCCACAAAGCTATCTGCTTCCGAATGGGAATGTGTCTGCTTCAGTGCAGGGGATTAGTGCACTGGGCCGTGGCACCAGCCTAGTTTATCTGAACCCTATTGTTGCTTGACTCATTGTGGAGCCACGGTCAAATGTTCTAGCTCTTCCATGCAGCAACTTCCTATGAATCGCTACGATCAACAGAAATTTTTTTAAAGCAGATTGAGATTTAAAAAAAAAAAAAAAGAAGAACAGTTATGAAAAGGCCTAGTTTATTCCTCGTCCGTAAAGCATTATCTTTTTTTGTATAAAAACAAATAAAAAAAATCAAAGGATTTCAATTCCAGTATTCAAAGATTGATCTACAAATATATGACTACTTGTCCTTAATAATTAAAGCAGGATTAATAGCTTGTCTGTGTTCTAATAACCAGACCAGTGTCTTCCTCCGTTCTATCCCTTTTATCTCTTTAATTCACGTTCACTACTCCTTTTCTTAGGTATATTATTTTTAGAAAATATTTAAAGCAAATAGTCAGGATTATCATAGCAGACAATCTGATCCTGTACTTTGGGTTTTTGTATGGGCCTTCCTCGCTTTCACCTGGAGCTCTGTTGTGTGCTGGGTTTAAGAACCATTACTTAGACCTAAGTCATTCTGTCTCAAACTCCTCGGTAAACTCGCAAATGCTGAGCGTTTCCAGCTGACCACTCTCTTGAAACACTTGTATAAGTTGTATAAGGAGTGAAATCTTGTTTGCATCGCTCTGGTTGCCTCCCTCGTTTGTTTTCTGGGGCAGTTTGCACACACAGGTTTGACCCATTACTTCTGTCATCATGAACCATGACAGCTTCTAGAGGAAACACGGTCGTCTCTTCCCCACCTGAAAAACTGAGATAACAGCAATGGTCACCTCTCTGCTCAGTGTGAGCAATATGGGCAAAAAATAACGGTAGGAATGGTGGGTAGACCTGTTGTCTGCCTTATCTGTGAGCTGTGACTTGCCTGTGTCCGTGCAGCCATTGCGGGGGACCCGGCTGCTCCTGTTCTTGGAAGCCCCCTGAGAGAGGAGGTGCAGCCGCGGGGTTGACCCTGCAGCTGCAGGACCTCCAAGGAGACTCCAGTTCACCAGGAATTGCAGCGCGGTGAGTCCACGAGGGGGCGAGTCGAAACCGCGCGTTCAACGCAGCAGTCTGCGCTCGGCTGTTCCGTGGGAACCGGGATTCCGGTAGCTGGGACAAGAGGCGGCGGGAGGAGAAGAGCGAGGACGGTGCTCGTGGCGTGGGTGAGGGCGGGCGCGTGCCGCGCTCCTCGCTGCCCCTCAGAGCACCCTCGTGCGGCCTGTGGAGGCGTCAGGGGGATCCAGTGGTCTGAGTTCGCACCTTGCCAGTTGTTTGTTCAGTATTACACAACTTTAAATCTTAAGACATAAAACATATACTTTCAAGCATTTTCCACCTTACTGCAGAGATCGTGTTTACAGATAGCTTTAAGTCTTGGAAATTATTGATTCTTGGATACTTTCACAACCTTTCCACGCTGGCTAGACCACTTTCCCATAGCTCTGACTTGCTTTTCCTCCAGCCGTTCCCCTCTCGGCTCAGGGCATCACACAGTTCCCCATTGCAAAGGTCCTATCCCTCCAGCGGCAGCTATTTCAGAACTCAACTGTTCGCTATCTGATAAGCTCAAGATTAAGCAAGGCCAAATGCACTTTGTTATCTTTATTGCAGAGGTGCTAGGCTTTCTTAAACATAAATTATGTGATAGAAGCTTTACTTAATATTAGCTTTGTTGCCACTATAGTAAGGGTTATTAACCTTTACTTACTGTAACAGTCTGGATATCATGATATCCAGATATTACTGTAGGGAAGTCTCTACATAACGGTCATATATCAAGTGACAATAACATACACTTAATCCTTTATTTTATGTAACAGTAAAACCTTCTCTAGGATCCAGGTGGATTATTTTATTCAAAAATGGCTGTGCAAACCCCTTTGGTCAAAATTACATCAGCATGTTATTTTAATTGTGTTGCTATTACTGCTACAACTTGAAACCTTGCAGTCTTCTTTAAAGAAAAAACAATTCCAACAACTCATCCAAATATTCACATTTAATAAAACTGTTATCTTTTTAAGCAAGAGTAATTACTTCGGTAAGAGTTAACCTTCTGGATATAAATGTAAGTACAATAAAATTAATTTTATGACATAAAATTCATTTAAGTTTACATTTTATCTGCCCATGTTTCTGCCAGGCAGCTGCTCAGAAGGGTTGACATCAATGTACAAGCTGAGCATACGCTGATTCCCGTACAGAATTGTGAATTGCTCACAAAGACAAAAGGACACAGTCTTATTTTCTTTTATTCTTTCCGAACTTAGATTATTATCCAGTCAAATAATGCCAGATCACAATTACTCAATAGAAAAGATGGTCTCAATTATTAACAGAATAGATACCAACAGAATGGTCAACAGTATGGTCAACAGATGGTCTCCAGAATGATTCGGCCTCTTTAGTGCCTTGTTATTGAGGGAGCATGTTGCCTTTATGGTCCTTTTACAAAATCATGTTGTAATTCTCACAGCTGCTACCCAGTGTATCTGTTGAGATCTGCTCTCCACCAGATATGAGAGGATCAAATCAACCAAAGCAAAGATAAGACCCTTGCCAGCCCTCAGCCACAATGGGGAAATTGTGCTTGCAGGAGAGACTCTGTGCAGTGACTGTGAGGAACAGAGAATGGGAAGTGCCACAAAAACCTGTGGCAGAGAAAACCAGGATCCAGAGTCACTGCAGAGAGAACCAGAGCCAAGTCCTCAGGTAATGAGCAGGGGGATCTTGTGTTTGGACATTGACGATTGTTCATGGATTTGGTGGCCTTACTAACTCCTGGATGCAGTCTTGAGTGTCAGAGTTTCTAGAAACTGGTGTTAGAAGTTTGAATATTGCTTCAAATAGTCAATTGGCTGGAGAACACATAACAAAGCATTATGTGGCATCTTGGAAAACATGTTGCAAGAAGGAAGTGGGATACAGAACCACAAAATCCAGTCCTGTGTGTGTGCAGGTCAAACATTTGTTCCCCTGATGAAGCGTAGCTTTGTGGTTTTCCTTTTAGCTTTCAAATACCTTTAAAGAAACAGGCTTCCCTCTTTTTAGTAGAAATGCTCTTGGCTTTGTGTTTTTGAGTGGCTTTAGACTTATTCATTTTGCCAGGATGACAGAAATATTTGGTATAGTTACTAACTGTATTAGGGAATTAAGGTATAGCTGCTAAGTTTCAGACTAGCAGGGAACAGTCCAGCCCAGGTGAATTCATGTTCCCTGTTACCTTGAGTTCAGAATCAGTTTGGATGGACTGTTTAGAAACTAGGTCGAACTGTGTACATAAAAGTACCCATTGATAATAGGTAGCACTGTTAGTTTCCCATTACATAAACAGAGTGGAACACTGTCAATATTTGTGCAAAAATTATATTAAACATGACATCACATAGAGTGAAGCATTTAATGACATGTATGGACTTTATCCCTACTTTTTTTTTGGGTGGTGTGTGTGTGTTTGTTACTGGTTACAAAAAGCTGTAAATTTTCAAGCCTTCTTATAATAGGTGAAGAGTTAGACCGTTTGATAAGGAAATCTCCAGGGCTACAAGGGGTAAAAGCCATCTCCCTCATCCCAGAAAACCAACACAAGTGCTTGGCTGTAGATTAGCCAGGGTGTAAGAGGTCTCCGTGCTCCCGGCTGATGCTGGGCCGGCTGCACAGGGTTGCAAAGCAGCAGCTCTGCAGCACCAGCTCAGGGATCCTGTTGTCTTTCGTAGAGAACAGGCTGGTGTTCATTAACTCGGGTGGATCGTAGTTGGCATCGATTCCTCTCTTCCTTGAAGACCTTGACGCAGCTGAGGGACAACTAGAAGGAACAAAACACAGACTCTAACACGTGCACCCAAGTCTCATGTCTCTTATCACCATCTGCCTGCCACCTTCCTCCAAGTCCCATCTCAGGTTCTCCCTCCTCTGCGATCGATGCAGGGTCCCTTTCAGAACAGTCAGGCAGTTCAATCATGGCGGCACCCATTTATCAAACCACCTCCCTTATTTCCTTCACTCTCTCTGAAATTCTCACGTCTTCCATCTGGCTTGCATAGCCGTGATAATATTTACATTTACATAGTCAGTGTAATATATTTACAGATATTTGGAGTCAGTGAGCTGTTACTATGTCCCACAAAGTAACCCTTCTTCTAGAAAGCTAGAGCTTCCTTTCCCTTTGCTCTCCTTCCTCTCCTTTGCAGTGTCCTGTTGAGTTCAGGTCCTGGCTGTCCAGAGCAAGGACAGTTACTCTGTGAATTCCATGTGTTTCATGAGGCACATGAGAAATATCTGAGTCCTCACAGTTACCAATAAATAAAGAGAGCAAATCTATCTAAAACCAGTAGCAGGAATTGCCACAACATCAAAATTTTATCTACAAAAAGTGTTTACACAATCTGTGTATGAAAAAATGCATTTTTTTTTATTCTGTAACAACAGTAAGTAAAGCCCTAAGCCATCTGATCTGAATTTGGATCAAATTTCCTGTTTTAACCTGGTGGTAGAAGGCCCTGAGAGGCCCTTGCCAGCCTAGATCACTCTAGGATTTTCTATACTGTTCAGACATTGCCAAATTGAGCTGTGCTGTTGCAAGTGGAGTTTCTTCAATGAGCACTCAGACCCACTGAAGACCTAATCCATGATCTGAAACAATTTATCTTCATAAAGATCCACTGCCAGGTTCAGCTAGATCCAGTATCTTAAATACATGGTAAATCTCAGGGTGAGAATCGTGTAGAAAAAAATGTAAAGTTCTTAAGAGCTTCAGAAATAGAGAATATGTGAAGTGAGGCTATGATTCTTTTCCTATGTTTTCTATTCTTCGTCTTAAATACTTTGTAAATCTCAGGGTGAGAACTGTGTAGAAAAAAATGTAAAGTTCTTAGGAGCTTCAGAAATAGAGAACATGGGAAGTGAGGCTAAGATTCTTTTCCTATGTTTTCTATTCTTCCCCCATCCCCTGGTTTAAGCTCCTGGTTCTCCAGAAAGATTCATGCAGTTTAACAACAATGAGTTGTTAAACAATGTGTTGTTAAACTCTGAATTTTGACTTGAGTTTACAATGAAACCCAAAAGATTAGTTTATTGTTTTCAAATTTTCAGCAGACAATTTGCAGAGTTCCAACTTATTAGGTGAGTCTTATTACCTTAGTGAAGCGTTAAAAGAAGAGGTCAAAAAGAACGTAATGCATTCACTTTCTCCTGAATTTATATGTGACATCTATCAGTACAAAAACACTCGGAGAAGTTGCCAGTGGAACTGAAGACAACTCAGCATCCTAATTCTAAACTCTTAA
>NW_010588086.1:10088-25557 GCF_000705375.1 Tinamus guttatus
GGTCTGGGCTTTATGTTACTTAAAGATTATTCCGAAGTGAAAGCTTTGGGAACAGTTTTGGGGAAGTTTTTGTTTATCAATCTGAAAAACAAGAGATCGACCATCTCTTTTCCTTTTCCTCCCCTCCTCAGTTTTCTGCAATCCTAAAATAGTCAGCATTGGGGAAAAAAAAAAAAAGTATACATTTTCCAAAATAAAGATATTTTTCTCCTCTTCCTAGTCCTTCCTTTCTGCCTTAGCACAGTTGTATCAGAGTGTGGACAATGAGTGCCAGTGTATTGACGATCACCCAAATAGGCAGAAGACAAAAAACAAATTGTTATGTAGCCTTCTAAGTTACTACTTTAGAAAAAAAATCTGTCTGTAAAATCAGGATTTTGAGGCAAGCAGTAAGTGGAAGAGCAGCAGAAGCCTTACCTCCTACCTCCTCTTACTCATTCAATGAGGTTTTCTCTTCTTGAATCACTTCAAGACTTCTTTATAGCTTATTTCCAAATATAACTCAGAGCAGTATACGCCCTCCCTTTAATTTCTTTCAACAAATCCCCTTTCAGCACAATTTACTCTCACATACGCAACATGGGCAGTGTCTAGTAGCATAACTTAATAGTTCCTAACAAGAAAATGTTTTGCTAACAGTACGTTCCAGAAGAAATACTGACCTGCACATGCTATACAAGGTTTCACAATACTTTAAATCACAATGTTTTAACTGTTTATCTCTCAAAACAGCATCAATTTTATTTCACTGAGAAAAAAAGAAAAGCTGCAAAATGACAAGACCAAGGACTCAAACATTAATCAAATAACTGAGGCATTAAAAGTTTTCTCCACCATGGAAGATTGCTGTCTGCACAGATCATTCTCCATCACTGCAACCTCAGACCCATGGAATTCATGCTGCCAAAGAGCAGAAGCCTGTCAGTAAACAGTACTGGGAGCAGACGAATTTCAGGATAACATACAGAAACATGCATCTATCAAAAAGAATCTTCAGTGTTTAAAAGATGAAAATGAAAAGTTCAATCTTAAACGTCTACCAGGAGCCCCAAGAAACCGCTCCTCCCCACTCCATTTGGAGTGTTTTAGTGCTGGATCATCCTTACTTCTCAAAACGAGCCTGGGAAGCTCAGGCAGCCAGACCAGGGCACCTCTGCAAAGCCTCCCCTCTCAGACACACCTGTTCTCACTGCAGACCTTATTCTAAAAACCAGGGCAGCATTGAATTACTTAGGTCACTTCCACATTCTGTCCTCGATGTCCCCTCCAAGAGGGGACCGCTCGTTCTCCCCTTGCAGGCTTCCGTAATTTTGGAATCAACAGGAAAGGGGGAGAGATCAGGATTTTACTAACCCTACAATGACTCATCGCTCAGCTCCCCTCGGATTTAAATTTCATCTGTGGAGAGACATGATAGCAAGGCCAAATTCCAACCAGAAAATCTGACTTGCAAACAATAAATACTCACTTCTCCACCAAATTTGTCATGCATTGTTGAACACTCAGGCATCCCGAGAAGCCACCATACTGTGTTCATCTTTCTTATCCCCCCATTTAGATACCAATTACAGTTAGCATTTTATTAGCTTAACCCAAAGAAAAAAAAAAAAATCAATAGACAAATCATACAAACCCATGACACTGTGTTCTCTAAAATCCACCACTCTAAAAATGCCCAAATACGAGTTAACTCTGCCTATCCATGCTCCTAGCCAGTGACAAAATATTTTCTATTTTTCATATTATGAAAAGACTCAAATCATTAGATTTCTTTCCGCTCACATATCCTCCAAGCCAAAAAAAGCCATTTGCATGAAATTAAAAGTCAATAAAAAACAATTATTTCATTTACAAAAATAGAAAATCATTTTATATAAACCACTTAAACACATTCTTCTAAAAATAAACTTAATTACAAATCTAGCATGAAATTATAACAGCATATATTAGGGCCAATGCCTACTGTAATTTAAATAAAAATAGTAAGCATATAATTTGCACAAAAAGTTTGGACTGGTGAATTTACCGTTCAGGGCTCTCTCGGAGCCACCCTTTGTTGCAGTGTTACCATTTCAACACCAAGAGCTGCTTCTGCAAGGGCCTCTTTTCAGTTTTCTTAAACAGTTCAGCTCAATGAGCACTTCAGTCCAAATTAAAAAAATAAAAATAAAGTGATGCTGAGTAGAAATCTGTAAGATAGTCAGTGGGCAAGATCTATTAGCTCTAAAACTTTGAGGAAAACTATTTCCTCCATAAAGGATTATTTTTAATTCAGTTTGTCCTTCCATTTCCAGAAGTTTCAATTAGGCCTTTAAATTCAGATTTTCTGCTTTTCAATTAAAATTCTATTTCCACCTAAACAAAAAATAACACAAAAGCAATCTACCAGCAAATACATAATTTATCATTTTGTCACTTAAAAACGTGAAAATTAAGAATCTGAGTAAATATAAATAAGTTATCTAATTGCTTTCATGAATATGCAGAAACACCAAATGTTATTTATTTATTGGTAAAAGTGCTACATTTTCCTTAAAGGTCATATGTGCCAATCAACATGTTCTAACAGCCGTCCATCAAAAAACAAAACAAAACACCTCCTACAAAAAAAATATGCAAAAAGAGATTAAAATTGTTTGCTTAACGCAAGTTTTTCCTGCTTGAAGTCACTATGAAAATCACTTATGCCCCATTTCAATAAAATAGAAAAAATAAGGAGCTAATAACGCTCTGGGAAGCCATCACCCTAAGAAACTTTGACGGACAAACTGGACAGAAATTCAAACAAGTGTGAAACTCCCAATGGAAGGTTGTGAAGCTACATGGAGCTGAGTGTCCAGCGGAGACATTAATGAATATAACAGTTTCACAGAACTGAAATAATTTCAAGCATCCTGGCAAAGCAATCCCAGTAATTTTTCTTCCAGGCCACCTCCACCTCTCCTACAGGACTCCCACGTCACGTGTAGCTAGGTCACTCAAACCAAACCTTCCACTGTATAGGACAAAAAGCACTGAGACTACTGGAGGAAGGAGAGCTCCACTAAGATAACTAAGATAACTCTTAGTTATCTATCTAAGCTATCTTAGTTATCTAAGAAAACCCTTTCTCATCACCCCTGTTCTAGCCACACACTCCACACATCTCTTGAAGACTTACATGAGGTCCCTCCACAAACTCACACCACTGCCCCAGTCCATCCCATGGATCCGTAGCCCACAACGACACTCATCATTTCTGGCCACCAAGACACTGGCCACGCTGGCCTCGCAGGCCTGCCCTTCTGCAGCCACCATGCCCTGGAGCCACGCGATGGGCACGGGGGACTGCACAGAAAGTCCGAGTATTGATGGAGAGGAGAACCTCTCCACCAGGAGAGGAGAAGCTGAGGGGCACATACCCAACCAGGGTCTGTTGGACACTTCAAATGGCCATTCCCCCCCCAACCAGCAGACCTAGGCCAACTTATCCTCCATCTATCTATCCACTTTTCTCCAGCTTGGCCCTGCTGAATGAGATTTAGCCCTCGCGAGGGCTGGGGTGAGCGGGGAGGGTGCTAGAGAGGAACTCAAGGCCCCAGACGCAACGAGCGGCGACAGTCACCGCGAGGTCAGCGCGGTATTTTGATACTGCCGTAAACAAGCCTTGCAGCCACGCACAGAACTGGCAAAGTAGCAGTAAATAGACACACGTTTCTGTGAGCACAATTGCTCCTGAAAGGATGAAAATATCCCATGGAATGCATGGATGGCGTCACAACACAGCCTCCCTGGGAGGCAGCACTACATCCATACAAACAGCCTCAACTTTTGTTTTTTCCTCCCTGCAGATGACACCAGGTAATCTCAACAGTGTTCCGTGAAGATCTGGTGTTTATTTTTAGTGTAATATTGACTATCTCCTTATCAGCCAGCTGATGCCAGCACCCCCGCTCTCATACTTCAGCTAAGAATATAACCTCCGAACGCTGCACAATGCGCAGCTTTCCGGTGAAAACGCCTTCGGGAGGGCGAGAATCGCACAAGTATCTGAAGTCATTTTTAAAAACAGTAATGAAATGAAGCCCTTTCACAGCCCCTCGAGGATAGCATTTCTGCTCTCTCCAGTTTTACAACTGGAGAAGGAAATACAAACACCCCAAGGAGGAATACAATTTCTTCCCAGCCCTTGCATGCTGTCAGCTTCTGAAGCGTGAGATGTGATCACTCCCTATTTTAGCATGCATGACTACCAATGTTATTGCTCACAAAATTATCCAGTCCCTTTTTGAAATCCAGCTAAACTATTTAACTGAGGGGTTTCAATCCAACAAGTGGACAGTGGAGAATGCATGGACAAAAGCATCTTGCTATTTTTTATTTGCTGTTCATAAAAATAAGCATCCTTGTTCTCAATTTATACCTGTCAAATCAGTATTTAAACAGAACCAAATCTGGAAGGAAAAACAAATGTGAACACAACTGTGCAGCCTTGTGATACAACATCTGATTCGCACATTCCAATTCTCTTGCTCTCGAACACTGCAATGTATTCTGGACAAACTTGGAAATAAAGTCACTGATATCAACTACACAAACAGCAAGAAAATCCTCAGACAATGCTAGCTTAGCTACTGGGATGGGTAATTGTTGTTTTCATACTATCGCTTCCTTTTGTGAAAAATATTGGAAACTTTTTTTTGCCAGATTAACCCACTCTGTTTTCCATCTTGCTGACATTTCTTAAGAATTGCTGACAACAAATAACTCCGTCCGCATGCGCATCGCGGAGCCGGCACTTGCACAGGATCCCTCGCAGAGGTGCACGTTTATCCTGCAATTGCAATAAGATTAATAAATTGCAATAAGATATCCAAAATGAAACAAAGCTCAAAGAGTTCAGCCTCAACAGTCTATAGAAGGTATATTTTCAGCCTTGATGGTTTTCGCTTTGTGAGATATTTTAAAATATTAAAGAGATGAAAGAATTGAGAACAGAGATTGCATCTGTTACCATCACATTTTAACCACAGTCCATGTATTTATACAGTGGAATCTCCAAAATAACATTGCATCTGTTAAGATGACAGTGTTTTTCCATGGGCGCTGTGCTGTGTTAGAGCAGAGTTACTCCAAAGCTATTGCTTTTGAAGTGCTGATTGCGATCCACCCCGAATTCTTTCTGTAATCTTCCTCCAATGTGCTGAGCTGCAAGAGGCTGCTGTTCCTCAGCGAGGCTGGGAAACAACAAAACCCCAACACGTCTCATCAGTGGGCGCTTGGCACTAACGCCTCGCTGCTAATGAAATGTGTTTACTTAGACAATGAACTACCAGAAGACATGCACAGAACACAAACCACATAAAAACAGATGTCCAGTTCACATGTGTTTCTGCTGAAGCCCAGGGCACACACACTATCAAATGCATTTCTCTGCCTTCGTGCTGTAGGACAACAACTGAACCAACCCAGAGGAATCTCTGTTCGCTCACTTGAAACACTGGCTGCATTTTAGAACATCCGTCCTTTCAACTGGACTCTTTCAACTTTAAAAGCGACTCTCACAAGCTAATTAAAATATTATACAGATATAATGAGACTTCTGGTCTAGATGCAGTAACGAATATGTTGGTCCATGTAGTCAGTCTTCTCCGACACGACAAAAACTCAAATGAGATTTTATTAGGGCACCAAAACAAAAAAAGGAAACGGACAAACAAAAATCAAAACTTTTGGTCACTCCCAGACTCACAACCCAAGCGGACGCAGTCACCATCTCCAACCAAAGCGGCTCTCAACAACAAACTGAAGCAACCAAGGTGCTTTTCTTAAGGCAACAACTGCACAGACTTGACCTCTATCATGGCTGCAGCCTTGGAAAGAGCAGCAAGGAAATACTCACAACTATTAAAATGAAAGGTCCATATCCAGGACATACGAGCAGTAGGACCAACAGATCCTTTGGCTTTTGGCATCTTCCTCTACACACAAATCAAGTCAGATATCCTGCTGGCTTGTAACCTTCCTCCTCTCAAACTCAGCACCTCTTGTGTGAGAAAAAAGTTACCTCAACACAGATGCCAGCTCATCCCTCTACCTCTTTCCTGGGAGATTTGCAAAGAGCCAATAAAATGTACATTAAAAAAAAATAAAAGCTTCAGCCACAATAAACTGCGGCCGAATGACGTTAGCTACAATCGATACAGAACCACAAGCTGCTTCCACCTGCAGGGATACAGAACAACCGGAGGGAGCAGCTAAAAAATGCCCTGTTGTGGCACCATTGCAACCAGGAGGTCTGTGAACCCTCCCACACACACAGTTTCTGACATTATCTTAACCTGGTCTCCTCTTAACACCAGTTTCCAGCAAAGAGAAAGGTAGAACCACCTGAAACAGCTTAACAAGAACCACCTGAGTATTTAACTCCATCAATATTCTCAAGATCAAACCAAATCCCCAGTGGGATCTGTGAAAGCTGAGCACAGAACACAACACTAACAATTTAACCACACATTAAACCCTCCAGGAGAAACCAACAGAAATAATACAACAATAACACAATAAAAATAACTTCGGCACTGGTGAAGAGCACAGCAGAGACAAGCAAGGTCTTTCCAGGGGAATTTAAACTCCTACTACTATGGCCAAATGCTGCTCTCAGTCAGCTAAGCCCCGTGCAAGTAGCTTGTCCTCAGTGCAGTGCCCAGCAAAGTGCTTTTAAACCATCCAAGATGCACCCTGCTCCCATGCAAGAACTTAATGGAGGTGACAGGAGTGGCGAGGGAGCAAGACATAGTGCTTGCAGAAGGAGCAAGGGTGGGACAAGTGGAGGCAGGCTCTAAGCTGAAGCCAATGCAAGCACCAGGTAAACCAGTGAGACGCGGGGATGAAGCCCTTTCTATAGCGCCAAGCCAGTCCTTCCTTAAAAGCTTGGTCAGAGGCAGTGTCCAGCAGCAGCCGTCACAGGGCTTTGCTCCAAAACGCTGTTCCTGTTTGACTAAAATTGAGTGTGTGAACTGTCCATCTCTACAAGATGGCATTCTAATCCCGGAAAATCATCTTACTCTTTTTGGGGGGGTTGCTATAGCACATTGTTTCAGGGTTTCTGCACCATAAGCTCCCTGGGGTGCCAGCTTCTAGTCCTCGTTTTCTCAAACAGCAGCAGAGTAAAACTAAACTATCACATCAGTCTAGCTATTGACCACTGCTCTCCAAGCAGCCCAGTAAGACTTCCACTACACTTCCAAGTTTTCAAGGTATCTCCCAAGAGGAAACAGTGAACTGCCTATCTACTGAGTTGATAAAACCGACATGGCATCAATTCATGTTTGGAGAGGCTGAGTTTGCATCCAAAAGGTCTGGAATCCTCTCTCCACACCAAAAAAAAAAAAAAAACACCACAAATTCAGCAACTCGGTTCTTGCAAAGTTTTCATGTGGGAGCACATAAGGAAGACTTCTCATACTGAGTATCACCATCCACAAGAAAATCAGACAGTGTGTCCCACTAACCATGGGGAAGCCTCCACCAACCTTGCTAAAACACCTCTCAAAACTACAAGAGCACTAACACAAGAAAGAACAACTGAAATAATGTGATGCTATCCCACCTTACCCCAGCCAAAGCCACTAATACAGCCTTTCAATTCATCCCATAAAAACCCTCTGTATATTCCTATGGAAAAAAACTGTATATACAGCTAAATAAAAACCAAGCATCTTAGCCCTCCCTGCCACTTTGTCTCATTTGTTTCATATATAATCTGTCACTATAACTCAGTTGGAGGATAACAACATAATCCATGCTCAAGAACCACATTTTTGGCTGCAGAAACCTACAGTACTCCACTAGTAACAAATGGAACCAATACTTCAAAAAAAGCACATTTTCTCGGCTCTAATTAATGCATGCTCCCTCTTACCATCAAGCCATTTATTTTAAACCTGTCAGATATACTTGTAATGTAGCATCATGAATAATTTAAAAAGTAATCTGTATAAAGCAAGTTTATAAACTTAACAGCAGGTACAGTACCTTTCTTTCAAACAGACTGCACTCTGATAAAGTACAAGGGATCTGTGGCTGCTGCAGCGTGGATTCATTTTAGGCATTCTGAACTTCAAAAAACTTCTTTCCTGCCTCCCATCACACCTTCCATTATTTGAAGGGGGTTTTATGAGCAACTAGCTTAAAAGAGCAGCATCCTAATTCACCAACTTATCACACTGAAGCAAAAAGTACAGAGCTTCTGAAAACAATCAGAAACTGTGACCCACCAGCAGCAAAAATCAACAAACAGGGGAACAAGTAAAGTTTGTCTCTATCACTCAGAGCCGTAGTGTTTGGTGCATTTCTGGGATTTTTCCCACATTTTGACACTGCTCTTCTAGACCAGAAGGGCTACCAGGCTAATGATTTCAAGAGGCGGGCAGGGGGAAAGCCCACTCGTGAGGAGAAAGTGTTTTGATCATTCACACTTTCAGGTAAACACAGATATCTTTACAGCGCGTAATGGCACCAATAACAGGTTTGCAGATAACGCTCTCCCTGACAGGTCAGGGCTATTTCAATTATATGCACCTTGCTAGCAACACATTGCAGATGAAACAATTGTGTCATTGGACTTATTTCCCTCCTCAAAAAATACTTTTTTTCCACAGACTAAAGTGATTTATCAACACTACTGCACACGCAAGCTGGACGCATTGCCTGTTTTATAAATTACTACAGTAAAGCACATACATTTACAGCTCACCAATTTCCTGTTATAATGAAGCTTTACTCATATACTGCATATTTTATTAACAGCACAGCATATATGAAGTTCTTAAAACACAACCTTGAAACTTCTCACAGGAGAAAAGTGCTAACATGCCAATTATTCCTCCAAGTTATTATTAAAATGACCTCACATTGCAACACTCTTGCTGTTCCAACCCAAATATTCATTAGGTGGATTTAATCCTCTACAGGAGCAATCACATTACTCTTTGGGGGCAGGTCCCCTCTAGTTGGGTAGATCAGAGAATTTGGCTACCTCAAAAACTATTTTGAGAGTCACTAAAAGGCACGGGTGCTTATTTCTAAACCTACCATCAAGTTTACCAAGAAAGGTAAAGAAAGGAAGTAGTAGGGAATCAATTTAGAAGTTTGGATCAAAGTAAATAAGCAGTACATTATATTAAGACTTAATAAGGCAAATGCAAATCAATCTGTAAAATACAGAGAAAAAAAAAGAGAAAAAAATCAGCAAAAGTTTAAATAATCTAGTGCTCCAACAACTTCTGGAGAACATTAACGCTTAAAAAGCTAACTCATGTCTCAAAAGCAATCCTAAACAAACTGCTCACATTTAGCATTTGCAAGGATTCAAAAGTTTCAGTGATAAGTGCCAGTTAAACCTCCAAAATGTGCTGCCACGTGAACATCAGTTTTGTAGGAATGCATCTCCTTCATTAATCGATACTAAAACCCTTCATAAAAACAATAACCCCGCCTGAAGTGACTGCAGCCTGTTTGGGGAGCTGAGGAATTGGTGCAGCTCTGTTTGCTGAGCTCACACAGCCACGAATGAACATCGCCTGCTGCTAACTATTTGCCTGCCCTCAAAGTTACTCTCAGACAGTCTCGGACACACACACAAAAAAAGACAAATATAGTACCACAGAAATCTATCCAGACTGTATCTGGCTTGGCTATGAGGAAAAATTAAAAAAAAAAAAAAGAAAAACACAAAATCTGGCTAACAACTACAAAGGCAGACTCTTCATGAACTACTGTTCTATGAGTTCTGCGTTGATACAATAAAAGCATTTTGAAACTATTATTTTTAAAGGGGCTTTCATAAATCGTAAAAACTAATGCAACTAACCTACACAAAGAAGCTGTCTATACAATTTGTAGTGATAGAAAAATTACACATGTCAAATATATCAAAATACTAAAACAGTATTTCTAGCTTTCAAACACATTTCAAGCACTCCAGGAGCCTTTCTGCAAGAGGAACTCTAAAAAGCAGTATGTTCCCTTACCACTTAAGACCAGAAACCTTAGAAATTCAACTTGGTCAGAAAGATCTGAAATAACCCCAGACCAGCTATGTGCAGTAACTTCTATTAAGTGACATTAAAGATAGTATTATTGAGAACTGTTGTGTTTGTTACTAAATTTGCTGCAGTCTGAGTAACTAAACTGCCATTTACCCCCATTCTTAAGCACAATCGTATATATGAAACAGCTGCTCCTTGATAATGTCACAAAGCACTTCCAAATGTGAAAGCTTTACACTAAAATTCAAGTAAGAAATATTTAAGTTCAAAACCAAAGCTTAAAGAATAGTTTCAGGAAGGTGCAATTGCTGCTCAGTTAACAGCTTTCCAAAGAAGTAAAATAATGCTGATGAAGTTTATTAACTATAGGTGTTTGGGAGGAATACTCCATTTTTTAAAAAAATAATTTCATTCAATAGTTTGCAAGCTATCAGCTTTAGGACTATCACAGATGATGCGCTAGACGAGTTGTTTTCCCTTTGGGATCATAAAACTAACATCAAGAGTGAAGAAAACAAGTTTCCTAAGCACATTATTTCTCTCTCCCTCAAAGCTCCAGAGTATCGGCGTTCAATACAAAGTTTGATGGAAGCTCTACCCAGTATAATCAATCATTTAACAAAACTGTCTCTTTTGATCCCATCGAATTAATAATTCCAGTAATCATCATTAAAATTACCTCAACATAAGCATAAAAACAATTAAACACCTACTGGGGAAGAAGAAAAAGCCTAAGTTAAACATGAACTGAAATCACTCTTTAAAGCCAATAATTATAACCCAGAAACATATTTTAATACTAAATGCTCAATGCTTTGGGGGAGAAAAAGGAGAGAAAAAAACTTACTAAAGACATTCTCCTGCAAATTCTCTTTAGTAAATGCAAATTTAGTAGAAAACTCAGTATGATTTTAAACAATTTCTCCCAAAGTAACACATACCAAATACAAACTAATTATTTAACCACGAAGATAGATTCAAAAAACATCACACAAATACTGAAACACTAGATTTTGCATGTTATTTCTAGATGAAAACAGTATTTATTTGTCACTAGAGTTGTGCTTTGAGTATTCGCTAGAATTAATTTGAAAGAGTAACCGATAGGGGGGAAAAAAAAAAAAAAACTACCACAATATTTTATCAAATCTGAACAATTCCCTTTTGAAAACGCCCAAAATCACATCTTCAGTTGAACTAAAGCTCAAACTAAATTGATCTTCATTTTCATTCGCTACAGACCCTTTCTCTCACTTCTAAAAATATTTATGAAATGCCTTGCCAAGAACCATGTTAAACTTTGTTCGCTTTACTCAAAAAAAAAATCATATTTTGCTCTCTTACATATTGGTTCAGCAATGAAACTTTCTAGTACACATCCTCCCATACCCGTTCCTCTGCTTTCTAACCGTTTAAACGCATTTTGCCTGATATTAGCCAAGTCATTACCATTTCCTAACCCTTTCAGTTACTGAGTCATACAAGCCTTTGCTCCAGTTCTGGTAGGGAAGCCCTTTGAAGGTATAATCTCACACAAGCAAAAAAGCTGATGTAGTGCCTGCTTCCCCATGCCTTCCCATAGCCTCTAATCCTAATAATTTCCTCATCGCTTCCAGAATACTCCTTTTCCTCTATTTCTGGCATACCCAATTAATATCCAGTCTTTTAACACCAGCATTTTCTATTCACAACCATAACGAGAGAAGGAACTACAGAGCTCACACTTAACAATATTTTCTAACCACCAGGCACATAAGAAAATTAAATGTGTGTAATAAAAACCCTCGTGACCTCCTGAGTTGTATTAAGCAACCTGGGATAGAGATTCAAACCAAAAAGCCTGAACTGCTGTTTGTGAGCATGGGAAACAAAAAATACAGCCTGGATATCCACATATAACCGCAGAACCCAGATGAGCAGACCCATCTATCTATCACTCCATATATACTCATATATCTACCACTCAAAGCACGGCCAGACCTAATGACACTATTTTTTCTCCACATGTTTAATGCCCTCCCCTGCAGACACTCCCCTTCATCAACATATACTACAACATGGAGGTGTTTTGATTTTCACTCCCATGCTTCAGCAAGAAAATACTGAGTTTGGGCTTCATCCTAAATCCAGGCTCCAAAAGTTAGTGTTTTTACACATCACATGCCTTCTTACACCCCCACATACGTTATCTTAATGAAGGTTTATTTTTGTTTTTGTGTCTTTTTAACAAAAAAATCTCAAAACATTCTGAGCGTCTTTTCGTGACCGTTTCTTAACCAGAAGCTTCCCGCTCAAGCTACCTGTATTTTAAAGATGTTCTGTCATCTAATCCTGAACAGATTTTATATAATTTAGCATTAAAGAGATGGCTTTTCCCCCCTCCTGTTGTAACTCCTTTGTATTCCTATTTAGGAATGCCTTGCTTGTTTGACCGAAAATGGAAGTGCCTTTTAGCTATGACACAGTATATATGAAAAACAAATAAAAATTAAGATTAATCTTCCTTCCACTATTGTGGAGAGAGAGAAGAATATGAAGAGATGCAAAACATCTGCTCTGGAGATCATTTTTCCCCCTAAAAGCAGAATTCTTTCAGCAATAACTCGCAAAAACAAAGGCTATTAAACTGCAAACTACAAAGACGATCGATTAGAGGCAGCATTCAGCTAAGACAAGTTTTTCAGCATATCTTCTCATATTTAAATGCCTAGATCTTCAGAAGAAGATTATTTCATTTGGGAGGCTCTTAATTGGGTCATTTTAGCTAAGTGGTAACTGCAAACACTTCAGAGAACTGGAAGTTAACATCCTAACACATTGTTTCTGCCTTATTTTATTGCAAGGGCTGGATGAACATTTTTAATTGAAAGTGTTCTGTAGCAGGTAAAATAACATTTGTATATCTCAGTAGTTTAAGAACACGCCAGGCCTCCTCCTCCTACTTTTTTCCTGACTCCCCAATCCTGTTTTAAGCCCTGCCCAGAAGAGCACTGGGGTTTGGTTTTTAAACCCAAAAATTAATCGTCCCTCTTGCCGGCTCTTTTTCATGAGAGCTTTTTGGCTAAAGCAGTTTGCAACTCCCCAGCCCTAGCCTGGCCCTGGCACCGCAGTGCAAGAGACAGAGGTGCGCCTTAATTTGCAACGAGTTAATTGGCATTTGCAGCCTAATGAAACACAGTATTACTCAACACGCATTACAGGCTCCGTCTACACGCTTCTTGCTCAAACATTTCTTTCCCCCCCAGTTAGCCTCATCGCCAGGGCATCCGAACTTCCCTTTCTTTTCAACCTGAAACGACTGCTTTCAGAAAAGCCTTTGTAGCTCCCACATTTTTTTCCTTTAAGTTTAAAAAAGAAAAAATTCTTGCTGCCTTGCAACAGCAGACATCTTTTTGAAAAGAAGAGGCACATGAAAACAGCTGAAATAGCGCACTTTAAAAAAAAATAGAGAAACAACAACAACAACACAACACATAGCAGAAGAAATCAAGGCGTGAAGACGGAGAAACAGCCCCTTCTCCGCAGACGGTTATCGCGACGGCGGAGCTCTGAGGCACGTTTAACATCTCCCTGCCTACAGAGGCAGCCGCGGGTCTGAACAGCACGAAAACACCGAAAACGCAGCCGGGGCTGTGGCAACCCCCAGGCACCACAGATATACATATGTGTGTACACATATATACCTGTAATATATAGGCATACGTGTGCATAAATATGGATGCATATGTGTAGGCATATACATGTGTATATATCTATACATACGCACACACATATATACATACAGCCTCCATGAGCCACGTTTCCCTCCACGAGCCACGTTTCCCTCCACGCGCATGGAGGAAACAGCTCACACTCTTGGGTCGACTGCACAAATATTCGCTCTGCGTACAAACACAGCTGCTTTAAAAATAAAAATAATAATAATAATCACATTTAACGGCTCCCAGGCACCAGACACGTTGTTTACGCACAGACTTAAACGCGAGGGCCTAATGGGAGAGTCGGGAAAATTCAGACTGCGACCTCTAGACTGGGGGGCGCCACCTGGACCCCGCACCCCCACGGGAGGCCAACACAGGGATCTTCCAGGATTTCCCACTCCCGGAGGACG
Organism: Tinamus guttatus; assembly: GCF_000705375.1. The sequence continues at coordinate 24,231 of NW_010588086.1, forward strand.
GGTTATCCCGCACAGCGGCTCGACACTGATGAAGGCCGCGCGGCTCTTGGCAGCCTGCGGGTGTTTTCACCACGCAGTTTGCAGCCCCGGTCCAACCACCACGTCAGGATGTGGAGGAGCTTCGGGGCGCACTGCGGACCAGGTGGGGAAAACAGCCGAGCGGGAAGGACAGGCTGCTTCTTCCAGAGCCGCCCACGGACGCCGGCTCCCTCCGGAGAGCTGGCTGGACCCGCGTACACAACATGCCCCCACAGCAGCTCTGGCGAGCGGCGGAAAAACACACACATCCCCACAGGCCGACAACACCCGCAGACACCATCGCACACACCGAGGCCCCGGGAGCCCTTCCTGACACCCTCACACACACCCCATCATCGCGCACACACCAGCAACCCCTCGTCGACACCTCACGCACACACACAGAAGCCTCTTGCCAACACCTTCACACACACTCAGGAACACCTTGCCAACACCCTCACACACAGCAACACAGCAGGAGGCCCTCACCAACACCCTCACATAACCAAAGCCCCTCACCAACGGGCACACAAAAATACACTCACGCCCAGAAGGCCATGGTCAACACCCTCAGGTACACACCAATACACACACACCAGTGGTCCTCACAGAAACCCTCACACATGCACCCCTAACACCACACCTGGAGTCCCTTCCCAACACCCTCACACACACCAACACACCAGGAGGCCCTCACCAACAACCTCACACAACCAAAGCCCCTCACCAACCGACACACACATAAACAAACACCCGGGAGGCCCTTGCCAACACCCTCAGGTACACAGCAACACACACACAGACAGCCCCTCAAAGAAATCCTCACACACATAGGGAAGCCCTCACCAACACCCTCATACACACAAACACACACAGAGCCCCTCACCAACGCCCTCCCACACACACCCCCAAAGCCCTTCGCCAACACCCTCACACACACAAACACACCCACACAGAAAGCCCCTCGCAAACACCCTCACATAAACACGTCCACCCAGAGTCCCTTGCCAAAACCCTCACACACACAAACACACGCACAGAGCCCTTCGCCAACACCCTCACACATACATAAACACGTACACCCAGAGCCCCTTGCCAACACCCTCGCACACACAACCGCGCACAGGCGCAGCCCTCGCCGCCCCATACTCACTTTCTCCATTTGCCGGCCACAGGCAGAGCGCGGCGGAGCAGAGCAGAAACCCCCAGGAGAAGGCGAGGGACCCTCCTCCGGCGCCAGACTTCATTCCTCTGCCTTTAACTAGACAAAATCCCCCTTTCAGAAAAAAAAAAAAGAAAAAGCCCCAAA
>NW_010588086.1:27043-38824 GCF_000705375.1 Tinamus guttatus
ATAAAATAAAAATAAAATAAAATAAAATAAAATAAAATAAAATAAAATAAAATAAAATAAAATAAAATAAAATAAAATAAAACTGCTTTATGAAGGTAAATGCACAGCTGTGATTTTTGCACACGATATTTCTTTGCTGCCTGCAGTCACTGCTACGCGACCTGAACACGCACCATCTTGCTTTAATATTGCAATGACCAATGTTGCTCCACGTGTGGCCCCTCGGCCGCCACTGCAGCCCCCAAGGGTTGCTGGACGCGGGCAGCGTGCGGGGAAGGTTCCTGCTGGGCGGTGAGCGGGTATTTGCGGGTGCTGCCTCTGCCCTAGCCCAGCAAAAAGATTTAGCAGGAGATGCGCGAGCGTTGCGTTATTATTGCAAACGCCAAAAGTAACATTAACGCCAAAAGTAGGATTTTGCAGTCCACCTAAAGACCCATGTCGCATTATGATAACTTCCATTTACGTTGCTACATCGTTTTCCACAGCCTTATGTATCTATGCATATATATGTATGTTATTCCACAGCATTTCTCTTCACTGCTTTTGCAGACAGGACAGCTTATGGAACAGTGCGTGTTGCAAGCACAGAGCAAAAAGATGTGCCATGTCCCCAAAGGCCTTGCAAATTAAGCAACAGAGACGCGACCCTATAGGCGTCCTGATGCGTTTTGCTTCTGGAGTCCTGGATGCTTCCAAAAGGAAAACAAGCTGCTAGCAGCTCTGTGTGGGACTTGAGGTATTCCCACTGCTGTCAGCTGGCCCCTCTGCCAAAGGGAGTTTCGTAATTTGGGATTGTTTAGCCACAGCCCACTAGGACATCTCTTCTTTATATCCTTATATCCTTCTGTACTCTCTTGTATCCTGGCAAGGTGCATGGGCAGATCTGCACAAAGCTTTTCTCTCCCTTATGGCCCTGGAAATGGATGGATGGACAGAGAGGAACAGGTAATTCCCGCCGCTTGCCCTGCGGAGCGGGATGTCGCCAGAACACCAGCATCCCGGGGGAAACACCATGGGAAGCACAGCCAGGGCTGAGTCGATGCAACAGAAGCTGCCACTGATCCCGCTCTCGTGCAACAAGCAGCAGCCCAAGGCAACATCCGACCGTTCGACCACGTTTCAGTGTCAGCATCGGCCTCGCCACTGCTTTCAGGGCCACTGCTGGGAGAAAGAGGCCTCCATAATTTCCCTGCCTCGGTGCTAGTGCTCCTCGCAGCCCAGCCTAGACTTTATTTTGGCTTCTGCCGCGGTTTCGGGGCGGACTGACCTCTTTACCAGACGCCAGCTCCTTGTAACCTTCAAGCATCCGCGCGCTTCGCATTGCCTGCGCGCAGAGCAGCCGAGGTTTATCCTCCCCGCGCGCCTCGGCTCCTCGGCACGGCACTCGCCTGGCCTTTGGGGACACCTCGGCCATCGCCTCCTTTCTCCCCCGACCCAGATCAGCATTTATAAACCCATTTTGTATGCTCGTAGCAAGCCCTTCACTAACAAACACCATGCGATTTGTCTGCTTTCTTCCCAAGCTCGTCTGGAAATCACATCAAGCTCCCAGGGGCTCACAACCACAGGAAAACGCTTGTCAAGGGGACACAGCTCTTCAATACCCCCAAAAAACACAACAGTTCAATACATTGGTGCTGTGCAACCAGGGGACCTGGGTAAAGCCCCTAATCCAAGTGATTGCTAAATTGGCTGAAAAGTGGCCCCTTCTGCAGCAAATAAAAACCAGAAGGGAGGAGAGGGTGTTCCTCCTAACTCCTCTCATACACGTCCCGCCTTCAAGGAAAGAACTAGGCGTCGTTACGGGGACGATTTAGGGGCAGCGGCTGCGCGGGGATAACGGTTAGATTGTGTTTTAATAACAACAACAACGATAAGCGCGCAACAACATTTATAACCCTCGTTGCAGGCCTGAGCTGCCATATCCATAGCAACTGCAGCAAGCGGGGAACGCCAGATATTTAGCGTTCCCTTGCACCTGCCCAAAATAGCCGCCGGTAAATCATGCCGGTGCTTGTGCCTTGTCGGCGCTGTTTTGGAAGGCTGCGGATGCGCCGAGCCGAGCGGCACGGGGACATCCCTTCAGCCCCGCTGCCCACGCTCGCCTCTCTCGCGGGCTCCGGCACGTGGAGATGCCGGAGCAATGGGATGCGGGAACGGCGGCCGGTGGCTTCCCTGCTCCGGCTCGTGGCTCTCGGGTGCAGCTGGTGCTAATGCACTGATTTAATAAACCATTGAGAGCAATTAGGTCCCTGTCTAGTCCCGTAGCCATCGTGTCCAGCAGGTCGCTGGGGCTTGCGGGCACCCAGGGCACCATTGGCTTATTGCGTTTTCCTGATGGCTGCAACATGTTGGAGGCAGCTCTTAGCCTCACCGTAGCGACTCCCAATAAGCAGCAGAGATTTTATTTTTCTGGTGTTAATAGGAAGTTTTGCCCGCAGGAACTCCAGCAGCTCAGCAGGGAGAGGCTCCATCTGTGCCTCCTGCAAGGGGCATAAATCATGTTGGGGTTGCAGCACTTTGCATGGACACACGCGAATCCTGCTGTGAGCACACGGAGACCCGCCACAGACCCTCTGTCTTTCCCCATCGCAGAGCAACGGCCATCCCTACCTCTTATAACATGTTTATAGAACAGTTAAGTGTCACAGTCATCCCCAAGAAAGATAAATATTGCTACCACCTGGGCCGCAAAGAAGGAAACAGAGGTGCAGCTTGGCTCTAATGGCTCTTATATATTTATATTTAGAATCTTGTATATGTGGTCATTTTTTTCAAAGAGATTTTGAAATAAACCTCCGGGTTCTCTGTGTGTTTGTATTTGACTCCAGATGGAGGTGGATATATAAAAATTAAGATTATTTGCTCTATCAGGGCAGCCTTTATATAAATGGGATACAAAGTCAAGTCGATAGTGGATTGACTTATGGACTGCAACAGTCCATTTACACTGAATCTCCGAGAGAGTTCAATACAGAATAGAAAGACTTAAATATTGCATGAGAGTGATGGATACAAAACCATATATTCTTAAGTTTTCATTTATTCGTGTCTCCATCAGTTCAGCAACACATTAACACCAGACCTCATCTTCAGACCACGCAAAATCCAAATTACCTTATGTTTGCAAGAAGAAAGAAGCATGTCCATCTTCTGTCGTTCATCCAAGATAATTATGGAAAAATGCAGCCCTATAACTTATAAAGTTGCTCACGGGCATAAAGAGCCAGAAAGCTTCCAGAAGCAGCTAAAGAAGAGCTGCCTCCCTCTTGTCCGGGATAGGAATTTCACCTATGAAGGACAGGATTCAGCTTGGCCTTTTTTTTTTTTTTTCTAAAGAGATCAAATTATCTTTAGGATAAATTAGCATATAGCCATGAATGGCTGCATATACGTCCAGGGGCATGAGAACCCACAAATCTTAGGACGACCTAGAGGTCGGTTTTAGAAGGCCCTTCGCACACGCTGGGTCTTGACATCAATTTTCCCCTCATTTGCAGTGTGTGTCCTATACGATCGCATATTTTTAAATGGATGACTCATATGTTCAATGGCAGGAGATGGAAATAGGGCTGTTAATCATAAGTAGCTCGGGGAAGAAATTAAGTCTAAACAATCCGGGACGTGCCAAATGCAAGAAATTCCACTCTTCCTTCAAAAGACGGCTTTCTGCGAGCACCTGGGGGTGCCTTCGCTTGTCCCCTTCCTCCGTGTCCTTGTTCATTCCCCCTGAGGAGGGTTCAGAGTGGGCGCTGTGCCTGTGTTATGAAATGAATACTTCCTCCTTGACATGTTTGGAAAACTACTGAATTTAAACAAATGATTCAATGCTCTTGCTTTGTTTACTAAGGAAATGGACTTGGAGCAGAAATGCTAACTTCAAATTTTTCTTACTTCACGTATTTTCAAACTTTAGATCAAATCAGAATGTGGGTCTAATGCTGGTTTTGCATAGAATTAAAAGTGAATGGAACCTTCCTTTTATTTCCTCACATTATTTATTTATTTATTTTTAATGTAGGGACTCTAAAACTTTTTCCTTAATTGCAATCTTAGTTTTCTCATGTTGTATTTACCTAATCTGTAAACAACTTGCTGGGAACCTTTGTGTGCTGTGAATTGGATGGTTCCAGAATAGAGCGCATCGAGAAATGGGCTTTGAATCTCCGTCACTTAAATCCCACGTAGCAGCAGATCATAACCCCAATGGAGACCAATCCGGACTCAATTACACAACACTTTTACCAACTCCTCTGTAGCTGGCACCATGTGGATGCATCCAGGCTACTGCTTTTTTTCTGGATGGGCTCCCTCAGCCCTGTCTGTACTTTCATCCTCCCCCCAGAGACATTCACAGCTATAATTCAGTCCAAATTGGGAACATCTAGCGTAACGGCTGTTACGATGAGCCATCAAATTGCTGGTATCTCTACCCTCCTTAGCGACTTCGGCCGACTCTTCCTTCAAGTTCAAAAACAGCCTGGACCGTTAAGATATTTGCCCAAAGACGGTGGACAACCCACCCAAAGCAATTCCCTTAATACGTCTCCCAGCCGCCTGCTCCCCATTTTCTTCTTGTAGAACATTTCTGAGCTAAAACTGGTATTCATACAAACTAACTAGGGAGAGACTGAGCATTTGTCCTTCAGCATTGCATGTGCTTCTGGATTTGTTTTGCGAGAGAGAGTTGTCATTTGCCTGGAAGTTCCCATAGTGAATTTATTGGTCTTCTGACGTTCCTGGCGCCAGGTCTGCATTCCCATAAAACGAGCCAGAAGAAACTTTGGAAACAGAACCTTTATAGTATCCCCAGATTGGGCCATATTCAACTCCGAAGTCAGCAGGTGCAACGCCCATTGATTTCAGTGGGAATTCTGTCTGCTTACACTTACGCCGGAGCTGAACTTGGTCCACAGCATCTGGGCAACTTTCCCAAAAACTCTCTTTGCTGAATGCAGGGAGCGAAGCAAAGCTTAACACGCTTCTCTGCGGTCCCTAGCAAAGGAATCAGTCTGGCTGTTAAAAAAAAATGGAAAAAAGGAAAGAAGAATACCTGCTATTCTCGCAAAACTTCTTTCACACTTGAACCTTAGTGGGAAATCTGAAATGTTCTCATGAACTCCTGCTTTCCTGTGCTTCAAGATCAGCTGCTTAAGCCCACTTTTTTTTTTTAATCCTCTGTTTTTAAAAGGAAGAATTCACTTGTCAGTCTCCTTTTTTTCATGGCACAGTTATTTATTATGCAATAATTTTAAACATTACTGAACCTTCCCAAACTTCTAATGTAATTTAAGTGATTTTGCTTGAAAAAGTACTCTTTCTGCTAAGTGGTCTTACATTAAGAAAAAAGAACTGCATTACATAATATTTTACCCAAATCCTTCATACGTGAAGGAAAACACTTAAGTACATTTTTAAGGCTGTCACTATTCAGGAGGTGTCCCTGAAGCTGAGTCCATGTTTAAGTGCATTCCTAAAGACAAGGTTTTTTCAGTTAAATCTGACATTGGTGTCTTTGCACCTGAGGATTTACATTGTTTGCTGCAGTGCATTAAGTGTAGAGGAAAAAAAATAGTATTATCATCTCCTGCCAAAATCATGTATGGGTTAAGCCATGAGATTCCAACTCTTTATTGAAATCTGGTGAGGTCCAATTTTTCAGAACATCCATCATCATAGGGCAGGATCTTACCAGAGACTGCTCTTCTCACAAGAGTTTGGGATCGGTTGCTAAACTCTGATGTTTAGCTGCTTTCCCCATTTTCCAGATCCATACAGAAATAAGAGAGACGAGGCTATGTTGTCAGCTCTCTTCTGGATGGTGGCACCTTCTGATTTGACCTAGTCTTAAGAACCTCAAGACAAAACCTTGAAGACTTTCTGCTTTCTGTAGAGCATCATTGGAGGACTAGACCTTCATATCTGCTTTGCTCCTGGATCATTTCCCTGGAATCCATTAAATCTGGCATTTAAACCTTGAAGTTTTGTGGCTTCATTTCACACCCGTTTCCCCCACAGATCCTGGCACGAGTCACTCCGTCTGTAGCGATGATACAGTAGTTTTATCCCATGTACTGTAATACGGGCCCTTGTAAAACATAACACTCTTGAGCAGGCATAGTAAACCAGAGACAATCAAGATCTTAAGGGGTAATATGTTTTTATGTGTTCAGTAGCTTCTGGTGCTGTATGACTCCGGAGCCCAAATGCAGCGGTAGCCTCTCCAGATCGCGCTGTTGATATCGTGTAATGAGCAGTGTGCTGCTCTCACGTTCTGGCCCACGGGAGGCTGCTTCCCAACGCGTCTCATCCCTAGTAAAACGTGTCTTCCTCACCGTGCAGGCGCTTGGCCTTCGCAGGGCAGCGCTGCTCCGCGTCGCAGCGGTGCCATCCCGCTACCAAGGGGCGTTTTCCCGCGTTGGTGCCGGGGTAGCCAAGGGTGGGAATTTGGCCTTTTGCTGCCTGCTTTCTGTGACTGCAACTCGTTCCCTATTTGCCATCAACGAGAAGTGTGTGAACGGCGGCGGAAAACAACCGGTCGCAGTGTTTGCACAATGCATTGCCACTTCGGAAAATTTGGTTTCTGGTGATAAGCTGCACATATGCGAGGATAACGCAAATTAAGTCTGTGATACACCAAATGCCATCACATTTTCAAGCTGAGAACATCTTGCTCAGTAGATCTCTTCAGTTTGGGGTTTCTGATGCCCTGAGACAGTTCTCAGGCAGAAAACACGTCCCAACACCTGGCGACAGTCTTGGGACAGACAGTGCTGGGACAGACCAGCTTCTGTCCCTGTTACTGGTATTTTGCTCCTTCTCACAGTAATTAGAGCTCAGATAACATTAGTGTTCCCATTCTTATGCTAAAATGAATAGGAGCTGGTATTTCAGACAGACAGTAATTGTATAATATTCATATGACAAATGCTATTAGTTTTAGAAATCTTCCAGATAAACTTACATAAATTTTTCGTTGTATGAAAACCATTAAAACCTTCATCCATATTGATTAGGCCTTCACTATTGTAATGTCAGAGTCCTGAATAGTGCAATGGTAGCTAGGATGGCTCTAAATAAAAAGGAGACACTCCAGCTACATCGCTCCAGCCTTTCATCCCTTTTTCTCTTTTAATCATCCTGTTTCTCACCAGTACGGTAACAGTGAAAAAATTACCTTCGTATCAGGACTTACTTTCATAGGACACATTGTCTTACAAGTTAATATTTTACTGATATTATCTGAATCACATTTGAATGTCAGCGATTAGAAAAGGACAAGAAAATACATACAGGTCTTTTGTAGCTATCACGAACATCTCGTACACACTTTCCAAACAGAGGGGCTGTAATAGGAGCTTTCAAAGCCCTTGCGGCTTCAGGAAACTCATTGAATTGCAGCCACCGATGAGACTTTCCGGGCCACAGGTGAAGTGCAAGAGAAGCAGGTACAGGCCTGGACCTCCAAGCTGACCCGTCTCATGTCCTTCCTGGGTATTTCATTGTAGAAACTTAATAACACCTAGAGTTGTAATAACGGTGTACATTAAAGTTACAGACCAGATGGTAGGATCATTCTTCAGTTGCTCCTTGAAGGTTGTGGCAAATATTCTTTTCTTCCAGTCCTCTTCTGCCTCGTTGCTTCCTCTATGACTCACCCAAACAGTTGTTTAAAGGGTCAACTGATTTTCAAATAAGGTGACGCTGAGCTTTTGATCCGACACTCTTCTTCTTTAAAAGGAAGCAGCTTCCAGACTGTGCAGTACCAACCAGTTCAGCAGAAAACTACTACGTAAAACATATTTTTAACTATAGAAAGGTGAAACTATATATTTTGGCAACTGTAATATTGGCTATTGAAACAAATAAATACCTATCAATGTGCAAAATCCCCCAAACATATGGATCTGGACCCTTTCCCCACAACTGTTGGAAAATCGTTTTCACAAATGTTCGTCGGCGCTTTGTGTAACTTGAGTTCCCCCATTTCCTCTCCTTCTCTTCCTTTGTGCAATCCAGCTTTGTAAATCATTCCAGGAAACTTTTTATTACCTTGCAAGAGCCCTCTGAGACAAGAGTCTGCAATTTCCCCCGCTCTGAGTCAGACCCAGTCACATCAGCTGAGAAATATCGATGAACTTTTTGAGCCATTTTTCTTCTCGTGGACACAGAAAACCCAGGTGACTTCTGTTTGATACACGTTCTGCTCCACTATCTTGCAGTTTGCCTATCCTCACAACCCAGCTGAATTCACACTGGATAATTTCATTAAGCCACTGTAAATTCCCGTTATGATTTAAAAAGCACCAAGTATTTTTCCGTTGTTGTCTACAGCTGCCTAGCCTAATGCAGCTGCATTTCAGTGGAAGTGATTCCTTTACACTATAGCTATTTTGCCAGGAGCATACGGTGTGAGGTGGATAAAAAGGACATTATTGCAGACGGTCACTGCAGATCTCATCTATCCAACCACGAGCAGCACTCGGACATCTCTCCACCATAAGCTGACTCTGCCTTGCCCTCTTCCTCCTCCTTGCCTGGATCCCGTGACCTGAACATCCTCGGCATCACCTAAATTGCTCCAATATCAGATATTCTGCTTCATCTCCATGGGTCTTGTGCTTCATTTCAGCTGGGCTTCCAGCAGTGCCTCGTATCCACCTTGAGAGCAAGAAATTCCTCGCTGCGTCCTGGCCAGAGGGGAGGAGTGGCCATGCAGAGCGTCCACCAAGAGCTTTGTCCCATCACAACCCCAAGCTGGAGGGTGCATTTTCCCTTTCCCAGGAGTGTGACCTGCACAGGGACTCCAAAGTTTCAGGGCAGCCCTTTCTGCAGTGGCCTCAGGTCACAATTCTGTCAACTTCACTATACGCAGCCCAAGCTCTTCCATAACCAAAATGCTGCTTCCTGAAGAGGACAGACTCTACTTCGCTTTGGTTTTCATCACTTTTCACCCTGCAATTCTGATGAGCTGACTGACATTCAGATAAGCCTCAGGAGAACTGTACCTAGGACCTTCCTACTAAATATTGCTGTTGTGGTAGGAGGGTGCCAGCACGAGGGAGGCATTTGAAGGAGCCTTGTAAACAGTTTCCTTGGTACTGCCTAATTAAAGCTTGACATTGTCTGGTGGGATCTGCTTGAAGGAATGTGCGTATCCTTGATTAGCTTTTCCAGAGCCAGCATGATAGACTGCAAGCAGCCAAGATCAGGAGATCATCTGCAAAAGGAGTGGGATATGCTTTTTTGCTTTGAATGTCTTTTCCTGGAGACTCTTTTTTTTCCCCAAATGAGTAGAAAAGCAGTTGCATAGCTGGATATTATGGAAGCACAACCAAGGAGCCAGCTTCTTTAATTAAAAATTTGTCATTATTCCCTGTCTATGGGGTGGTTCATGTGGAAAGCACTGTGATCCCAGCAATCACCTCCAGAGAAGCATTTCGAAGACCTGGGGTTTTCTCCCAAGGTTGTTCCTGACCTGTTTGGTATCGTTGGTCATAACACTTCTTCTGTGCTTGTTCTTCTTCTCTAAATCTGATCTTCCTGGTCTTGGGGCTCCTGCATGTACATGTCTCCATGCTGGAGCCACAACACACCAACATGTCGCTTCAGATCAGCTGCTGCCATACAGACACAGGATAAAACATCTAAGGGATACTTCAAGACCTTCTCTCAACATTTCCAGTAATTCTTCCATGGACCTTGTTCAATTTATAATTTTCTGCTCTTTCTTCGGGTCATTTGTTCACCTAATGTTTTGCATTTGCTTAAGAACACCTAATTCCCCAGTTGTTTTTTATGGCTATGGTAGCTGCACATATTCTGATATATTTTATTGTTCAGTACCAGTCAGTGGCTTGATATCTGAATACAGAAATTATGCAACCATAGGCTGTAATATCCATGAATGTGCTTGTGCTTCATTCCTGGGTATTCTAAGATCATCTATTTGGACAACAGTCCTGATTTCTTCCTTATTAAAGTTCATGAGAGATTCCCGCAAGTCTTTCCTAGGCTAAATATTAAGAATACAGAAGTAGGTACTTGAAGCTGGTTAGAGGGATTTCTGGATGTAGGGTAATTCCTGAAAAAGGACAGAAAGTGTTTACATTCCTCAAAAAAGCCTCAAGAACACTAGGCAATTTTTGCTGTACACCAGTATAGACGCTGACCCCACTCAGGATATACAAGAGATGCCATTAACACAGCCTAGCCATTTGTTGTACGTACTAATTACTGACTTAATGGTCTTGTTATTTGATTATTTAATGGCTGTAGCATCCCTTGTGATAATTCTGCTGTACTTGCTTAAGTGTAACAATCTCAAATTAATTAAATGCTTTTGGATTGAATATTTCTCTTTCCAACAGAAAGATCATAGGTTAAAGAGAGCTATTTGAGTAAGTTCGGGGGTTCCTGGGGTTTTTGAAGGCTCTTTGCTGGGCTGGGGAGAAAAAAACGTTTCCACATTGTGAGTCTGGAGGGTACACGGGAAGAGTCTTGGACAGCTCTGGGCTTGCAAAATAGAAAAAGCAGCGTCCTTATGAGGCTGCTGATAGCCGCGTTCCCCCAAAATCCTAGATGACATAATTTGGACAAGGCAGAGTCTTTCAACCTACATGATTTATATATTTTCGCTCAGGAACGACAGCCGAATTGTTGCAGCATGCTTTTAGAGAGACCTGAATATGGTTTAAAAAGCAGAAAATGGGAGAGTAAGCTGAGCAGTAAGCAGCCTTGCCACCATCATCCGATGCAATGCTGCCCAGTGGCGAGCTGGGCGAGCCCAAATAGGTTGTCCTTTTATCAATGAGTGGCTCCAGATGGGGATTTTCGGACATGGTGCAGGGCCACCTGTCACTTTTTGTAGCCATAACTGTGGCGTTTTGGAGCATTTCCCCCTTGGCCTCCCCAGGCCACTGAGCAGCCCCCAGGCCACGCGATGGAAGCGGCACCGCACGGCGTGAACAGCGAAACCCAACACCCTGCCCGCAGAGGGCTATCGAATGAACCACGGAAACAACCTGCAAAGAGAGAGAGAAAAGCACTTTTCTGAGCTCCTTCTGTCTTAGGAAGCACAGATACTTCTGACAGCAGCAAAAAATCCAGCGGAGCTGCGATTTGGAGAAGTGAAAGGACCGGCAGTGTCGCTCCTGCTTGGCCCCCGGGGCCGACAGAGCCTGTCCAGCTCCTTCCCTCCTCTCTCGGCGCTTTGGTTGGCAAAGCGAGCGCTGTTTGCTCGCTCGGCCTGCAACCATTTCTTTATATTGGTGTCGGGTGAGTCACTAGCCGGGAACTGCACATCATGCGGACCATATGCAGGGAGCCGCAAAGATCTGACTCAGAGATGTAAATCTGCGTCTTCCTGAGGCACTGGGGTGTTTATCGATGCTTTATTCTTTCCGACTTTTTTTTTTTTTTTCTTTTCCTGGAGCGTGGGCGGGAAAAATCCTTTTGTAACGGCGGAGACCCTGACTCGGGAAGAAACCTCGTTCTTCTTTTAGGTTTTGCTCGGTGTAAGCTCTCCCATGCCGTCCACCCAGGGGTGGCCGCCGACCCTGGTCCATCCCATCGCCCGTTCCGCTGCCCCCGTGGGCGGGAAAAATCTTTTTGTAACGGCGGGGACCCTGACTCGGGAAGAAACCTCGTTCTTCTTTTAGGTTTTGCTCGGTGTAAGCTCTCCCATGCCGTCCACCCAGGGGTGGCCGCCGACCCTGGTCCATCCCATCGCCCGTTCCGCTGCCCCGGGGTGCCGGCCGGCTGCTCCAGCTCCTGTTTTGG
>NW_010588086.1:39028-55541 GCF_000705375.1 Tinamus guttatus
CCCCACATGACACAGAGAAAAGAGAAAAGGAAAAAAAAAAAAAAAAAAAAAAAAGCAGCTGCAATGCCTGCAGGCAGCCTGGGCTGGGCTATAAATAGGTGTTGTTTGTTTTACACCGATTTGCTGCACTATCCCGCCGAATTGCGGAGCAGATTCCTGCCAGTGGTGCACGCTGCTTCATCCAGAGCTCCCCACGTTGGCAGCAGCGTGCTGCACCTCGCTCCCTTTGTTTTGCTTTCATACCTCTAACTATTGCCTGATAAAATCTGGCAAGCTTGAACACTAAGGGAGGAGGAAATGAAAGATTTGCGCTGGGGAGGATGGTGTGTAAATGGGGATCGGACATGAGATGCTGCTGTTTTGTGTAATTTTGCGCTGGAGAGCATCAAGGCGAGACCGCAGGTGGGCATCCTGTTGACAAAACCTAGCTTAACATGAACAGGGCTTTTTCTCAAGGTCTTTGCTTTTCAAAACCGACCTTGTGGTTGGGTGAGGAAACCACCATAGACTTCAGCGGGACACCAAGGATTTAATCGGCCTTTTAAATTTAAACAGGGGGCTTAGACGGAAAAGAAATTCAAAAGGGAAAATGAAGCATTTCTAATGTTTTCTGCTATGTTTTGGGGAACTGATTTGATGGCTTAAGCGGCCCCTGGCATTGCTTAAGGTCTGGTACGTGGTGTTGCAAATACCCCGAAAGCTGCAAGCCCTGCTCGGAGCTGAACGGTTGCACCATGTCCACAGGCTGCAGGCGCGTTTTGCACAGCTGTCCTGCCGAGCCTGCTGTTACAGCACGCTCCATGTGTCTGCAGCGGCTCCCCGACCCCTCCGAGCCTTCCTGGAGCCGGGAGCAGCCAGGAGACCCGAGCGGTGCCCCCAGTGCAGCACCAGGGCTGGGCATGGGGAGCCGGGCAGAAAACAGCTTCACTTTGGGGTACCTCCCCTGGGGGAACCGCCAACACCTAATGGGTTTCATTGCCATATTTTTGGATTTATTTCAACGTAACTATGAGCACTGGGAGCTTGGGAGCCTACAAAGAGATCTCACCCCCTGCCTATCTCCAAAATTAGGTGTTTTGTTGTATGCAAGAACATGCAGCATTGAATATTTTCTCACTTCTGGGCCATTTGGAGGAGACAATAAAACACCCCAAGATATTAAGTAACATTTTGTAGATAAATATGAATTAATCCCAGTTTAGCTAAGCAGGGAATATACCACTGCAAATTAAATGCTGCAGTCCTAAAAAGCAATCAAACCATTACATAATACAGCTGATTAGGGCATCCAACAGGCCCGTCCTCTGTTTCCGTCGTAGGCAGCTCTTCAGGTGCACTCTTGATCATTCATTTCTTTTATTTTCTTGCTTGCACAAAAAAAGTAATGGAATTGTGTTATTTCCATATGAAGAAATCTTGCTCCATATTAAATTAAGCCTTTTTGTTATATTGCTGAAATACAAGCGATAGCTATTTCTGTCCAAAAAATATCACACACAAAAGTATGGAAACTCCTGGAAAGAGGATCATCAAACTATTCTTCTTATAAGGTTTGATTTCTTCTTTGAAAGAATTTGATCATTTTTGATCGATATATTTGTCTGTCCACTTCACAAAGCATCATTTAAGAGTTTTAACTGATTCCTTGATTTAATATCTTTCTTTATTTCTCCCAGATGAACTTATTTTTAAGAACAGAGGTAATGTAAAAATTATCTACCCTACACATCAGTTGTCACAGCGAAACCACTGCACAAATGATATACCTGTCAGTTGTCCAGAAAACGGTACAGCTAATTCTTGCTTTGCGATGAGCAGAACATCTTGGTGTTGTCTTTGTTACCGCTATAAAAAGGACGTGTTTTTCCGATGCAGGATTTTAAGAGACAAGTCAATAAGTGGAATTAAGCTGATTAAATTATCCAATAGGTTTCTGCAGGGTCTTTGTGAAAAACGGTCTTGAGCGCTTAAAAACCTTCACAATATCCGTAATAGCAATAGAACCAGTAAAACGAAAAGTTTCTCTGAATTTCTTCAACTCCTTGAATCTGTAGTTTCTTTTATTTTTTAAAATCACTAAAGCTTAGTTTGGCAATTCACATAGGAACCATCTTGGCGTTTGAACCCAGCTAACAACCACCGGTGCCGATGAACTTGGTGACAGCAGACAGCTCTCAAAAACAGCAAATTTTGCCCCTACATGAAACACTTGGGTGTCTGCTAACGAGATATCTACTAACAAGGGCCGTGAAATGCAAATTGGAGCGGTTCTAGCCCCCTGTGATGGTTACAAGGACTCAGCAAAGCAGCAGCAGCAGCGATGCCTGCAGCACCTTGACACAAATGCCCAAAGCTCAGTGATTCGCAGTGATTTTTTGGGAGCTGATGGCAGCATTGGTGACATTGGCCTCAGCAGCGATTTTAGCTTTAAGGTTTTGATGGCAAATCCACTTGCTCAAGGAAAACTAAGATAAAACAATTTTTTTTAGCCCATAAATTTTTGGGGCCCATAATTTTTGCTTCAGGCAAAAATTTCCAATTGCAGTTTTGTTTGCGTAATTGCGTGCATTACTTTGGCTTGTGCCAAAATGGTAAATAGTAACATTCTCATTACAGACTTGTTTTTTAAAAGAAAAAATAAAAATGAAAGTGTAAAAATACATACTTCCAATTCACACGATTTGCAAGCAAAATAGTAATTTTTACTCCAGTATGAATTTTTTCCCATTGGCTCTTGTGTTTCCTGATTGCAGCCATGACCCAGATCAACCACATGAAATGCAGTGAGAAAGGATATTCTTGGAGCTCTCCGAGCCAATATTTTTTGCCTCAGGATCATCCAGATGAAGGTCAACCTCGTATCACAACTTTTGTTTCTCTACCCAAACAGCCACTCTTTGCCAGCTGGCCCATTGCTGCTCAGAAATCATATAAAGTGCTATTTGTGGTGCTCATTCCTATTTCACAGGCTATAATAACCACAGGAAAAATTAGCCAAGGGTCCATCTGAGGTTAAATGTTTCCGTGCGATAATAATTTCTGTTTATAACAAGAAAAAAACCTAACAACAGCACCACCAACCAAAAAAAGCGCTATTTTTTAAAAGTGATTTAGACTCTACAGCCAAAACATGGAATAAATGAAACTTCCATGAACTTCCAAGACACAGGTAGGCAAAAAAGCACTCCAAATGTGTATCTTTGGTTTTACATTGGTGCAAGAAGGCAGAGCTTCTCCTCCCCTAAACCAGATAGTTTCAGGGAATGAGGAGATTCCTACTTCTGGAGCCAGAGATGCTGGTTTTTTTCCTCCATGAGCCCTCATCTGAAGTTCCTTTTCACTAGGCAAACAAAGAAATGACTTGCTTCTGTTTCTTCAGGCACGCCAAGTCTTATATTTGCTAAAAAGTGCCTTTTGGTCCTCTTTGCCTGGGGAAGGGGATGAACAACATGCTACCCCATGCTCCAGAAACCACATCTCATTGCACCGTCACTAGATGGTAGCAAAACAAACAGCTACAAGGAAGTGTCTGCTAGATTATTTTGCAGCTTAGATATAGTAAAAGCCATTCGTTTAGCTTGTCTGCCCCAGTAAAACCTGGATAAGACGAGGAGAGGCTGATCTCTGTTACCACAGGGTTGACCTGAGCTCTTTCCACGGCTCATGAAACTCTTGCATTGCCACAAGTGACTTTTGCTTGGGCATGAGGCACCAAAAAAAAAGCAGGGAGAAATCTTTGGAAAATGTGTCTGTTTCCTGTGTGCTTCCTGCTTCTTGCAGGTATAGCTCACGGACACCCTCCAATGCCAACAGCAGGAGAGAAAACAGGTATTTAGGGTTAGGAGTTGCTTTATGCATTGGGGTGGTTCAGCCCAGCCGCTTCTTTGGGAATTTTGCAGGTTTTTGCAGATGTCCAGGGCCCCACGAGAGGTCCCACGGGGCAGGATCCCACCATGCCGGCAAAGCCGAGCCCCCTGCGGAGCAAATCCCGGCATTTCCCCCTGCTCCCAGACGTCCGCATGGAGCGCAAGCGCTTAGTTTATCTATAGGGGTATTGGGGAAGAGGGACAACGTGGGAGCGGGAATGCAGATCACATCGTAATGGTGTTTTGCAACCCCAAGAAATTTTTTGAAAGAGCTACAGGAGTATTTGAAAATATTTTTAATAGTTGAGAACAACTAAATTTAGCTAAGCTGCAGCGAGGCCTCTTGCTTTATTACAGCTCGAGTTGCTATGGCAACCGGCTACAATTATTTATCGCCATGACGATCCGCTGTAGCTTTTTAAAATGCACTATGCAGTTTTGTTTGCACTGGGGTTCCTGCGCAGGGAGGGAGGGCTCCGCTCCGAGAAGCGGAGCCTGTTCCAGCCTGGCCACATGGGGTGGCAGCAGTAACATCCAAGGAACAACCACTCCCCACAAGCTTTATTTTTTGTTTATTTTTTAAAATCATATTCTGCAATAGGTTACATTTTATTCTTGCTGGCAAGGACAACTTGCTAATGCCAAGGGAGCCATGGGAAGAGCTCCCTTTGCGGCTCTCCCTGGGTCTGCTGGCACACGGGATGGTTATGGAAAGGGGTCGGGAACAGCCAGCATCACTGTGTGCATGCTGGAAAACCCAGATTATTGCTCCTGACCGCAGAAGCAATGGGCATTCAGGAAATTAATAGACTGGGCTGAGGAGGTAGGGTGGGCACCCAGGGACACAGGCAGGGAGACTAATAGTCACTGATCTAACACTTTCTCGGCCTCACCAAGGATCAGACATTGCTAAATGTATGTTCTATTTTATATATGCACTACTTTTTCCCAACAATGCAAAATACAGGTCTGAGCACAAAAATCCACCTGACTTGGTCTAGCGACACGGGCCAAAGAGGGAAGGAGTCAGCAGGCAGGCTGGGCACCACTGGACCCTTTGGCTGGACTGCCTGGAAGCCCAATCCCTTCTCCATCCAGCAGTGGAAATGTCACTTGAAGGTGAAGAAAGAGGCAGAAGCAAAATCAGAGTGAGGACCCCCCAAATGCAAGAGGGACAATTTCTGAGGTCTTGGCTGAAATCAGCGGGCTGCAAATCATGTTGTTCCCCACATCAGCCTCCTCCCGGATGGGAATGTGCACCTGGAGGTGGGTTGCATTTTGTATGGGGTTTTTCAGGACAACCCAGAACCTACGGGAATTATTGATCTTCCTTTAGTCCTGCTTGGTCTAAGTGCTGCAAATGCGAAAGTGCTGAAAAATGTGCATAAAGAAGGTGGAATTTCAACAGGAGACCGGGAAGGGGGTGTCTATTCAGAGCTTTTCCACAAGTGGCACACACACAATAGTGTTTTCTTTGGCCAGATTACACATCCACATGAAAAACAAAATCCTTCTTGTAAAATCAGACTCACACTCGTTGGAAAGGTGTCTCCTAAATGCAAGATCTAATCCAAGTCCTCAAGCAGACTGTGCCTGGGATGCAGGAGGACAGAGCTGGTTTTGGGATGGTCAGAGCCCTCTGCTCTTCTCAAAGTGAGGAATTATTGCAAGGAGGATCCAGAGCCGGTGCAGACCCAGTGTAACCCCCTCCTGCAGGTGAACACCGCTGCAGGGAGAGGGCAGCAGGGCTTGAGCAATCCTATAAAATCCAGATTTAAAACCTGACAACTTTGCTTTGCGTAGCAGATCCGACAGCCGTTGCCTTCTCCTTTGAGAGGGATAAGAGTGAAAGCTCTGGAGACAAACCTAGGGCAGTAATTAATCAGGTAATTGCAGTATTTGCATGGAGTGTCTGCAAATATTACCTCCGCGCCTAAGCGCAGTACTTTGGACTACGTATCTTATCACGAACCACGCTGTCAAATAGGAAACACGCACCCGCCGCCGGAGTGTAAGGAGTTCTGGGTCAGCCAAGATGCAAACCCACTAAATTAATTTGCAGCTGTGCGCGGAGTGAGGCCGGCGCGATAATTTAATGAAGCCCTTGCAGACGTGCGTGCTGTGGTTGCCCCGCGCGGAGCGGCGGCAGGGAGGGCGCGGAAGGACTGCAGGGACCTTGCGAGGGAGCAGGGGCTGCGGCCTTGGCCACTGGATTTCTTGAGTGTCTATTCGTTAACCCCCATGACTTGGCAGGTGACTGGGTTTGCACTGGTGCATCACACGGAAATGTCAGGTCAATGAGGGGACTCAAACCCAGATCCCAAATTCAGGGACTTTTCCCTTGAAAACAGCAGATTTCGATGCCTCCACATCTGGGGCGAATCTGGATGCAGCGGTGTCGCTGAGCTTGATTTTCCTCAATGGAGCCCAGGATGCTCCAGCCGAAGGTTCCTCAGATGAGCTCTGGAGCAGCTGTTTCTGCTCCCACAGGACCACAGGGGTTGTAGGAGCCTGAGGTCAACCTCTGGGCAACTTTAGTATCGACATAGCAATGGCTTCAGTGAGGACACCGTGGAGGTGGAGGGCACCTAAACAAGGGGGATCTTCCCCATTCCCAAAGCTGCTTGTGACTGAGAGCATTTGGGTTTTCACATTCCTAAATACCATTCAAAAATGTTGCTCATGAAGAAGATACCGAAATAACAGGTCATAATTCACATTAAATGCTGTCTAACTGTATTTGGTGAGCAGCAAAGGAGTAAAGCCAGGTTTCCTGTGGACTTATGAGTTACATCGTCCACAATATTGGCCCTTTTCCTCTGTGTCCTCCAAACCTCCTTCCCTCACGCCCTCATCTTCCACCTCTCCTCCCACCAGCAGACCAGGCCGTGCAAGGTCGGAGCTGTGGACGTGCTGGTGAATCCACTGGTCCCGCCGGCTGTAGAGCAGGTCACCGGGGTGCTGGCGTTTCACAGAGCTGCTGATTTGCTAAAACTTGTAGAAACTTGAGGTCACTACATGTCTTTCCCTCTCTCGAAAGTGATTTTGAAGTTCAGAAACTGCTGTGGAGGGGTGGGAGTGATGGCAGTGCAACCATACAAGGTGCCAGCAAACCAGCAGATTAAAATACTGGTTGTCCCATGGCCAGTATATAGAGTGTTTAGGGGTGTGTGTCCTTCCATGCGTCTCTATATTAATCCCATTAGATGTGAGAAGTGCAGGATTTTGAACTTTCCCCCCATGCAGCAGTGACACTGGCACACGACAAGTCCTAGCAGGGAGGTTTGGAGATGATGTGGGTTTTCCAATGTAGCGCGTTCGTATCTAGGGCTTCAGCGAGGTCATGGCTCAGATAAATGGGTTTGTTTTGCTGTCATAGCTGGCTTTGGCTGTCGTTACACCCGTGATAGGAGCAGTGGGTCTCAGCCCCCTGGGTACGATAATGCTGCTGCCATCGCTGGTGTGACCATCAGGAGCCACAGCAGGACACCTGGGGCTTTGAAGTGTCCTCGCAGGAACAGATTTACCATGAGGGCCAAACGAATGCTCTGAAGGAAAGGAAGCCTTTCTGGTTCCCAGGCCTCTCCTCCGCCAGCTTGTTTGCCGTTGCCCTTCGTTATTATTTTAGCTCCAGTGACTACACATGTGGGGCCCTTTTGGCTTTGAGGTTCTGCTTTGTTGGCATCTCAGGCCATTAACGAAAAGGTTGTGTAAAATAAACAAAAATCCCTCATCAAGAGGGTTTAGCTGATTGTAGAGCTGGTGCCAGATCCGAGGGTCGCTCATCTGCTGTGAAAGAGCCAGAGTGTGGGAGGCGAAGGGTTAAGAGCGAACACTGGAGAAGGGAAAGATACGTATCATTAAATAAAAATGTGACCACCCATGATTACAAGTGTTGTAGTCCTCCTTTTAATAAGCACACACCGTACTTTCATTAACCCGGGCCTGCTTGAATAGCAGCCTGTCTGGCTGAGCGGGCAGCGATTTTGTAAAAGCCGTCCCTAATGACAAAGCCGGGGCCACCTACCATGAACTTTTCTCTGCGACTTTATTCTCCGGCAGTGCTCAAGTGTAAATAAACTTGTTTACTCCCATCAGGACGGTAATGATAATGAAGCCTTATTTGTTTCGCCACAACGGCAGAGTAATTTGTGCGGTGCTGAAGTGGAGCGAGGGCGGGAGCCGGTGCCCTTGGGCTTTCGGGTCTCTCCCCAAACAGGGCTGCTGCAGTCGGGGCTTCCTCTGCTCCTGGCTCCCCATGCGTCTTTGCAGCCCCCCAGTGAGGGCAAACACCCCCCTCCAAGGAGGAATAACGCAGGGACGAGCGGAGGAGCCTGAGCAGCTCCATGACGGGTGACTAAGCACCAGGGGTGGGGAGTTATCTGGCCCGGCTCGTGAGTCACGATAGAAAACGTACGGAACGGCACAACCTGACGCGGGATGAGGTTTTTTTCCATTCAGGCTGGTGTCTTTGAAACATTAATGAATCACAGTGAAGACAGGGAGGGAAGGCAGGAGGAGGAGTGTGAGCAGGGAGGAAGGAGGCGCCGCGGTGGGGAAGGCTGAGGCCGGGAGCTGCAATGGGACCGGGTGGCTCCAGGGCCAGGCTGTGTCCTGGCAGGGGTGGCTCAAGGTTACTCAAGGCTGTGACTAAAGACAGGACCCCTCACCCTCTAGCACTTGGGCTTCGTGTCCTGTCTCTCCCTCACCTGGGGACTGGGGTTTGTGCAGCTTCATAGGCCAAAAGCCAACGCAGACAGAAAAGGGCCCTGTCATTTTTTGCTCAGTTGTTTTTTAGCTGATCATGTCCATCTGAAGAAGCTGCATCGTGGAAAAGATTCCTTTTAAATGGTAAAACCAACAGCCAAAAGTTGGCTCTTGCTACTCTTACGGGAACCAAGACTAAGAGATGGGGCACCATAGTCCTCTGTACCAGTAACAAGGCAGGCGATGCTTGTGTTTATTATTTGCAACTTCCTGGAAAGCCACGCTTATTTAAAAAAAAAAAACAGTCATTAAAAAAAAAAAGAAAGAATTGAAAGAAAATGCCAGCCCTGATAAAATGCCTGTTGGCAGGAGCCAGGAGAAACGCAGCCAGCAGCCGGGCTGCTTCTGCCACCGTGGGAGAGGCCAAAGTAGCTGCTTGCCCAAGCGGATGCTGCAGGGGAGGCATCCGATGGGTCTGGGTCACGCTGAGGTGGGCAGAGGGCTCCGGGATGGGGGTCTCAAGGCCAGCCCGTCCACGCAGAGGCACCCGCAGCGACGCACACGGGCCAGGCCGTGTTTGTTACGGATGGAGGAGGCCGTGGTGCTGCTGGGCATCGTGGACATCTGTCTGCTCTTCCTTTGTCTCGGCAGATCCACCCTCCCCATGGAGAGCGTGGAGAGCTAAACCTGCCCATGGGTTGCTAGCAGCGGGCACGCGGAGATGGAGAACGTCTGTGTGTGCTGGTGTTTGCCAAATGCTGCTGTTGGGCACTGGGAAATGTTTCCATCCCCAGATCTGGGCGCATCGGCTAGCAAACCTGGCCTTCACGTGGTGGCATGTGGACACAGCTGCTGGGGACGTCGGGGCTGGCCAGGGGACAGCAGCGGGTGCCCAGTCACCCCGCTGTGCCAAGTGCTGCGAGCCCAGGAGCAGCCCTGCCTGTTCCCAAATGTGTTCCTTGGCTGACAGCAGTCACACAGGTTTTGGTGAGGCTCCTCCTCGGTGTCGGAATGACCTTCCCCAGCATGGATGTTGCTGAGAGGCAGCCCATGACGAGGAGACCCGTCTCTGTTACCCCATCTTTCCCTGTGCACAGCCCACCAGTTCAGGTAGGACTCCAGGGCAAAACCAAGTGCCCGTCTGAGGCATTGGCACTTTGCTCCTCCCTAGCACCTTCTCCAGGGACCACGCAGTGCTCCCCAGCTCCATCCTGCGGGAAGCGGATTGGCGGGGAAACACCACGGCTGTTTCACAGCACACAGCAATGCTGCACGAGCTCAAAACCTCTCCAAATTGTTTCCATGGGGACTGCGGAGCAGCCGGCTCCGCTGCCAGCACCAACGGGCACCCCCACATCACACGCGGGCTCTCCTGGCGGGTGACAGGAGCAGGGAAGGGGCACACGGAGCCCTCGTCGGGGAAGGGCTGAGGAACATTATGTGTAAAACTGTCCATGCCCAGTGATGTCTACAGGTCGCATCACCGAATCCTCCTGAACAAGCACCTGCGCTGGCTCCCTCTGGGAAATGACAGTTCCTCAAACCTTCTTAATCTGTATGGACAAGAAAGTCCAGGCCTGGGTGAGCAGCTTTGGACGTGAGCTTCTGGCTGGGATGGAGGAGCATGTACCGATGCTGAGCATGACAGACGTCTGTCTAGCTTTAAAACCACCCTCACGTTGCAAAGCTCACAGCCCTGCTCCTATACCCAGCGACACGGCATCCTTACCGACCTCTTTCTCAACGCGCCTGAGACAGCACAGCATAAACCCCATGTCCCACCACATGTGCACTCAGAAACAACAGTGCCACCCGCCAAACCCCTGGCAGGACTTCAAACGCCTCTGCCAGGACTTTCAGCCCAGACCTGCCTGCTTCTGCCCTTGCCTAGCAAGGAAAACCTGACAGGAACTGTACCAAGGGGAAGGTTAGGCATCAAGCTCCTTCCAAAAGTCACCTTTGTTGCATGATTAAGGATGGAAATGTTCTTAGCCTGCATCTACATCCAAAAATTACAATGTATTTGTGGATCTTCGCTCTTCAACCGTCTATCCGAAGCCAACGGTTTTTATTTCCTCATGTTGTCTGCAAGTAGAATTGAGTCAGCCCAAAGCTGCAGCCTGGGATGTGTGTTGGCAACTGCAGTGCTATAAAAGAGATGCCAGAACAGAAATCTGGCAGTTGTAATCTTGGTTCCTAATATAGCAATGCACCCCAGCCTTGTTTCTGATAAAGGTGAAGTAAGGGCCAGGTAAATGTAATAGAGAATCTTAATCTTAGTATCAAGAAAATATTTCAAGACAAAAGCTGAAAGTTAGACTTAGACTCTGCAACCTGGAAAGACAAAATAATTCCATATATTAATGCCTTTGAACAACAGACCTCCTCACACTAATATGGTTAAATTTTAGTTCCTGACTCAGTTTTGTTTCATCTGCTGAGCTGAAACTATATTTAAAAAATATATAATCCACTCTGCTTTACAGGGAAACTTGTATTTCAGTTTCTAAACCAGAGCTACATATGAGGAACACCATTAAGTAAATGAAAAGGCCAGAGAGATTATTAGAAATTAGTATAACACACATAATGAGCCCTGAGATCAATAAAAATCACACAATGCCATTTAATTGTATGGCTCCATTATAGATTATTGAGTTATTTGCATCTTGGAATTAATTGCCACTAATAAAGCAGTAACTGTCTTGAAGATGTTTGTGTTGTTATCTTTAAAGGCTTGCAGCAGGACAAACAGCTGAGATTCTCAATTTATTCAAGCAACACCCACTCACGGATTTCTAAGCTTGTGCTTAAACGCTGTCCTAAATGAGAGTCCTAAGGTTAAAAGTCAATTTGCTGGAATAAGAGATTGAACTCACCTCCCATATGTTGTTATGACCCTAAATCTCTCTGGGACGGAGCTGTCAGACCCCACGTGCTGCTTCTCCCGCAGCGTTGGCACATCTGCCTGCAGCACGCTGGCATGGAGGCATCGTCTGAGGAGATGTTTGCAATTGCTGGATTCTCCCTGTTCTCTGTGAAATTGCCCATGCAACGCAAACTCTGCTTGGAAACAGGCAAGCACCCATTTTTGTCAGTGTTTTTCTTTTTTTTTTTTGCCTTTCAGACAGCTCCTCTGCCCGGGCATGGAATGCTCATAATCTATACTAAAACTGGCAGGAAAAGGAAGAAAAACTCCAAATCACACAGGACAAAATCTATAGCCCACCTTAATGCCCATCTCCAGAATAAAAGTATCTTAAGCTGGTCAAGGAAACTCTCCCATTAAATCCCAAACCGTGGCGGTCCCAGCTCAGACGTGGTCCCAACAACGCAGATTCAGTGCAGATAGGGATGGGGCTGGGCACGGATGGTCCTGCCTCTCTGCCAGCCCCGCTCACAGCAACCGGGAGGAAAAAATCTCACCTTGAAGAGCTAAATGAAAATCTCTAGCAACACTCTGCGACAACCACATGAAAGACTAATTCCTGTGTGGTGGCCTTTTGGCACGAACCTGGGAGCAGAGTGTGAAATGTTGCGTGCTGCAGCGAAACATTCCTCCTCGCGCTCTCTCCCTCCTCCTTAGGCTGCTACCAGCGAGAACAGGATATTTAAGTAGCTGTAACAAAGCTGTTTATATCCCAAAGTGTTCTTGAGTGTTCCTTTGCAGTAGGGAACTGAGCCTGTAGCCTCAGCATCAAAGATAACTTCGTAATAGCTTTTTAGTGGAAACAACCCTTATTTACAAGAAAGTTCTACTGCAAAGCTAAGATGTAAAATAAAAGCAGCAGATAGTATTCATAATGCACTATAAATGTTGCTTCCATACAAAGGTCTTTTTTAAAAAAAAACTCCTAAAAGCTGCAATTTCAGGTTATAAATCATGGGGAAAATCTTGGACCCATTGAAGTCAATGTGAGTAATTTCCTTACCAGCTTTATGAATAACATTTTGGCTTATGAAAGCCTAGCAGATTTTTTGATCTAATTTCTTTTTCATCATATATTCTATTTGATTCCTTTTTGTACCTTGCAGTTGGACGCTGCCAGCAGATTAATGTATTTTATCTTCCAAGCTAATTTAAACCTATCATAATGCCCAAGAACAGTGAAAACAACTTTCTTCCAATTTCTAAAAACAAAGAAAATGGACCCAGCTGTCTTATCCCTCAGCCAAGCCTAGCAATGCTAATTCTCTAACTCTTCCTCATTCTCTGCCTAAGCAGACAAAATGGGGATTTAAACTGGGGTTTAATCTCACACCGTTCCTTCAAGGCAAGGAAAGGCTGACAGTCAGAGGGAAATCTCTCAGAATCGAATCAAAATTAGCAAAACAAGAACCACTGGCCCGGTGACACATGTATGATTATAGTGAGAGCTGAGGCAAATTCAGTTTGTGGGCGGCTGTATTCCTGCTCCGGGACATTGGTCTGAAGCTCATTTTCTGTATTTCCTATACGTAGCCATGTACTGAGAGCAGCTGCAATACCCCAATCACGGCCCGGACACGAAGAGTATGTCGGGATCACTTAAGCTGCTTCAGAGAAGGGATTTAAGTCTTAACAAATTAATATCTACAAAGGGTGCTTTCAATTTTGGGCAGCACGCCCTGCAGAAACCATCGTTCAGCAGTGAGAGAGCACCTGCCCGAGCAGCCAGCAGACCTGACCTTCCTCCTCAAGGACCTTAAAAAGTTGCTGGGAATGTTATACACTCGCTAAAAAGTTGTTTTTCCTCCAAATCTTCATGGCCTCAATCTCTGCCATCCAGAGAAAAGAAACATAAATACTGTGGAGGGAATGAGCTATCACCACACCACCACCAGTTCAGGCCTATTTCACTGCCAGACTCTGTCCCTTCCCCTTCTTTCTCCTTCCATTGAAGTCCAAGAGTGGAGGCATTATATTAGGAAATAATTAGATTTTGTTTTAATTTAGTTAGCACAGGAAGGAATAGAGGAGTCACGCAGCACTCCCGGTTACATAGTAGAGGCTTCACGTATCCAACCGCGCGTGGCACACACTAAACCTGCTTTGAAGCACCCAAGTATCATCCTCTTATCGTTTCTGTTCTACACGGGACTCTCATTCGAAGCAAGAAAATCCTCCAGCCTCTTCTGGTCCCCGACGGAACCAGAAGAACCTTCTGTGTCACGCGAGGAGGGAAAAGTTGGGCAAAGACCTGGACGAGGAGCTCTCCTAGGTAAAAGGCACCATCTAGAGGTGGACGCTGCTTCTGCAAGCGCTCCTCAAGGAAAGCTGCCTCCACACACGGGATGCAGGAGCTCACGGAGCCGAAAAAGGCACCGGCACTTGGGTCAGAACCGCAGCCTTTTGCTCTTGGGAGTGAATATTTCGGAGGCCGCTGCAAAGCATCCTCCCTTCCCGGCCTGGAAGAGGAAGGAGGATCCAGCCCAGGGGGAAACTTCCTCTGCTGGTAACTGTTCAGGCTGTTTTCGAGTGTCCTCGGGCTTTGTGGAGCTCTGCAAAAGGGCTGCAGAGCTGAGGTCTGGCTGCCCCCTGCAAACACCCCTGAGGCCACGGAGCAATGCAAGGTGCAAAGACGAAGCGTGTCCCTGGGTGATTTGGCAGCGTCTCCCTGTAGCCCCTGGCCTTACCACCCACACCCACATCTCTTTGGGAAAACAGCCACCAAAATCTGAAAAAAAAAGAAAAAAAAACTGAAATGCAACATCTTGCCTGATTTTAATGCAATTCTCTATGTTGAGAAGAAAGCTGCTGATTTATAATGCCTTTGCCCTTCGTGACAGAATAGGTTCTAGTATCTGTTATTTATTGAAATAGTAAATAATTGATGTTTGCTTTATTATCACTATTAAAAATGCAGGAGAGCTATAAATGCCAGCAAGTGCAGACGAAGAATATTGCACTTCCCACCCCATCCAACCCCGATATGTGTGAGGGGAATATTCCTGCCTTGATCTCGTTGCAGGAATAAATGATGTAAATGAGCATGTACTTGGAAACTCACACATCAGAAGAAACTCCAGCATCTTGCATCATTTTAACAAGTGATACATTTCCTTGGTGTCAATCCATCTCAGGAGCACCGGAGTCAGATCATTTCCCAGGTGACAGCTTTATCTTCCAAGCATCACAGCCGAGCAGCACACAACACCCTCTGTGCCACAGCAAGGTTAAGAGCTACCAGGGTGACACTTTATATTGTAGGATCCTGTCAAGAACCTTCCAAAAGTGCATGACCTTTGCTGAAGCTGATGAGACCACAGGGACATGATTTACCTCTGCCATCAGAGACAGGAAATTGCAGATCCCCCTCGCCCTTTCTCTCCCTGGATCTTCCCTGCCATTGCTTGGGGCTTACAGCTGCCTTCCGAGCACAGGATGTGGCAGTTTTCCCGGGGGAAGCTCCAGGCTGTGGCTGAAGGACCTTCTCTTCTGTTCGCATTGCAGCTATCCGGACACTTGCCTTGGTGTGGGGACTTGGAACCAACTGCAGTGGATGTCCCTGGAGAGAACAACGTTGAAGGAAAACGGCATCCACCAGGCTGAGAAAGCCATCCAGCACCTCCAGAGACTTTTACGGCTTGTTTTCAAGAGATAAAAAGAGAGATTCAGCAGCTATTGTGTTTCCTACAAAACAATCATAAAAACATATGTCCCCAGTTGCAAGAAAGAATTAGTAAAATTGCCAGTAAGCGAAGATAAACTGGCATGGCTTTTGGCAGTGTGTTTACAGTAAACCCTGAGAAGCTCGTTTAAAGCAGGCATTTAAAGCAGTCACCCTGCTCACGTCAACACAGCGTTACTCCATGCAATATGTTGGATGTCAGCTTGCTCTTTATTTGGGTTTTTAGGATAACAGTGCCGTAAGAGGTAGGAAAAGTCTCACAAGCCACAGGAACACGCTTCCTCCCAGTGCTTTCCACCTTAAAAGAGCAGCGGATGTTAAAGTGTCACTGGGGGAACTTAGTTTTGACCACCAGGCCAAGAAAAAGCAAGTGTCTTTACTAAATCTCAGCTTTTCAGTGACCTCTGACAGAGCAAATCTGCCAAGGCTAAATTGGCTGACTTTTAGGCCAAAGCTAATGATTTATCTGTTGGTCGAGCTCAAATCCCAGAGGTTTTATTGAGATTAAAAGGACACTAACTCAGCAGAAAGCAAAGAAATGGCCAAAACGTGGCTGTTCTTCACAGGAGGAGGACGTGCTGCCAAAGGGAAAGGTTTCAAGAGGAGAGTGCAGACCCGGGCGCAGCACCAGGAGCTGGTCCCAGCGGGATAGTTGTGTCCCCATGTCCCCAGGGCCCGGGGGCTTGTCCCAGCCTCCAGCAGCTCCTTGGGGCAAGGGCGATTTGGGAAAGCTCATAAGGACCAAATGCTGAAGGGGAGCTGGCCAAAGCCCCCTTCCTGGGTGCATGAAAAGCAGCAAATCTCTGCAAAACTCCTGGCACTTTGGGACGCTGAAACGTGCACATGCCCTCATGCAAAGGATGGACAGACAGAGACAGAGCCTGGTGGTGTGAGAGGTCTGAATGACTCACTCCCCAGCATTTTCTCTAATTTGGGAGACGGCGCAGGGCACGATGCTTGTGCGGAGCCAATTCCCAGGCAGCCGATGGCAGGACTCCTGGATCCGGGATCCAGCCCTTATATGGTTCAAAATAAGCGCGAGGAGGATCAGGCCCGGTGGCCGATGTGCCTCTGCTGTGCCCGGGATGCTCTGCTGCTGCGTGGAGCTTTCTAGATCTGCAATGGGAGCTTGGGGCTGGTAACATTTCAGCGACTTCCCCATCTTAACAGTGATAAGAAATGATAAAACAAAACAACAGGCACTGGACACCTTACGTTAATTTCAGCCCAGCCAGCACGCAGCAACGGCACGTGGTGAATCCCAAAGTGAATAAACACGTCCCGAGGAGTAGGGATACCACGGAGGGGCAGGTTGGGGGAAGGACAGTT
>NW_010588086.1:62725-97027 GCF_000705375.1 Tinamus guttatus
AGAAATCGGAAACGGTGTCCAGGACAAGTCATCTGTGGTGAATTGATGAGTAGCAGCACCTGGAGGTTCAGTGGGATCCCTCTGATCCCACCGTGGTTATCACTAGTGGAAGAAATGGACTCTGGAAGAGGCAGCCAACATTGATCCTTATGTACATATGTTAATTGTTACCTTTGCTAAAACATATGATGTTTCTAAAATTATTCCTAGCTCCAATGTTGCCTTTTTATGTTGTCATTTAACCTTTCCCTTAGTTTATTCATCCAGAAAATGGGATTACACACTTTAACAGTTTTATAATTGCTTTGACTGTTGGTATTCACCCAGAAGCAGGAATAATGATACTCAGATATTTAATTGTTTTGACACATTCATAGCTAATAAGTGAAACATCTGTGTTTCTGTCCGTTAAAAACTCGTTAGCCAGGTCAATGCTGGACCTTCTCCAGAGGGTATATTCCTGGCACTATTGGTTGGTCTAAGGATTCCCAGCCCTTCTTGATGAGAAGGGAACAATTTGGCATCACTTGCAGCATGTGTTCACTGTCTGATTAAGATACTTCCTGAACCTGTAGGATTTCTGCATCTGTTTTGAGAATGCAACTTGTCAGTATAACCAATTGCCTTGGCAAGGCAGACTTGAATGGACAAATGAGCATCCACCCACTGTAGAAGGTCTAGAGATAAAAACAGGCAAGTGGTTCTTCCTGCATGTCAGAACCATGTCAGACCACCACCATTCACACACACACACGCATTTCATATGTTTTTCCTTCTTTCCTTATTCTCTCTTCAATTAGAAGTAAAATGCCTTCCCAACTGGGTAACCTTTATCAACACTGCTGTGGGAGGGGGACAGTATGGATCCAGTTAGCAAGCTGTTTACTAAGAGAGTTCTGGGCTGTCGATGTTCTCTTTCGTATCCAGTTTTATCTGCCAGGCTTTTTTTTTAATCTGTGATAACCAGGATATGTGGAGCCAGCTTCAGTTCATCTTCTGTTGCTTGTGTTTATAGGGAGCCAGTGGTGCCTGTACACACTCCAGTTCAGCATCTGGAACTTGCCATTGAGCAGTTTCCATGAGGGCCTTGGCATCTCTTCTCCTCCTGGCATTGTAGGCTAAGGATGTGGTGTCTGGCCAACTTCTTTCCATGGAGCTTCCTTCATATCTTCCACCCTGTATTTTCCCTTTGTTTTAAAACTCCTACAGGTCCTGATTTAAGGCCAGTTTCTTCCACTAGTAAATATTGCTCCGGAACTGGCAAGAAGGATCGTTGTTGCAAGGAACACCCTTCCCAAGGGCCAGGCAAGCTTCCCCTCTAATTCTGCCCTCCCTTCCTGCTTTGGAGCTGAGACTCACTCAGGAAGTGAAATATATGTCTTAGGTGGCTTTATGAAGTTGTACCTTGCAGAAGCCTCATTGCAATCCCCTTTCTCCAGTCCTGGTAAATATTTATTAAGAACCTTGCAGTTTTGTACTGGGATGCTGGAAGCCTGCAAAACCACAAAAACTCAAACTATGCATTTCTTTTTCCAAAAAGAAATGGTGAGCTATCGACCATTAAGACTCTGAGAAGTAGATGGAAAATCTGCCTAAGATCAGCATTATCATCAAGACTTTTCCCCCCAACTACCAGACTTTCCTTATCTTCCAATACCCGGGGATGCCTAGAGCCTCTGTCTTAGGATAAATATTTTTCTGCCTTCCCTACCCTGTATTGTTCAAAGGTAAAAGGTTTTACCTTGAAATCCTAGTGTCATGCAGGTGTTCTAGGTTACTGCCCTGTATTTTGAAGCAGCTGCTTCCCAGAACCTACAAAACATCTTTTTGATGGGGGCATTTTCAGGACTTCTTGCTATAGCTGTTGTCAGCCCTGCTTTCTAATCCTCCTTAGGTTGGTTTCCTCCACCAAGGCTTATCCTAAACTTTCCCGCTTGTCTTCCTCTCAAGAAATCATCACTAGCCTCCTTGTCTACTTACTGTAGTTTCTGCCATCAGTTTTACTTTTTCCTGTTTATACTTGTACCATCCAATATCTCAGAACTCTTCCTTTTCTTTCCTGGAGAACATTCAGCATCTCTTATGTCAATGACACTGATTGTGTGGTTACCCGCTTTTGTTCACACACTTCTTGTCCTCCCATGCCATCCCCCAAAAAAGATGTGTTGCAATAGCCTTTCTCTCAAAAAGTGCTTCTTCCATTCCACTTCTTGTAGAGGTTATTTTGTAATTCTTTGCCACGTACCCAAAATAAAGAGGTTGAATTGTTATAGCCTCTTGAAGTGTCCCTATCTGAGGTTTTATGTTTCTGTAACTGAGATGGAACAGGTCACTGCTTTATGTGAATGAGCATGGTAACATTTGCACTATATCGTTTTGGTTTTGGTAACTTCTCTCTCCCCATCACAACCAGTTTATCTCATCCACCTGCTGTTGGGGCCCATCAACTTCTAGTGGCTTCTATTATCATGCAGCAGGCAGAGAGGTTCCAGGCTGACTAGACTGTAACTACTAACATTAGATAAATGACTCTAATAATAAGATGAATTAATGGTGCAGCTGGATTTTCTTTTCTGGCAACATTTAAGCTAAGCCTTAGCAGCTTAGCAGTGTGGGTGTATGCCACTTGGGATCTGATTTTTGAGCAGTGTCTGACATGGGTTCTTTATAAGAGTGGTGCTTGGAGAAATGTTTTTTGTATTAGTCTGAAAACTTAGAATTCGTACAGACTGATACCATATTCCACAGGTGGCTTAAAGGCATAGTACAAACAGTTCTTACCGTGAGGACCTTATGGCTTGAATAATAAGGATTAGAAAAGTACATAGAGGAGCAGAGAAGTAAAAGGACTTGCTTAAAGGGAAGCTTTAAAAGTCACTGTGAAACCGGGAACTGAACCTGAGTTTGCTGGTTCAGTTCAGGCTAGTGCTCAGTACATTGCACTATGCTAATTGATTGAGCCACACTTAGTTTAACATTTTCTTGTTCACATTATAGGGCTTCAGAAATACATTATGAAAGGGATGTTATAAAACACCCGTTCATTGTCCTATTTTATAGAGACTTCATAATGTTTTGCCTTTTGTTTTCAAATACAACATATTTTCAGTAGTAATATTTCAGATCCGGCTTTTCTGTCTGCTATTGCCCTTTGCCATATTCAGTTACCTCTTGGAACTTATTTTTAGTGACTTCATACGTTGCTCCAGCAACTGAACAACTGTTGTTTTAACAGCAGCCAAAAATCCTTAGTCAAACTACCCACATTCCCAGTTTCCTTCGTCATGGTTAACACTTTCAGAGCCAGCACCTTGATACGTTTCTCTAATGTCAGCATCGGCCTCTCTAGCACCTGCCTGTCAAGTCATTTGCTTGACACTCATGTCACCAGATGGGATGTTTGTCTCGGGAATGTTCTTTAGATACGTTGAAGGGATCTCATTCCAGCCAAGCTTCTCTTGGCCTGATAAAGCTTATCTTCAGTTTGAATTTGACTAATAAAATGAAGGTAAAGGTATTCATCCAAGCCTGGACCAAGTGGGAAAGTGAGCTGCCAACACATTAGGTAATTCTAACCTGGCTCTTCTTCTGAATCCAGGCAAATCCATAGTTGCAAAGAAGACTTTGTTTGCTGATGTAGCATTATCCTACAGAATCCCCATGTAGTCAGAAGCCAAAAGGAGTGTGAAATGTCCCAAGTGATCAGTCATGTAAAATAGGAAGTCTACAGTTGGCATTTAAAATGTCTGTGGTGTTCGTTTTGACAGAAATGCCCAGGAAACATGTTTACCCCACAGTCTTAAATTGCTTTCAGCTCCCCACTAGGGAGTTGGAAGCCTCAGCTATCATAATCCTCCAGCCTCACTCAGGACAACTTCTATGTCGTAGCTGTGTGTTATCAGCGCAAAACATCTGGCATTTCCAAAACTGGAGTCGAGGAAACAGTTATCTTGCAGGCAGAACTGAGCACGGTTTCTGTTCTGGTTATAGCAGTTGCATATTTAAAGAACTTGTCATGGAATTTCTGGTCTATTGCACCAAAAATGGTGCAGGTTGGGGGAAGAACATAGCTCTTACCCCTAGAAAAGTTCCCTTGAAGTACAGCTGAACATACTATATGTTGGGGAAAACAAGCATATGGACACCAGGAAAGAAGAATGCGCACAAAAAATTTAACCAAAATTTTGAGATTTGGGCCTATTGGATCACTGTATCTAAAAATTGTAGGAGCAAATAAGATACAAAAGGTAGATTCCAGTAGTATCTGCCATGTAGAAGTCAACAATTCGATTTTGCGTGGTACCTGAGAACGTACCTTTTTCCCCAAAGTGAAGGTAGGTAGGTGAGTGTCCTGCCCGTTTCTGAAGAGCTGCTGCTGAGCCAGCCTGACGTCTCGGTCACTCAACACAAGTGAGCCTTGACCAGGCAGCGCTGTGGCCGCGGTGGCTTCCTGGAACGACGGAGCTATTACGGAGGCACTGCAAGAAAAAATGAATGGAAGGCTGAAGAGCAGAGGGGGAAACAGAGATATCCAATAAAAACCCAAGCAGTTGCTATTACAAGGAATTTTCCTCATGGTTGGTTGTAAAATATGTTGCATAGATTTCAGCTCAAATGAGCACTGAGAATAGTGACTTTGGTGCAAGTGTTTTCCTCCAGCACAGGCCAGTGTGTTTGGCAACAGAAGTAATACTTTCCTCCCATGTTTATCTGAAAATATGATAGGGTAGAACTTGGGAATCCTGTAACAGGATTGTGTAACAATTCCCTAATATACTGTTTTGCAACAATGCGTTTTACTTTATTAATAGCAGAAAAGCCACTGACTTTCTTTGTTAAGATTTACTCATTTTTGCCTTTTCTTTATAAAAACCTCTCCGTGTGTTTTTCTAAAAGAACTTTCCTGAATCATTGTTAAGTTTTGTTTGGCTTTGTTTTCTCCTGACTGCCACAAGATCATGATTCTGGAAAAACTTGCTAGTATATATAGTTCCATAGCACAAATTCATGGACCTTGTCAGTGTCAGGAAGCAGCATATTGACAGATTTGGAATATTTTCTGTACTGTTTCTGTTGCTATAACCTACTGTAAGCTTATTATATTCTTTCCAAGACCTGAACCTGGAAAACTGAGTCTGAAAGGTGCTGAAGATTTCACACTCCCACTAATAAAAACAAGTGATAATAAAAGCACTCAGGATCAGTCCCAATTGCATAATTATTGTTTCAGTTTTAAGACTTACAAATCATGACTATTCTTCCCATTATTTTAATTGAATGCTTTTTATGTGTTTTGCAGAGCTTTGTTAGAAGGGGAATGCAACCCATGGGTTATTACATGGACAGAAGAGCATTTAAGGAAAATCCCTCAAGGTAAAAAATGAATATTAAAAGAGGAATATTAAATGAAATTGAATGTAACTGGAAACTGTTGTGCTGTAGCATTTCAGAAGCATACTTTTTTTTTTTTTTACCATTGTACTGCAATGTGGAAATAGAGTTGTTTTTGAGTTTTAGTATTTTTAAGTTAAGATAGTACTATATTGTATGACAGAAGTTTGGAAATCATGACTCGGGTGGAGAACATGAGTAAGGAGTGCCGTTTCATATCTCTTCTATTGCACGAACCTGGGGAAATCTTAGGAAAGCTTCAAGCCATATGGCAAGAGGTATTTAGTAGGAAACATAGTTAAAACCATGGCATTCATTGCCATAAGATGTTGTATTACAAATTTACATGGTTTAAAGAGGAAATTTAAGAGTAATGAAAGAAAGTTCAAAGACTTACTCAACATTAAGATACCGTTTTTGTCTTAGGAGCTGCCAATCTCTGGAGACTGTGAGAGTATACCAGGGAAGTATCGCTATTTACTTTCCCTGTTTTTATACTCTTCCATACTTATCTGTTGTTGGTCACTGTAATCAGGATACTAGATGAGATGGACCTTTGATCTGCCTGCTATAGTGATTCTCACTAGAATAGCATTAGGCTGGATAATATCCCTAAGTAAAGCAGTGCGTGATCTTAAAATCATCAGATTGTCACAGGTTGTAGCTCTGGGAGAAATCTGAAGGCTGAGTACTAATAAGTGAAACAGGGCTAGGGTCAGGGCTGAAGCACTAACTGCTGCTAAATTGTCAGCACTGACTTGGGCATAGTTTTGGTCTAGACCAGCAGTTCTTTTGCAAACAATGTTGAGGTGTCATCAGTGGTTACCAGACCAGAAAGCGCTCCACAAAGTCAGTGTAGGTATGGTCCTCTTTGAGGAGTAACAGATTAAAGTTGTGCAGTGCTAGTTGGTCTTGGAGTTAAGGAATGACTCCTGCTTCATGTGATTAACTTGTTTAGGTATAGCCTAAGAGATTCTTTGTTCCTCTCCTTTGTTTTATCTTGTGGCTATGAGGAGTTGTATTTTCCATTTCCAGCATATGGTGCTAGGTGTTTTTCACATCCAAGGTGCATTATTTCTCAGTAGGAACTAAGAAACTTTGGGCAACTTTGACTACAGAAGCAGAAAACCAAGCCTAGGACATTTAGCATACAATATTTAATAATAAGTTGTAAATGAAAGTGAATGTTAATAGAAATATGAAAGGTGTAATTCTTAAGTAAATACTGTAATAGCTAGCAGCTCACAATGGGTTAAAATTAGAAAATATTTGCCACTTAGTAAAAAGCTTTGCTTCTTGTTTTAATGTTTAATTAATGTTTAATTAACAGGTTTAATTATCATGTAAATCCTGCAGAAATACTTAACCAAAGCTGCACTGAAAATGAAGAGACATTGTTTCTTTCAAAATCTTAGTCTAAAGTAATATCTCTTAATTCCTTCTGTTCTTTATGTGAGTTACTGTATATTATTTTTAGATACAAGCCATTATTTTAACTTTTGCCCATCTATTTCTGTTTGCAGATGTTATAAACACATCATATAACTACACTGATGTTTATTCTACTTACCAAGAACGGAATAAAAATAAAGCTCTTCCAGCTATCAGAAGCACTGATACAAGACACAGAATACCAATGACAAATATTAGCAGCTCTGCGCTTTATTCAGCTCAATCAACACACGCTGGATCACAGACAACAGGTATTGGGAGGTCTTTTGGAAGAGATGTGCTGAGTTCAACATATCGTCCGTCCACAACTGTTAAAAAGGATGAAAGGATTGTGACAGACCACAGAGAAACGAGAACATATACTCCAGCCTTCAGTAGCTGGAAAAACACTGAAATGCACCAAAAAAGATATCCAGAAACAAAGAAAACTGAAGTTACAACTTCATCCACAGTATCTTTTTCAAAAGAATCAGCACACACTGAAAAATCAAACAAGGACCACAAAGTCGATACAAGGCCAGGAACTGCTGAAAATATAAGGACAAAACCAAGCTTCACCAAATCATCGAAGTATGAAGAAACCATAACTGAAAGTCGGACCTCACTAAAAGAAGAACGAGGAGGCAGTAAACCAGCTGAAGAAAAAAAGATTCTCTTGAAAGAAGAAGACAAACTAGAAAAACATACAAAGGAAGAGAAAGATAGCAAACTGGAGAAAAAGAAAATGGACGAGAAACCTTTTATGGAAAACAGAAGTGTTAATTTTGGAAAGAGGACTGAGGATAAAACAGGGATAGAGCAGAAAAAATATGTTCATGAGGAAGTGATTAGCCAGAAGGTAACAGGGAGTGATATTCCTAATGCAAGAACTTTGAAAAGTGAATCAACCAGGAAAGATACAAATGTGACCTGGGAATCCAGAAACCAGGAAGCCACTGAGATGTCCATCGGTTCTGACAAAGTATCTCA
The DNA here is from genome assembly GCF_000705375.1 of Tinamus guttatus. Next base: position 70,538 of record NW_010588086.1, read on the forward strand.
AAGTAAGAAAGACATAAGGTTGCGAGGTTTTAAAACTTCTGTAGAAAGAGAGACAGATGAGCATGTAACTAAGTCTGCTGAAATGCACAAAGTGACTGTTTCAGAAGCAGAATCCAGTCTGAAAGATGAAGAGAGAATTAGTGACAGACTTAATAAAACAGGTTCTCTTTCAACAGAAAACATGGCAGAAAATATTGTTGCTGACATTCTGAAAAGTTTTACTCAGTCTTCTAGTTCAGAAGTATCATCGGACACAAAAGTGACTTACTTCAGTAAGAAAGAACAGCCAGATGATGGGAAAATAAAGACTGAGATCACAGTACAGTCTCAAGTTCAAGAAAACATAGACATTTCTGATCGGGTTGATCTTGAAGGTCTATCAAGCCAGGATATTAAAAAAGTGGTTTTAGAGGGTGTTGAAGGAATGCCTTCGAAAGAGGAGATAGAAGATATAGTACATCATGGCCTGAAAGGAAGTGAGAGTGGAAAGAATGTGTCTGTTAATGTTGAGATTGTAGAGGAGCCCCTAGATTATGTCACTGATGAAAGGACTGATTTTTCAACACCGTTTGAAGTAGAGGAAGTGGAAGATACATTCCCTGAAACAAAGAGGCATTATGGTGATGAGGAAGAACAAATCACAATGTCTACATATGACGATCTTAAAAAGAAGAAACAACGCCATGGGAGTTACACTCATGTGGAAGAAGTAACTGAGGAAGACGACTCACCTATTGAACAGAAATATTTTGTATCTGTTCCTGATGATCAGCCTGTTGTTCGTGAAAAAGGCGATGACTCACTATATGGCCAAATTCATATAGAAGAAGAATCAACTATTAAGTATTCCTGGCAAGATGAATTTATGCAAGGCACACAAGGCAAGAGAGATGAAGGTGCAAGATCTCCAGACGTAACATATCAGGTGGTAGGAGAGGAAGCAAGTGCCCGTATTTTAAAAGAAGAGCTTCCAAAAGCTGAAACAACCCGTGTTGAATCCGTTGTTATTGAAAAAGAAATTAAAATACCTCATGAATTTCAGACTTCAATAAAGGGTCTTTTATCAAAGGAAACTAAGGATCCTAAGCATCAACTGAAAGAAGCTTTGGGGCAGTTGGAGGGCAGTCTCCCAGAAAGTGTGAAAGAGGAACTGTCTGCATTAACAAAAGAAAATCAAGCTGACTCCAGTAGCTTAGAATTTGATATCAAGAAAGTTGATCAAACAGAGGACGGTGGCTCAGTGACTATTGTTGCTGAAGTCAATTTGTCACAGACCCTTGATACTGATCAGTTTGATGTAGCTCAACTTGATGAAGTAATTGCAGGTGAGAAGAAGGTACCATTCCATTCTTTGAAAAAAGAGAGATCAGAGAGAGTTGTTGATGGTAAAAGCAATATAGAAATAGATGTTTCTTCAGGCAGTGACAAATACACTCCTCTGGCTAATCAAGAAGTCTATAGCTCATCCACAGTGAGAAGGAGTGGTGGCACAGGCTATCATGCCACTGAACAAGTTATTTATGACGGTTCAGTTGTGGAAACTGCAAATTTTGGAGTCTCTCACTCACCAGAAACAACCGATAAGAGCAAATCTGTAAGGCAAATTAAGATCAGTCCAGCAGAAGTACAGACAGTTGAGCAGATTGTATATGAAAGGCCTGGTTCTGAAACTCTAGAGCTTAGGAGTTCAGAAGATGTTGTTCATAGAGAAGGATCATCGGAGATGAGCAGGTCTGTCAAGCATTTTAAATTAGGTCCTAAAGAAATCCAAACTACAGAAGAAATAATTTTTAGAGGCCCTATTACTACAACTGTAGAAGAATCTGGAAGTCTTTCTCAGCAGAAGTTTTCATCAGACTTTAACAGGTCCACAAGACGTGTCACGGTAGGATCAAGGCAAGTAACTGAAGAAGTTGCTTTTGAAGGGCCTGCTTCAGACTCTGCGGAGCTCAATAGTTCAGGGAGTCTTTCTCAGACAGAAGGGTCTGTGGATGTCAGTAGATCAGTAAGACACTTCAGATTAGGTCCAAAAGAGGTTCATACTGAGCAAGTTATCTTTGAGGGACCAATCTCTAGTAAAGCGGAACTTAGTGATATTGGAGACTTTTCCCAGACAGAAAGTTCAGTAAGGCACATCCAGTTAGGCCCCAAAGAGTTTATGACAACTGAACAGGTCGTCTACCAGGGGCCAGTTTCAGAGCATATAGAAATCAGTGAATCGGGAGACCAGATTCTTTCTGAAGGTTTGGTCAGGCACATTAGACGAGGTCAAAGGGGAGTTAAAACTACTGAAAAAATCATTTATCAGGGCTCCCTTTCTGAAACTTCAGAGCTCTTTAACAAAGGAGAACATCTTTCTGAGAATGAAGGAAGCTCAGATATTAATAGATCCTCGAGGCGCATTAAAATAAGTCCTGTAGAAACTCACACTGAGCAAGTGATCTTTAGAGAACCTATTTCTGAAACGCTGGAGGATCTTTCGCAAACACGAGAGTCATCTGAGAGCAGTAGATCGGTAAAGCACATTCAATTAGGATCCAAGGAAACATCTTTCACTTTCCAAATGGATGTTTCCAACATGGGTGGAGTGTCTACGGTGGCAAGTGGAGAACAAGCAACAGTTCTCGTATCCAATAAGCAAGACCCCACTGTTAGTCAGTCACAGGTTGCAGCTGAAAGTGAACAGGTTGTGAAAAACGAAACTAACAGAGGAGCTTATGTTTTCTCCAGTTTTTCCCATGATCGTGGTGAGAAGGTAGAGGAGAAATCCTCTTTTGATAAAACTGTACAGTTGCAAAGAATGGTAGACCAACGGTCAGTTATATCTGATGAAAAGAAAGTTGCCGTTGTCTATTTGGACCATGAGGAGGAAGAAGATGATGATAACGATGGACAGTGGTTCTAAAAGGACTTTTTGAAAGAAAACTATCTAGTAATTTGTTTATACAGATTCCTAATTGTCTTTTTTCTTAAAAGAAGAGAAAAAGCAGGTAGGGAGACACTTGTACTATTCAGGTACTAATAGTGGACTGAAGCATTGAATCTAAGCCCCTACCTATTCAGCACAGTTTTAATTTCATGAAAAAATATATCTTAGGAAGAAATAATGCTATCAATATTCTTTTCCTCAGAAACCTGTTTCTAGTAACTTCAGATTTTTTCTACCTTTAGAGACAGGAATTTTCTACTGGGGAATTCAAAAGATTGTATTTCTGTTTGTTTTATAGCAGGTTAATCAACAAGTATGTGTTTGAATAGGATTTTTTCATTAAAAATACTGTATTTAATAATTGTATTTAGATACTAAAATACTCAGCAGTTCTGTTTAAATCTCAAGCTACTAACCACAAACCTAACAGAATATAAGACTAATGAGAGTGGTAGGAATTGACTTTCAGTTCCGTGTCCATGTGCTTATGTGCAATACCTAATGCAAACATTTTAAGAAAAGATGCAGTTGTTATAGCTACTAAAAACTAAATACAACTCTTTAGGATGAAACCAAGCGAAGCAAGAATTGACAAAAAATATGCTTTTTATATAGTTGAAATGAAATATAAACAGAAAAGGTAACACTGAAGCACTGAAGAACATCTCACAATACTCATTGTGAGGAACAGTGATTCTGTGCTTGGAGAGTGGCACATTTAGAATATTTATAAAGAAGGCATGTTTAAAAAATAGACTAGATACTAGTTTCACTGAAGTAAACAGAAGAATTCTTTACAGCTTCATTGGCCATAATAAGATCAACCCCTCATTATTTTGGGATGTTGTGTTACCTTAATATTAGGTATTGCTAATGAAGTTAAGTGTGCAGTGTCAAACATGACATAATACGTAATTCCTTAACACAGAGGGGTTAGCTAATATGTGTTTTATTCTGAAAAAAAAGTCATCGATTGGTTCTATGTTCATTGTGTGTTAATTTCCAGATTATCTTTTCCTTGTGTACAAATGACAAGATGCCCTTTCCAATTACAAATTTATTTTCTTGTAACATTTTTCTCAGGCTAAATCTTCTTATATCATCTGAAAACCCCCTAATTACCCTTGTACTGCACAGGTGGCTCAGTGAAGACTGTAATTAGAGCTCTACAATTATTATAAGTCAGTGACTTCAAAGTCCAGATCGGAAGCCAGCTCCAATAACTGTGCTAAACTGTGCAGTGCTAGCAAAGGCAAAAATAGCAGCCAAAATCTATTCGTCACTGGGGTAAGAAGATACAATTCTGGAGGCATACAGGAAATCAGATACCCGAATGAGAAGCTGCTATTTTTACGCACCCTCACGCACTCACTGGCACTTGTCGGCAGAGCGGAGCCACACACTGTGCTGCAGTGGCCACCGGGTCACCTTTCACTCTGAATTTCTTTCCTGTGGTTACGTAAGCGTAGTTTTGTGTATGCTAACCCAAATTACAGTCCAGGTGAATCATTTTAGTCTGGCATGACTATGCACTTTTCAGTTTCCTTCATGAAGCTATATTTTTTTCAAAACTGACTCCTACTTTATAATGCAAAAGTAAATGCAAAGCTGTGATAATGTCTGCTGTTTGAGATATGGGGCAAATTAGTTTGTTGCTATGTGCCTTCGTTACCAAGCTCAAACCTGTACAAAGTATGTTAAAGCTGTTCTCAGTGTACTCAGAGTATTAAATATTGGTGTTAAGGCAGCAATCAGGTCTGCAATAAGCACCAGAGCAAGGTATGAGGTTTCTGAAAGTTTGGTTCTAAGGTGAAACTTAAGCAGACCTCTGTAAAATAGATATATCTGCAGAAAATATATTTTATAACAAAAAAAAATGTTTATAAGGTCAAGCCTATTTATTGATACCTCGTGGATCTTTGACAGACATTCTCCTAAGGAACAGCTATACTGACACTATTATGTTTATCTTCACCTGCTCAGAGGATTATAGTGTCAGATGATGGAATAAATCAGTAAGGAGCAAGTGAATCATAACATGAAGATGTCCTTACTGTAGCAGAAGGAAAAAATTCAGTATTGTTTCCACTGAGGCAACAACAGCTCTTCAAAAATTCCTATAGACATCACTGTCTGATGTAGCAGTGTACGCCAACATTTATTTCTGTGTTATTGGTTGATTACCTGGAGGAAAAATATTTTTGTATACTTATTTTAATTCCATTTAAAATCATGATTTTATTCAGCTGTTGGAAAGACTTTGCAAGGAACAGGAAATGTGCATTTATATAAGAGCAGACGATATGGACAGTTCCTGGGCAGGAACACTTTTGCGCTTTTGCACAAATACTTTCAGGCTGCTTTGAAAACAAGGAAATGTTATGAAAAAAAGGGTACAAGTTTTACAAAGGTTTTTATAAGCAGCCCGTTTTCTTTTTAGCTCTCGTTAAACTGAGACATTTTGACATAACGATAGCTTTGGTAACGCTACCTCCAGGCAACACAACGTGGTGAGGTGACAGTCACGTTCCGCAGTCCCAATGGTTGCATACGCAAAACTGGGGCCATAGGAACATGCACGACTAGTGAAAGCAAATGTAACCTGCTGTCTAACGTACTAACTCACCCTGTATACTCACTTTGTGCCTAAGTATTATAGCCTGAGGCTGAAAGGATTGGTGAAATAACCTTGGTCAGCATGCACTTCTGAAGCTTACTCATTTAACTTGTGCTTTTCATTAAATACAGGTAAGATGAGCTTTGCTAAGTTTGGATTCAACCAAATGCTTTTAAAATATAATTACTAATTTCAAAGTTAAACATATATGCATTTATATCCTGAGGTAGATCAGACCTGGGGCACTCATTTCTAAATGCGTAAACTGCTGGTCTAGAAAACCAATATAGAGCATAAAGACGGACGTATGAGAAACTTAGCACTATTGAGGGATGTTTGTGAATAGCAGGTGTTTAGAAGACAGTCAGGATGTTGAAACGGGGTCTGTGGAGCTCTGTGAGACTTTGCAGGCAGCTTGTGTTTTGGTCGTTTGCAATGCAGCTGCGTTTGCGTGCTGGTATAAGCTTTGTGATTTTACACTTTTTCACTCTTGAGTATTAAACAATCAAAATCAATGCAGATGTTTCTCTTTCTTCCCGACTGATGTTTTTAAGACTGTGGGGTCAAAGAAAAAGGAATCCAGGTTTAAAGTTAACTTGTTTTTGTGAGGCCTCTCAGATTGGTGAGTTCAGTTCGAAGAACGAACCAAATGCAGTGAACCTCTTTGGCCTCAGTAATAGAAATGATGCTGAAACGCAGCACGTTCCTTATCGCTGCTGCACGTAGCGTGGATGGACAAACAGTGGTTCTCCAGTCCGGCAGCTCCTTGCAGGAGGGGCAGGATACGTTACAGCAATGTGGACCTCCTGGAGCTGGGAACAGCGTCATTTCCCTCGGGATGTGACAGAGGCAAGTAACCCCTTAGCTTTTGCCCTTTTCAGTAACCTTTTGCCCCTTGACACGCATAAAGACCTTTTAATGCATGTTTAAATCTTAATGGAAAAGGTGGGTTTTTTTTGTGTGTTGTCCATTTTTTACAGTGCATTGGTATGTCCTGTTGAGTTTATTTTTCTCTTTCATCACACACTTCCTTTTTAATTAAGAAAGTATCAGGGCTTTAGCCCAGAATATGGGGAGTTTCCTGGTGATTCAGGAAGTGGGTTTTGCATGAGGGAATGAGGTTTTGTAGAGAGTTTTAATAAAGTGAGGAAAGATATTTAGATCTCCATTTGGTGCAGAAGGGTGGGGTGGAAAGGTACCTGAAACTACTGAAAAATCACAGCATGTTCTCAAGAGGGTTAAATAGTCAGCAAACAGTTTCCATTGAAACTGGCCTTTGTCAGAAAAGTGTTTTCTGCCTTCAGTCTACTAAATAAGCAAATATTACTGCTTAAAACATCAGCTGTGAAGATCTAGTTTCCCTGAAACTCAAGGCTGGTCTCTGAATAGTAAGGGATGGGTCTCCGTGGGCTGGAGTTGAACGCGCTGTCTAGGGTTTCCTTTCAGTTTCCTGTTCTTGACCCACTTGTCAGTTGTGCTAATATTTCAAAGATGCAATGAAAATATGCTTGGTCTCAATGTTAAATTCTTGGACACTTAATGAAACAAAAGCCACGGATATTCATTGATAGTCCAAATTTAATTAGTTTCAAAACTGAAACTCTTTTCCTGAAGTGTCCCTGCAACCCAGGGGGCTGGCACACAACAAACAAAGGAGAGCTTTTTGGCTAGGAAAATCTGTTTTCTGAGTGATGTTTTATTTAGCTATCATTTTTTATTGCAAACCACTGGTATTTTTATTTTTGATTTCCAAACATCACTTTGTGGTGGGTTGGTGTGGCTGCAACTTACAGCTGGAATCCAGCCTGCATTGTTCATACGTTCCCTTTTCAGGTGACACATTCACAGCACCCTAAAATCAGGCAGAATTTGCCACAAATTGTATATCTGCAATGGGAAAAGTAATCCATTATAATCAAAATGGCTCTGACAGTCTAAAATTGTTACTTCTAGCTTATTTTTGTAATGCATTCTGCAGTAGAAAAGCACCATAAATAGACTAGAAAATTAAAATCCAGAATAAGGAAAATGCTAATAAACAGACTCGCAATCCAGAAGCTTCTATGCTTGCTTCAATTTTACTTTCTTTTTACTTCTTTACTAAATTGCAGTGCATTTTTTTCCCACAAAAAGAAATGGAAGCAATGGCTAATGTGCTGAAAAGACCAAGAGTGGTTTAAAAGGAAGGGGTGTGTGTTTTTCTGTTTGCCTTTTTTTTTTTTTTTTTCCTCCCCTCTGTTTTCTCTGTTCGGGCAATAAATTGGGGGCTCTGAAAAATGGGGAAGTTATGTTATTAACAAGATGACATTTTTTCACTTAATATTGTAATACTTACAGTTGCATTTACAGAGTGTGCGTGCCTGCAAGATGTCCAGCTCTGGCTCTCTCCTATGGCTCTGCATAATGCAGCACTGCAAAATCTATTCATAATTGGAAACTGCTCCTATCAGTAGGGGAGTTTTTTTCTTTCATAACTCTGGCTTTCCTTTCACTCTCTCTGTTATTGTGGCATCCCATGAAAGCAGTAAGATACTGTGTGACCACCTCGGGCAGTATTTGCTGTTATCACTGCAGCAGAGGATATTCTTCCTGTAAGGTAGAAATAACACAGAAAGTGACTGTATTGCCATTGGATTTTTTTTTTCACTTGGTGCTGTGATTTTTCAAGAAGGGTGATAGTGGCACATAATCAAATCTCTTCAGGCACTGGCTGCTCAATCACTGACACGTTTGACATTTAGGGAAGGAACAGTCTGAAGGTTCCTTCAGCTGTCTGAACTGCTGCGCTGGCTCCTTCCCAGCACTTCAACTCGTCTGTCTTCCCCATCAGGCCGCGACTCCTGTGCCTAAACATCTCTGACAAGCGCAAAGAAAGGTAGTTTTGAGGAAAATGCAAAAAGATGCTCAGCCAACAAGACATCCAATTAAAAACTCACTCTGAATATAAGTCAGCAGTTCCTTGTATTGCTATCAATCATTTTCTGTTTTTTTTTTTCTTTCTTTGTGTGTGTGGGTGGAGAATGGTATTGGTAAGTGAAGGAACTACATGAAATCCACGATGAATCCTACATACACTTTAGACTGTTGCTGGAGTAAACATGCCTAAACTATGCACCTTTGATTTTGCTGGTCACCAAGATCTGAAGTTACAAGTTTTCAGAGATCCATGTTTTAAATGCCAGTGATACTTCACATGGGGGCAGATCCTGTTCCTGTAGTGGGAGGAAATCTGAATGCTTTCAGACAGTCTTAAATGTCAAGGTTTAATTTCAACACTCAATCTATTTAAAAGTAATGATTTACACCCTCCGAACTTAGAGAGGCAGTAACTGAGAGATGGACATCAAAAAATGTGATCATCGGCACTACATCTAGAAAAGTCGTGGGGGTTGTTTGGCTTTTCCTAATCTGCATGATGGGCAGTATCGTCTACATCTAAGGGGCCTGTGGTGGTTGGAAGAGGGGAGTGAAAGTAGGAAGAGGAAGAGGAGGGTCCGGAAGGGAATGCTGTAACGTTGTGCTGCAGAACAGCTGGGAATACGTCCATCCCTTCCCCCTCATTACTTCAGTAAGAACCTCCAGTTTTCTCTAATAAAATAGTCTGAATTATAGACTAGATGAGCTAATTTACAAGTTTTATATATGTGTATATATATAGAGAGAGAGAGAGTGGGAGAGTTAGGAGACTCAAGACAGTTGAAACCTTTATGTGTCAAAAGTGAGCAAGAATTTGCTATTAACAGATAATAGAATAAAGGCAGGTTTGACACCTGCACTTACTGGACGTGCCTGGAATTTAAATACTACTTGTCTTGGAAGAAAGTTGCAGTACTGCAAGGAATACTGTCTTGAAAAATCACATTTCTCTCTAACAGTATTCTAAGAATTAGATATTTTGCCTTTGGCTTTTTCTATTTGTCTCAGGTGAGAATATCTTATGCACATGCAGCTGAATTCAAAAGCTGCTGCTGCTTCGATAACCTGATCATATGTACAAAAACCTTTACATGAAGAAATGCATGCATTTAACAAAAGTGGAACAAAAATTAAAAATCCTACAGGTTGATCTTGAGAATGGACTGAAGGAACCAGTCATGTTCAGAGTCAGTTTGTAAACCCCCAGTACGTCCAAATGCAAACTGAAGGGATGATTTAAAACCAAGTAGTCTTTAATCGCTGCAGGTGACTTGGCATTTTCACCCAGCCTGGTATTATTTCAATATGTAGCTGGTGTTGGCACAAGGCAATGAAAATTCAGGCTTCTTATTTCCTTGAGATACTTAATATTAAAATGACCAGCTATTTATTTGAGATGGTATTAATCACACCTGAAGGTGTTTAATACCTGCACACTATAGTGATTAATCATTTTAAATGATCATTTAAAACATTTATGAGTTTGTAGTGCTCGAGTATCTCTGGTTTCCAGAACAGAGAGGTTTGAGCGGGTGGGGGGACTAATTATATTACATAAACATTATTCTTTACTAGTCCTTTTTTTAAATGGGATTGTTAATGCTTATTACTTCTATAGCCCAAGAATTAGATATGTTACAAAAATGCTTTTCAGGTAGGTAGGTTGAATTTCTGGCAGAATTTCTTTTTTTTCATGTAAGATCTTGTTTTATGGTACATAATTTGGATTGTTGGATAATCAGCAGTCTATACTTCCATTGTATGAGAGAGTAAACATATATAATGTACAGTATTAACAGGGATAATTTTTGCGTTTTGTGCCACAAATTATCATTACTACAAACATAATAATATCCTTTTTCTTTATGTGTGTGTGTGCGGTAAGTATTGATTGGAGATAAAATTTATTGTCTGAAACATCAATATGAACTCTTAGAACTTTAAATAGAGTTTAGCCAGTTCTATATACAGGGGCAATGGGAAGAAAGGAGCACAAACGTATTTTCCTTTCATCCCTCCCAGGCTTTGACAGTTTCCAAATTAAGCCCTATGGGACCATTCCCCTTTTCCACAGGCAGGTTTTCCGAGCTGAGCATTCACTCGCTGCTAAAGCAGCCCAGACTCAGCTTCCCATTTACTTTTTCCCCTGCAGAGCCGGAGCACTTGGCACAGCCAAGGCTACATCTGGAAAAGCTTCTATTCAAAGGGTCCCACGCAGCTGCGCCGGGCTCCGCTCCTGCCGCTGCTCTCGGGACGCAGCGACCCTGAGTCGGGACCCGGCGCCCAACTGCAGTTACTGCTGTTTGCACGGAGCTCGCTGAGAAACCGGCCTCTCCCAACGCTGGGCTTAGCAACGTTCTCCTTTTGGTGCTGCAGAGCACAAGGAAAACATCCAAATATCTGCTGCTGAGCAGTGGGGGGGAGAAAAACGCCCTTGCCGCAGTGCGCCGTGGTCTTGCTTTTAAAAAGCAGCAAGCCCCAAAATTGCTTAAACTGATACAGATGTTCTTGAAATGAAGTCAATGACTTCACTTACTGAAACTCAAACTGTTTACTTTTTTTATAGAAAATTTTTGTAACGAATGATTTGTTACTTTACATGCCGAATTTACCAAAGAAAACAGCAAGCTAATTCCTTGCTCTCTTTAAATGAGAAGATAAATTAGCATACTAATTCCTTAAAGGGGTAAGTGACACAACCCAACTTTTCTTTAATTGGAACTAATTTTTCCTCTTTTGCACTGCAGTTCACTTAGAGAAAATAACAACCGGTTCAAGTGGTGCTATGAAACCTGAGTTTGAGATATGCTGTTTTATTCAGCTATCAAATATGGTTTTGCTTACGTGTAGTTGAAAACAGATTAAACCATGTTTGACTCTTGGGAAATCCAATTTAACTGTTCTTTTAACAGCATGGAAAGATAAAAAAGATAAATACGCTAGTGTTTCTAAGTGTCTACCATTTGTGTCAAGAATAAAAGGGAGAAGCAGAGTATTCTGAAATAAATCTACTAGTTATTCTGTTCCTGGAAGTGCAGAGTGCAGAGACAGTGTTAAAATCACCCCATTGATCTACTAAATTGAATTAGAATTGTTTCATGTAAATCAGTAGCTGGCAGGCCGTCAATGCACTGACGGTTACTGGTGACTCTTCTCCCGACACGAATGCTTCGCAGTTTAAGAGGGGAAAGACAGAGGTGGGGGACACATTTCTTACCCATGGTTGATGCTGTGGCTCGCAAAGAACGGCTGATAGTAGTTGGGCCTCCTTCCCACATCATTATAGTCGATAATAAGCTGAACATCAACTTCCCGCAGCAGCACATCAGACTCGTAGCAATGTAGCCTGCCAGCAGCTCCCTTTTAGGACGTGTTTTCAGAAGAGCAAGGATGAAACAATTATTTTTGGAAAGCAAGCAGTGATAATCTTTTTTTTTTTGTCATTAAGTAAAGCAAATATTTTTTGAGGCATAATAAATAAAGCACTTCCTGCGGGCTGGAGCAGAGGGGAGGAACCTCCCTCACGCGCGGCTCAGAGCCAGAGTCCCGGAGGGTAGGAGGGCTCTGGGAGACGGCCCCGGCGCTGGAGGAGACGGCTGCACCCAGCCCTCTGCCAGCAGCTCTGACCCTGCACCGAGGATGACAGAAGGGGACAGGGACAAACTCTTCAGCCTCTGCAAGTCACAGACCTGAGTTTCAGCTTAGACTGAAATCGGCAATGGTTAAATTTCTATCAAACTGTGTAACTCTGAGGTCTGGATGAGAGCTGATGAGGAGCGAGCTGTGGTGGCCGCTGCACCAACCCGGTGGCTCTTAGTGCCCAGGGGATGTCCTAACAGTGCTGTCCTAGCCCTGATGCCAACAGCAGCCGTAATGCCAGGATTCACGGGGGGAAAAGGCAGGGGAGGTAGCAGGGCTTACAGGAAACTCTTGAGGGAGGATGGGCCTTCACTCCAACCACAGCAAAGCTTTTGGAAGTGTTGACAGAATTAGAAATTAGTTAAATAGAGGATGATATTAGGTGGCAGAGCTGCAAGTTGAATTTTTCCCTTGAGTTATGGAGTGCAGATGCCAGTGCCACATCCTCCAGCAGGACCAGCCAGCACCAGCTACAAATATGGGATTTATCTGCCCCTCTTCTTTTTGCACTTCCTTAATTTCGCAGATGATTTAGATGAGCCAAGTTCCTGTTACTGAGATGAAGAGCCCTGGCTCATAACGAAGAGTCAGCCAGAGTAAGTTCTGCCAGGGTATAGCCTACCTAACTGAAAAGCATCTTTATAGCATTGCCAACTCCTAAGCTGTGCTTGTACCTACTCAGGTTTCACGCGTGCTGTATTTGTGTGCCCTTTTACCCATTCCACCCCTTCCAGGCGCCGCTCTGTCCTGGCTGCTTCGGGGTTACGGCCCCTGTGTGTAGCCAGACGGGTTCCCAGCCCTCCAGAGCGGCTCCCTGTGACAGGAAGGATGGCCAAGGCATGTAAGAAGTCGTGGTGGGAGGCAGTGAAAAGTATCAGCTTTTCTATTCTTAATAATAATAAATAAGTCCTACTTATTACATTTATAAAACCAAATGTTCTATGAATATGCTGTCATCTCCAAATGTTATTAGCTAGGGCACGACATAAGTGCCTAAATTGTATGTGCAAAACAATGTAGGATGTTGCCATCTGAATCTATTCTAACACAGAGAAGCCTTTACAAATGCAATAATAAAAGAACCCTGCAGGCTCACTTACTGGCACTGAACTAAGCTAGGCAATGCGGTCTCTGGTTCTGCCAGCTCACCTTTGCATCGTGCTTCATTCAAAGCCTTTTGCAGAGCTGCCATTGCCTTCCATGAGCTGCGGTTTGCTACTGCAGGACTCGTCCTTAAATGCAGCCTCAAACATGTCCGAGGTTCAGTCTGTAAAGGCTCTTGATTCACTGTGTTAATATTGGCAACTACTGGCATTTGGGAAAAAGCAACTGAGCTCTTCATTAGTCACAGTAAAGGAAAAGCATTGTAACTACCACAGCAAATATATAGTTATGAAAAGTGCCCACTGTGGCAGTGCTCTGCCAGCGTTTTGAACATCTGTATAATGCATTCAGCACAGACTTTCTAATAGTAACATTGTAGCAGAAAATATATTTACAGATATACACTGCTCCTGTATAAGTAATTTCTACATTTGATTAGCTGAAGCAAAAATAAGTTACTTGTGCACGTGTATCCGGTGTCCTACTTTTCTAACTGAAAATGAAGCTACGGAACACTTAATTTGCCCCCTGTTCAAAACTAAGCATCCAATTGTAGTTACTTTCTGTGTTCTTGCTATTGAGCAGCACTAAACTCTGTTCCTGGCTCATGAGTTACATAATTTCTATTCTTATATAGCGTGTGTGATATTTGTTTGTATGTACAAATACATATATCAAAATTCCCTTTCTAGTCTGTTGTACTCAGCCACATGCTATTTTAGGTTGACATTTTCAAACCAGGCCTGAGGGAGTTAGATGTCTAAATTAAATTCAGTTTGACTGATTTGGACATTCAGCATCTCTGAGCTAAAATCTGGCAGGAGGCAGCGGGTCAGTGCCTAAATGACATTATTAGCTCTTCAGCAATGCAAGTAAATCTGCATCTACTCTTTTAACTGTTTTCTCAAGATGGCCATGTAATTGAATTGTGAATGCAAAAAGCAGCACTTGAAGACCAGGATAATATCTTTATTAAAAAAAACCTAGAAGATACTTACACTGAAAATGAAATGATCAGAGGGTCATTCTGAGGTGTTTCGTTTTGGAAGGGGAATAAGCACTTTCTATGGAAATATTCTAGTCTTAATGATCCAAATTTTCATGTACTTTAAATTACAAGAAAAAAAGAATTTATATTTTTTATGTTCGACTTCTGATGGTAGAGATTAAATCTGGAAAACGAGTAACATTGAGCATGATCCATGTTAAACCTCCGATCACAGCCTCAGACTAGAATTATACAGTGATATTTCTGGGCAGAAGTGTGAAGAAGTAGGTCCTGAGCAATAACTTGAATTCTGTTCCCAAGTGCTCACTTACTATTCTAAGCATTGTGAGAAAAATAACATTAGCCTTCTGAGGCCCTGTTTAATTGTCTTTCAAACGAATTTTACAAGCATGACAAGATTAAGAAGGCATCATAGTGTTTTAAGATCCTCAAATCAATGGTGCTATAAAAGTGTAATACATAATTTATATTAAATTATATTCTGAAAGTTTACAGCAAATAGAGCAGGCTCCAAAGTGGAGGAACATGGCCCATATCCACTGCTAAAATTCAGCACAATTAGCAATGTCGAACCATGGCAATTACAAGTGCAAAGCTAAAGCTGAAGAAAAGCTTTAGCTTTAGAAAGGCTTTGCAAAGCTGCAGAAACGTCTGCCCGCCTGGTGCCTGCTGTGTTGTGCAGACGCTGTATTCAAGTGCTCTTTAAAGAACACATCCTGGAAGAGGCTCAAGCATTGAAAAGCGAAGAGGGAAACAATTCCAAACAAGGCTGCCTATGTGCAGCGCTGCCTCTGCATCCCCCTTTGAAGGTTTACACTGAAGCACTCTGTCTCACAAGCTACTTTACATCAATATCATTTATGGAAAAAGCTATAAACAAAAGGCAAATGTCTTGAATGCTTTTCAGTGCTGGGGAGAAGTGTTATTATAAAAGTCTGACACTGGCTGCCCTAGCAGGCAGGTCTAACTCTAACTCAGGTTATCACTGCTTTGCAGACCAGCATTGTAGAAAATAAATAAAATGTTGTGATCTTGTGAACTTCCTCTCTCTAAATTAATTGTGCCTCCAGCAGAAGCGAGCTGAAAAAGACCCCAGCTTGTCCGATATAGCTGTTTCTGCAGTCATCTAAAACAGTAGGCAGCAGCCACCCGGTAGAGCATGGAAAATCTGAAATGACATTTTATCTGCTATGAAATTGGGAAAAAAATACTTATATTCTAAAGCATTAGGCAAGATTATTAGTTGTGATCTGTATGTCCTTGAAGTATTAGAAAATCCAGTGCACAGAGTGACAAGATGAGGACCTTGCCAGGCAGCCTCAGAACAGAGGTCTCTGTCCTTCCCGCCTGCAGATCACCCAGCCCCTCTGTGTGTTTAGAGGCACCAGACCTTCTTGTGACGGAGCAGCTCAGGATGGGGGCTACTGCCAGCACATTCTACCTCCGTGTGCACTATCATTTGCTTTTGGCACAGTCCAAGCTTGGAATTACAAATTCACAAGCCCCAAATGTCCCGGGAGCTGTACCTGTCTGATCCCTTCTCATCACTACTGTTAATTAAATCGGGACATTTGCTTTAACAGCATCTACAAACGACTGTCCTTGGTGTGAGAAAACAAGTCTTTGCAGAAAGTTCTCACCTTGGGGTGACAATTCTGTGCTCTAGGGTCTGATCCAAAAGATTTAGTTTTTTTTTTCCTCTGTTTTCTTCTGTCAACCTAACAACAGCAGGATAGTCTGACTGCAGAAATGTTTCTGGCTGCAGTCAGAGCAGTGGCTCTTCTTACCCTTTTAAGGAAGTTCTCCCTGTGGTCTTTAAGATTTGTAAATAGTTCTGAGAAAATAAAGCACTTAAAATTCTCAAGTGGATAATTTGAAAGGACACTTGCGTTTTGCTCTGATTAGCAATCTGCAGCTGGAACGTACAGGGCATTGAGGTCATCAGACCTTGCCATCCTCATCAGATGCACTAATTAGACATTGGATTGGGTGCCTTTTAGCATTGTCCCCTCCCTGCAGACCCAGTGCAGCTGTAAAGTCCCAGCAGGGGAATAACCCTCATGGGTTTATGTGGATTTGGTATTCCAGCCTGGAGCACAAGCTGCTCACTGCGATGGCTACACAGAGGGTCCAGCCCAGAGAGCGTCACACACGGAGGAGGGTTTGTTCCCACGTCCTCCATCCCAGGATAGTGTGGATGCCACCAGCTAGAGCCACGCAGGGCCGTGGATGTGAACTCGCGTCGGGGTATAACACACACGGAGCCAACAGAACATCTCCCCAGAACTGGAAATTTGCTGGCAGGAAAAACCCCCTGCTAAGACAGATCTACAGGAAAGCTCTAGTGTGCAATGGAAGATAAAATTCGCTCTGACAACCCAGGAGACAGATATTGCTGCTCCAGCCTATCAAAGTGCAGGTCTGAATCAAGGCTTTAGTGGCCTGAAATAATCAAAGCTCTTTGCTGCAATGCTCAGCAAAAACTGAAAGATTTTGCTTAGAACAGAAGATGTTGCTATGGTTTCATCCTGTTCTAAAAACAAGAAGGTAAAACTCCAAATAATCCAACTGCTAAGTGAAAATAAGAAGCCAAATACACAGAAAAGCACAAGGAATATACAATGGTTTCCTGGCTAAAATACTGATGGGATTAATGTAAATTTAGATGTAATAGTAAATTTGTTTTTTTCTGATTAGTACATATGCCTACTTCTGTAACTTCTCTGCACTTAAATCTATGCCTTTTGAAGATGTTATGTCTTCATTGAGGGTTGGGAAAGAAAAAAGTTCAATGCATTTGAAAATAGCAGGGAACACTGTCAAGTGTCATAAAGGAATGCTGAAAGTGTGCTAATGCCCATCATGGGAAAGTCAGATACTGCTGGAAATAATTTGTGTTTTTCCTCCACTTAGTTTCCTTTTATAAATCTGCCATCCACAAATCTTTCAAAGCCTTCCTGTTTCTGGTCACTTAAAACAGCCTTTTAAAATATGCATGAAACTACTTTGCTAGTAGCACTTCTATAAACCGGTGAAATACTGAGCAGAAATTGCTCGGTGGAAGTATCTTCTCCCCACAGGGAAGTTAACGTAAGTGGGCCTGTCTTTAGCTCTGAGCGACCCGCTGTCTGCAGCAAAGGTATTAGAAATATTTTTAAATAATTTTCTCAATTCTGCATAATCTCTGCTTTATTTTGTTTCGGCCTAGTAAATAAACATCGTTTCTGCCTCATGCTAATGCTCAGTAAAATTTGCTCTTACTGTGCTTCCTTCCAGAGATGAGTCTGTTCAACCCCACACATTACACATTGTTGCATGCAGAACTATAATGTGGAGGGCAATTTTTTGAAGCACATTCCAGATTTCTCTGCACTGAGCTGAATTTCAGCCTTACTGGGTATTTTTCCAATAACATCCTCGCTGGTTCAAACTTTGCAACCAAAGAACCACAGAAAAACAAATAATAGAGAAATACGGGTAGCTGTGGGATCCCGGTGAAATAAAGGTCCCAATAAAATAAATAAACACAAAATAGGCCAACATGCTGGTTGTGGAAGAATCCTAAACAGATTTTAGTTAAGAAGGTAAAACTTGATGGCGTTGACCCTGAGACCAATGTTTTCCAGTTGTAGCAGATTTGTATAGCAGTTTATTCAAACTTACAGTCAGTTTGATTCTCCACAAAGAAACAGCAAACCTTTATCACCCTTTTATGACCTGTCAATAGAGTAGCTGTTCTTGTTGCTTCAAGTCTCTACAGCTCCATCTGGTAGCTTCGATACTGCTCATGAAAGCCATGGATTAGGCAGAGGAAAGGCAGAGTAATACATAGTACTGAAAACTGCCAAGGTGCCCTGAGAAAAAGTAATATTTCATCAAATGCACACTGCAAAATCAAATAAGAAATGCAAGAAGTCCAAAGAGTTGACATAAAGCCACAAATACGATTACTCTCTGTGGGATTAAAAAAAAAAAAGTCAGAAATAATATTTTTTGAGAGAATCAAATTTTATAAATGCAATGCTCTACACAAACTAAAATTAATTTTCTTACTACCATCAACTGACTTTGTATCAGATATTCAGCTACTAAATCCATTTGTTAGTCAGGTCAATCAGTCTCCTTTTTGAAGGAAAGTCCTCCATGTATGGAGCAATTTGCTGAATTAACTATACAGTCATGCCAACTATGAGAGAAATGAACTCACTTACTTTGTAACAGTCACTGAAATGCTTAACAGAAGGGAAAATGCAAATTCCTTCTTACCTACCTACCTGAGTTACTGTCATTCAGGGGAAAATGTATTTGCTGCAACAACAGAGAAACCTCAGCAGTGTTTTGAGAGACTCAGATCAGCAAGATGAATGGCAATAAAAATCTTCCACTTATTACAGACCTTCTAAAGTTGACAGATTCAAGCTGGTTTTAAACCAGCATATAACCTGTGCAAACAACATCCTTATGCTTGTTCTTCCAGTATTGAAAATAAGCAGTTCAATAGTGCTTAGGAATACTGTGTCACAACCCATGACAAACACTGAAAAATAGCAATACCCCTTGAAGGAGTGGAAGGAATGTATCATGTGTCTTGCCACAACACTAAATTTAAGAAGGTGCCTTAGAGCAGGGTTCTGTTGTTAGCTCTTTTTAAGATGGTGCTTCCATCTGAAAATGCCATCTCTCTGGGCCTAACTTCCATCCTTCCTGGAGAAGGAGAATTCCCCCTGCATGCTGAATCTCTGTATTTTTTGAACTCTCTTCCATCAGGTATTGAACAAACTCAAATGCTTTATGACAGCAGCTGAGGTCAGACCACTATGAGACTCATCTAAGCACTTATGTTGTGATGCTTTTATCTATCTGCTAAACTTTGCTCCTTTCCTTTTTCATTCTTATCTTTTAATACTGCTATTGTGCATTGATCCTTGACTTTGTCTTTCTGCAGGAAAAAAAGCTTTAGTAGTTATTTCATGTTGTTTCAGTACACTCCTTCCCCTGAGGAATTGAGGAAGGTTTGGAGATTTTCAAACACAAAGGATTTGATGTTCACCCTGCATTGCTTTGAAAATAACATATATGGGGTGATGAGGTCAGAAAGGGATCACCTGCAACTGGAAGTGGGAAAACATTATTTGCTTCACTGACACAGCTTTCTGTGCACAGGGACGGCCAAATCATCAAGCCCCTTCAGCAAAATAAAATCCTGTCATCAACCCATGCAGACTTGAGCTATGTTGTTAAATGTTGGCATATCATACACCACATCAATCTTCCAGGGAAGTGTGCCTCTCCATTTCATAATATCACAACACCTTATCAGTTTCTTACGTTCGAGAGTATATTATGGCATTTTAAAACATAAGAAAGGGCCAAACCACAATGCATTTATCTACCATTTTCCAGATCCAGAGTGAACTATTTCTCATCACATTGGTGGTCTCAAGCTACAGTAAGGGAAGGGTCCACTAGGGAGGGATCTCACCTTAGGTGAGCTCTGAAAGGCCTGAGACTAGAAGCCTTTTTCAAATTTCAGCTCTACTCATTGCAAAAATGATGTGCCCTGTATATAAGCGTATACTGTGTATATACACTTGTGTATATAAATGTACATGAGAAATAAGTAAATCATCTAGTTCCACCCCCCTCCTCAGAGCAGGACTGTTCTTGGATCAGATTTAACTTAGATGACGTTTCTTGCTACTTCAATTCTTATTAAGAAATTCAGTCTAAAATATAAGCAGCAGCAGGATGGTTGCCTTTTGGAATGAACATTTCTGCAAAGTCCAATGTCTGTAGCTCAGAAATCGAATTTGTGCAATTTATGTCAGATGGTTGTTTAGCTGTTGATCAGAGTGCACAGAAAACTGTAAGAGAGCAGTAAGGTACCTGATAAATCTAGAGTGAGTCCATGTTTCTTTAACAATATACTCCGCTTCCTGCTTTCTTTTTTAGATTATGTTAGCCTGTAGAACTTGCTCATCTGTCTTTTATTTAGGCAATGGGAAGAAAAATGCTCATTTTTCTGCTCTTGGTTCTGGAATGTAACTGGAACCTGCCAAAAGAGTAAAAGCTTGAATGAATAGTCTCTTTGTTTGTTGGACCGAATGTTAAAGTCATATAGTAATAATAGTAGGAAAAATAACAAAAAAGACCTCATCTTGGAAATTTTGTGTTCCAAAAGAAAACTAGAGAGGGAAATGTGGCATAGAAAAGTGCACTGATTTTCAGTAGTACCCCAATAATGAATGAAGCTGCAGCAGCTTCAAGGTTTGTAGAAATCTGTAGGTCTTATTCTGTGTCAGTAGGGCTGGCTGTAATGTGTAGCTCTATCTGGTTATGGATTGTTGGTATAAAGGTGCGATACTCTCTAGAGAACAGCTGTGCTAAGTGTAGCAGTGTATATTTGAGAAACTTGAGTTTATTGAGCCTGACTTACTAACCTGATAACCTCTGCGAGGGGCAGCTGTGGACGTTGTTTGCCTTGACTTTAGAAGGCTCTTGAGAGTGTCTCCCATAACATCTTCATATACAAACTGATGAAGTGAGGGCTAGATAAGTGCCAGAGAGGTGAACTGAAAACTGGCTGAACTCCCAGGCTCAAGTGTTGTGATCTGTGGCACCAAATCCATCTGGAAGGCAAGTGATGTCCCCCAGACAACCGATACTATGTAAGATCTTCATTAATGACCTCTATGATGGAACCAAATGTGCCCTCAGCCAGTTTACAGCTAATATAGAACTGAGAGAAGTGGTTGATAATTACCTGGTGGCTGATGAAGCAGGACCTTGACAGGCTGGGAAATGGCCAGAAAGGAACCTCATGATGTTCAACGCAGGGAAGTGCCATGTCCTATGCCCAGGAAGGAACCCAATGCCAGGGGCCTGCTGGGGGCTGAGCAGCTGCAGGGCAGCTTTGCAGAGAAGGACCTGGAGGCCCTGGGGAGGCAACAAGTTGAACATGGGCCAGTAATGTGTCCCTGTGGTAAGGCTGGCCAACAGCATCCTGGGCTGCTGCTTGAGGGGGCTGATCTTTCCCCTCTTCGCAGCATGGATGGGGTCACATTGATAGAGCTGGGTCCAGTGCTGGGCTCCCTAGTACAAGACAGGAAAGGACAGACTGCAGCAAGTACAGTGAAGGGCCGCAAAAATAATGAAAGGATTTGAGGGAGGAGGTAAGACTCAAAAACTACATATGATAAATAGTCGTTCGAGGATGATCAGGGGCCTGGAACATCTGCCCTAGGAGGAGAGGCTGAGGGAGCTGGACCTGTTCAGCCTGGAGAAGAGAAGGCTGAGAGGGGATCTGAGCAGTGTCTAGAAGTACCTCAAGGGAGGCAGTGAGGAGGATGGGGCTGGCCTCTCTTCACTGGTGGCCACTGACAGAACTAGAGGAAACGGATGGAAACTGAAACACCAAAAGTTCCACAGGAACTTAAGGAAAAATTTTTTACCAGTGAGGGTGCCAGAGCACTGGAACAGGCTGCCCAGAGAGGTTGTGGAGTCTCCTTCTCTGGAGATCTTCAAACCCGCTTGGACGCAGCCCTGTGCCACGTGCTCTAGGTGACCCTGTGTGTGCAGGGGGTTGGACTAGATGATCTCTAGAGGTCCCTTCCAGCCTTAAGCATTCTATGATTCTATGATTACTACATTGCTGTTATATTGAATGCTACCTTAGAACCATCTCCAGCCAATTATGTATTACTGTGACTTCTATTTTAGCTCAGATTTTGTCCACTGGACTTTTCCCTTACAAAGTGTTCAGGAATGCACATCAAATATCTCTGAAAGGATACACAGAGCATAACGAGGAAAGAAATATTCATTCTCCTTGACTCTCCTGATTTGCTCTTTGAAACTTTGATTGCTGCCAGAAGTTCTCAATGTAACAAGAAGCTGCCTATAGACTATCCCTCCCCACGCAAGGAGCACCTGGCCAAACACTTGGAACTATTCCTGGTGTGTCCAACAAGGTTAGATCCTGGCTGTAACCACAGGGGTCGTTTATGGCAGAAGGAGAAACTCTGCAAGCTCTCCACAAGCAAACTGGGCTCAGGTACCCATCTTTTCTGTATCTAATTTCATCTCAACAGGTTCCACAACATGCTTGTATAAATCAAAAGGCTTGTGTAGACACCAGGCTTCCCCCGCTTCACTATTTATATTCTCTTGGAAAGAAAAATAGCTCACCACCTGCCTCGCTTCTGTCATAATGCAACAGGCCACAGAGTCAACATGCTCCTCATATGAATGGCAGAATAAAATCACAGAAGTGGTCACTCATACCCAATACGTTATTTCATACCTTTATGTACATTAAGTATGTTATTTCAAGTATGTGTATCACTTCTTCAGGCTTATGTGTACTGTAATTAAGGAACACTGTGGACAGGAGTATATAAAATCAGTATTTTAGGTATTTTTTAAAGTAAGTGTATAGGAGTGTTGGATTTCTACTGACAAAAGGACATCAGGCAACAACAGTGACATCAGATTAAGAACTAGACTAAGTTTAATATGGAAGTAGGAACAGCTTTAGAATAACATTAAACCCACTGTTTTCAGGTAAAAAAAATAGTAAATTTTCCTTCTGCCTTTGATGAACCACTAAAAATACTCAGGAAGCTTTTAACAATTATTGCAGATCTCTGCAAAACTGTTAATAGACCTCAAGTCAAGTATTGTGAAGGGGAACAGGATCTTGGGCCAGGAAGAAGGAGAAATCACCACTCTGAGGCTTCAGTGACAGCAGAGGGCAGTAGTAAAAAATAAAATTATTGAGGTCATATAAAAATAGACCAAAGAACATTTCATGCCATTTG
The DNA here is from genome assembly GCF_000705375.1 of Tinamus guttatus. The sequence goes on from NW_010588086.1 coordinate 93,571, forward strand.
CAGCCTGAAACTGAGAAATATCCATGCGCTACTTAAATCTGTTATTTAAGGTTTAAGACTTCTTGGGTTCAAAGTGAAGGAAAATTCTAAGTGGCTTTAATAGAATCAAATCAATCAAGTTTAGGTTTATGATGAAGCAAAATCCAAAAGAAAAGAAAAATGTTATTGATTAATGCATGTGTGACAGTAAACAAGGTCAGTAAGCTGGAAAATAATGTTTGGCCAATCGAAATTAATTTGGAAGCTTTGGGCATTGATTCAACATGGGATCACATTAAAAATCTCTGTATCAGCTACTTATATCTTTGGTAGTCTTTAAACAAGGACTAACAACTGACTGAGCCATGGAGAGCCGGCTCATTTGTTACCTTTGTGATGGTCCCATGTTGAGATTCCCTGATGGAGCTGTGGCAGAAAAGTTGATTCCCTCTATTGTTACACGTGTGGATTGCATTAATGGAAGAATTTGGTTTGTGCGGCTGTCCCTGGGACATTGTTCTTTTTCCATTCGAGACTAATTATATCAGTGGGGATTTAATATGAGCAGAGACTGCACAATCAGGGCCAAAATCCACCACTCGCCTATTCTCTGTTAGGGTTGTTCCGTTCAAATCAATGTATTGTCCAAATTACTAGCACTTTCCATCATCTCTTTGGAAATCCATTCCACAGCATAACCAATGTGACCATCAGGAAATTCCCTTCAAATAACAAGCTCAGGCCAAATTGGAGATTGACATGTTTAAAAAGCTTCTATTTTGAGCAAAGCTGATTTGAACTATGTAATGAATTATGTAATGTGCATAACTTTCTTTCAAATTAGGGCACTTAAGCTTTTTCCTTAGAATTACTTTGTCATTGAGATAAAGCAAACTGAAAAATGAGTTGGTTAAGGTTTAATAAATACAGACTAAACAAATAAATAAAAAGACAGACTAAGAGTGGATGATGCCTAGACATTAAATACAGGAATGTTGGCACTTGGCATGCAGGAGCTCCATCTGCCTTCCAGCTTTGGGTACTGCTGCAGAAGCCAGTTTTATAAGTAAAGAAATCAAAGTTAGGGGTACTGTAATGAGTCACTCTAGTTTTGTTCCACTCAAATCAAAGAGCTTTGCCACTACACCAAAATGGTTAACTGGAGGTTAGGAAAGACCTCCTGAGAAGATTCTTTGGACAATTTTTCTGCATCAGTAAAAGGAGAATCTTTGAGAAGATCCTTTGGACAATAGACATTTTTCTGCATCAGTAAAAGGAGAATCTTTTAGTGATTTTATTTATTCATGATGTGAGAAACAAATCAATGAGAGCATGTATAACAATAATAACAATCATTCAAAGCAATAGATCCTAAATTTTCAAAATGAATACTGATATCTCACATCACTGTGTATACGAAAGCTATGTATACTGAAAAACCTTTAGCTGAGATAAAGATTTCACAGTTTTTATTGTGAAATTAAAACATGAACAAGTAGAATTAATAGATAGGAAATTCTGGATGAAAAAAATGCAAACTAAAATTCTTAGTCGTGACAATCATACTATAGCATGTATTGTCTCTCCAGGAAAGTAGGAAAGTTTATTTCTTAAAGTATTAATTTGTGGATCCAGAGATGACATAAGATCTCCCTTTATTAGAAGAAAAATATGATTAATTAATCCTCATAAATTAATCCTATTTTCCTCTCTTGAGGGAAGAAGATCCTCACTGCAGAAAAATGCAGTCCTATACTGATGTGCATTAAACACTTCTGAAGTTCTAGGCAATGTAAATCTTCTAGGGACAAGGAGGGTAAAATGACAGGTTGATACGGTTGCACTTACGAGATTCCCCCAGTCTACGTGTCTATCTCTGTATCAAGTATAAATGGGTGGGCTCCATGTTTAGTGATAGATGTTTGCTGGACAGTAATTCTCAGAATATAGTGATGTCCAAGAAAATCTACCCGATAGTGGCAGTTAACATGCTAGAGAGTGTAGGCTGTAACAGTGAAGGAGAAACAGTCCTCTGTTATTAATCAGTCACGCTGTAGTTTCTTGCTCATAAAACTGACCCTTGTTTGGCTGCTTAGTGAATGCTTGGAATATCAGACTCCAAGTTGAAATGTCTAATTTCATGTGCATGAATCATGATAAATCATATTGACAATACTGGCTGGGAACAACTCAGCCATAATTATTGGAGAGGCTGAACCTCAAAATGCTCAGAACTTCAAGATCAACAATTCAGTAAGACATTTTGGACCTCCTGATTCTGCAGAATTCAGAACTACATCTTATCACAAAAACCTCAATTAAAAATATTTATACATGCTTTGTCAAAACAAAACAAAATGGCTGTATAAAGCTTTACTAAATAGATTAGAAATACTTTCATTTGCATCTTCCCGACATTACTAAACTCAAAATAGTTACCTTGTCTAATAAGTCTGATAACATATCATCATCCATCTTTATTCAAGCTATATTCAGTTGGATTGCATAACTTTAGCACTAACAGGGAAAAGACCAATGGAGCTCTGCCCACTTAGTTCCTGGATTTCTTCCAGCTGACCAACTGATGAAGGAAGGTCCTCAAGACATGGGCAGCTGGGAACTACATAAATATGTCTACTCCTACAGAGTTGTTGCACTTCTGTACAAGTTTCATCATTTGTTTATGTGGGCACTGGTGAGATCATTCACCCTCCTGAGAAGATATAGATTTCAAGCCTCTTTGTTTCCTGTTGTCACAAGCACAAGATTGAATATAAGCAGGTTAGGGTAAAGTGAGCCTCTCTGTTTCCTGTTGTCACAAGCACAAGATGATTGAATATAAGCAGGTTAGGGTAAAGAAATAATAACAGTATATTTAGAGAAGGGCTTCCCACTAGTCTCACTTGTTAGTTAGGAATGACTTGGCAACCATGAAGTAACACTCCCTGCAATTGAGGGTCAGGTTCCAACACTCGCTGTTCTGCTCTTCATTTTTAGCCTTGTGACTAAACAGGCAAGACTTTACACCTGTGCTGGGCAGGATAAAATCATCAGAGATCGGCTTTCATGTCAGAGACATCAGTGTTTTCTAGAAGCCCTGCACAAAGTTTGGTGACATAAGCCTGGGAGACTGTGATGGCATCACCCAGGAAATTAAAAACACACTGAGAATGACAGGGAGGGACAATCATGGTCTACTCGAGCCAATGGAGAAAACTGAATGATAGCTTCAGGAGGAAGTCACAAGATAAAGTGATGTGTGAGCACATACAGCAGATCAGGAATTCTTTTGGACATCATGAAGCCTTTGAGGTAACTGGCACTGACCTGTATATAGCTGATATGAACCTGATACCACTCTGGAACAGGTGAGGAAAATGTAATAGAGTTGAAGTGGAAAGGCTGGCTGGTTGTCTTGGCAAAGAACAGTTCGCCATATTCCACAAAGACTCCTCTTGCCAATCCGAAACGGTCTGTA
>NW_010588089.1:0-23161 GCF_000705375.1 Tinamus guttatus
TTTTCAGTCATACTCCAAAATCCATTGCATTGAAGTGCAGTAGTGCAAAATAAGATCTATTTGTGCAAGGCTGTTGATTGCTAAGGAGATAAAATTGCATTTGAATTAACTGCAGATTATGTCCTTCACTGCCTATTCAGCATGTCTGTCTGAGCAGTCCTGAATGGGAATTGCTTGAGTGTTTAAAATCAGAAGCCTGCCTAAGTACCTGCAGAGCTGAGACCTTTTTCTCTATGATTGTACATAATTCTCAACCGCACAAGCCATGAGATACTACCTATATAATCTCTGATTTGTTAACATTTATGATTTTAGGGGAGAAGGTTCAGCGGTTTCATGTTTAAAACATGAGTCAACTTGAATTTTCAGAAATTGATTTACTTTGTTGAGAGCGTTGCTTCTAACAGAGTCTTTCCTTCTTTTTGTGTGTGGGTCCCTCACAGAAGAGCGTTGCTTCTAAAAGAGTCTTCTTTTTGTGTGTGGGTCCCTCACAGGCCTCGAGGACATGCACCCGTATTTGCGGGCCAGGAACCCAACTAGACTTGAGGAAGGGGTCCAGAGACTTAGTGCAGCTAGTGAAACTAATGAGAGGAGCTGGCCGCAGGGTGCTGAAAAACACACAAAGCAAACAAAGAGAAACACAGTAGAAAAACATTCACTGTTACAAGAAATTAAGTAATGCTGGTACTTGTCCCCAGTCTAGCAGATAATTACGCATTTTGCTTAATGCACTCACTTTATATTACTGTGTGTAGGATCAGAACTGAAAGCCAATATAAAATGTTCGGACAATTTGACTGTGTCCATTTCAAAAGTGAAATTTCAGTCAGTGCTGGTCTGGTTCTGGTCTGGTATTTCTTCTCATAATTCAAAGTAACTTCTGGTTATGAAAATAAGCCATATTGGCCTAGAATAAAACTTAAAAGGATGTGCTACTTTAGTTACTATGTTTTGCGAGCTAAATGAAGAGTTGCATTCATATCTACCTTAACTCATCTTTATGGTTATGTATATAATGAGAAGAATCCAAAGTCTTTAATGTTTGTTTTGCAGTTGAAACATTGCTATGAACTGAGTTCCTAATATTTTTAAACATCATGGAAAAACCTTCACAAAATGCTTCTAAGTTTTTATTTTGCCTGCTGTTGTTCCGATGGTACCGAGGTGTGTGTGTATGTGGACTCACAGAATTGAGTTCTTAAATCAGCCGGTGCATGAGAAACATCTAATACTGAAAACAGTGATTTTCCATTTAACTGTCATTTCCATGCTTCTGCTCTTATCTCCAGGTGAAGCGCTGGGAATTTTTACACGCTCCTGTTACCCTCCTGCTTAGCGATATAATGTTCATATCAAATGTGTATTGTATCTTTACACAAAAGCATTCCTTAGCTAACTTTGTTCTAACGATTGGCTGCGGTGTTGGGTGACTCTCTGGCGAGGGAAGCTGACCCTCTCGCCGCTTGCAGGGCGAGAGCATGGACAACTTCAACTGGGGCGTTCGCCGGCGCTCCCTGGACAGCCTGGACAAGTGCGACATGCAGCTGCTGGAGGAGAGCCAGCTCTCGGGGAGCACGCCCAGCCTCAGCAAAATGAACCACGAGGACTCCGACGAGTCATCCGAGGAGGAGGACCTGACCGCCAGCCAAATCCTGGAGCACTCCGACCTAGTAAGTTGTTCGCTGGAAGTTTAGCGAGAGCTGGGGTGCTGGTTTTTAGGACGCTGCTCCTCCCGCTACCTCTTGCCTCCGTGCAGCGTGAGCAGCTGAAATAGTGTCAATTCATGTGGTATTCTCAGGCTTCTGGCTATTCCTTTATTTGCAAACATACACAGCAAGTTCGGTGACAGTTCTAAACACAGGAAGAATCAAATCTCCTAAGTTACTCTTTGCAGCAAATTGCTCCATGCCAATTTCATGTAGATGATCAGGGGTAAATAATTCTAATGGGTTTAATACTTGAATAGGACCAGACTCCATTTCTGCAAACTGTGTCAGGTTTTCATTGTTCACTTTTAGGATGCTTACACACAATTATGATGACAGAAATATCAAAGAGATCATAATATGTCTTCATGTACAGTCTAACAGAGCCACTATCACTGCTCTTTAAGACTCCGTTTGCTTTGCCTGTTCTAAAGACCTATGTATGGTAGGTAGCTGTATGCTCAGTTCTGTGGTTTTTTTTGTCTTTTAAACAGATTATAAATCTTTCTCCATCTGAAGATACAAATCACATTGACTCACTTTCTACGTCATGTGAGACAACCTCAGCAGACCCTCATCATTTCAATATAGGAACATCTGGCTTTGATGTCTCTTTGCCTGACATGAATAATCTCCAAGTATCTGAAACTTCCAAGGTGAAGGAATTTTGATTTTCTTTCCAACTATAGAATATTTTATATAACATTTTTTAAAGTTCATTTGTCTTAATGCTTCTGAGAAAGGTATGGTCTCTTGAGGCAAGTATATTCACACTTTCTGTCTATATAATGGCAGTATAAAAAAGACATTCATATGTTTCTGTACGTTCATACTTGCTCTTTTCTACTTACACTATTCTCATTAAAAGAGTTGTATTTATTGTTTCTTAAATATATTGCTTTTCAAATTCACCAGAATGCTACTAGCTAATTGTAAGATAAATTCATGAACAGGGTAGACTCTAAGGGAATGCAGTTTTGTTCTTCAAGCTGGTTTTAAAGGCCGTTTTGCTAACTTGTGTGTGGGTGTATGCATGTATCCTCAGATTTTTTCGTATGTGGGAACCTATTGTACAGTTGTGTGCACTGGATTCAGTTCTTGCTTTTTGGCATAAATCTAAAATTCATAATCACAATATTAAGCCAGCTTTTTGAGGGGGGAGGCAGTTTGTGAAGATGAAACAGCCATATTCAGCCCTGTTTATTTCAGACAGTTGTATAAGAAGATGCAACCTGAACATAAGGTTGGTAAAAGATCACCATTGTGTGAGTGTCTGTTAATTTTCTGTTTGATAATATTTCTGTTTGATCCTTTTATGTATGGGAGATCAGATGATTCTGCTGCTCTTGCTCTCACTTTCTCCCAAGATATTGAATACGAAGATTTGGGTTGGTTTTTCGTTTGTTTTTGGGTGGTTTTATGACACCAGGAAGGCACTGTCTGTCATGTCAGAGCTGGTGTCCTCTACAGAAGAGCAGCATAAGAGAATGGGGCAGCGAAGAATGTAAATGTCTTGTGTGACCACCAGCTTTCATTCCAGTTCCTGCCTTCCATGCAGCCACAAATACGTGATTGCAAATAGGGGATGTAGTGTTGCATATAGCAAAAGTCATGGACGCTTGTGGAGGGCAGGGGGCAGGGAAGGAGCTTGGAGCTGGGCTGCCTGTTCTGTGTGTCAGAAAATTCCCCAAGGAAGAAGGGATAGGAGGAGGGGGCTGTGATGAGGAGAGGAGGGGAACCCTGCAAAATAGCGATACTGAAAAAGAGAAACTGATATATGAAAACAAATGTTGGTAGATGAGTTACCTCAGCAAGTACCAGCGGTGGAATCTGGCAGAATTTCAGCTCGGGAACCTGCGGTAAGAGCAGACACCCTGGCAGGGCTCATGCAGCCAGATACATGAGCGACTGGTCGGTGAGTTAAGAATTGCAGATTGCAGGTCACGAGTGCCCTGTAAGCCAGGATTTCCTCTTTAGTGTCCCAACAGTCATGCAGCAGTGTTCATCAAAAAGTGAAAAGCTCTGGAAAAGGAAAGGTAAAGAAGTAAATAATGAAAAATCCAGTTTTCAGGCAAATTCAGCTAGTCCTGGGACAGCTTTGATACCAGTGAAGTGCATGATCCAAGTTTACAGACACTTGCTAATGTTACAAGGATGGTGTTTTAGTTGCTAAATGTTACACAGGAAGCTTTGTTAGTGTTTCTTTTTGTTTGTTTGTTTTCTGAAACATACTTCTAGTATTCATACTTGCGTATTTTTACTGAAAACAAACTGGAGTCAGTAAAAACAAAGTTAAAAGACCTGGTTTGTTATTTATTTTAAGCAAGAAATCATCCAATTTCTGATCAGAAAACCTGAAGCTTGCTCTTAACTGATTTTACTTTATAAGATAACACAAAATCTCTGCTCTTTCCTGTTTCTCTTTTCCTCTGTGTTTCTATTTTCAGTGTGCTGATGGTATATTGGCAATGCAGAGGTATATTCTTGTTTCTTCTTTAGTACAAAGATGTTTAATGCAAAACGTTTTGGTTATGTTATCATAATCAAAACTATCACCTTTACTTTAAATAGAATAAATGCTGCCAAAAATGACAGCAACAGACAGATTAAGTAAGGCTTTCTGAAATATCTCAGTGCCAAAATGAAGCTGTCAATGATCTAATTGCAAGAAATTAATTAAATTTATTTTCTGTTAAAAGTAGTGATTGCAACACTTAAGAAATCTATAAGAAATTAGTAAGTAGTGATAACACTGTGAGCAGTACAAAGGTTTAGATGTTATTTTATATCTTTTCAAATTATCCCCACTTTCTGGAAGTGTATCCCAATTTAGTGCACACTTTTTTATTTTGCCTTTTGGACATTTTAGGAGACTCTGCTGGGTGTGGGGAGGTGTTTCTTTCTTTTTTATTCCTCCTTCACCAGTTGCCATCAAAATCTGTTTTCCTCATATATGAACTTTCATTGCCGTAATAAACTTAATAAACGTAAGAAAGTTAATATTAACAGCTTCCTGAAGAAGTATAAAACATAAAACGTTTATGCTTCTTGCCACATACTCTGACTTCTATTCTGGTAAATTGGCTATATGGCTTTTGTTTCTTATTTCAGGACGGTTTGTGCTCTGAATCATTTCATCTGGCCTAGACTCAGGAACATTCCTATCCTTCCTGCTTTTAAAAGAAAACAAAACAAAACAAAAATCTTTCTTACTTAATTCTGATCCTGTCCTCTCTGATACAAATCTTTAATTTTCTGAAATTTACGTCCCGGAATTTTTCTTTACAACTCAGACAGGTCTGGTAACTTCTAAGGGCCACTTCTCTCTTCAAATTCAGCTTTTCACAGATTTCCCTCCCTCACGTCTCCCAACATGTAGATGTACAAGCAGATGCACATGTGTACACACACACACACACACACACCCCTTTTGAGCTACCCCAACCAGATAAGGGAGCTACACGCTGCAGTTATCCTAACAGAAACTGCTATGTAGAGATGCTACTGATGCAATGAAAGGCAAAAGGCTAGAAATGAAAAAATATGCAGACTAAAACTGCAAGAGAAACAAAGAAGCAGCAAGAAAGTTCAAAACCTTTAGGTGTTAATGGGCAAAAGCAGAAGGAAATGGTAAAAGTATAATCCTTCTAGTGGCCTGTAAAAAGCTTTGGATAGTTTTTGGCAGTTATTATGTAACTATGAGAAAACAGAGAAAAGGAGAATTGAGAAACAAAAATTCTCAATTCTAAGCATGTATTTAGTCCTCCAGATGATTCTTTTTCAGCATATTTTTGAGAGTCTTTGGTACCTGCACGAAGTGAAAAAATGACAAGAATAGCCTGGCAGGAACAAGAACTCCAGTGTTTTTCCTGAAAAAATACTTCATTTTTATGTCGCCAAATGTGTTGAATTCTGAAATTCTTTGCTGGATGAACTGAGTTGAAGAAATGTCTCTAAAACCAGTATGATTCAAGTCAGCAAGTTAAGCAAATACAGTATTTTTGAAGTGTAACTTCATTTATGTCATTTATAATGTATGGCTTTGCATTTTAACATGATGGCCAGTGTCTTTTTTGTTTTTGTTTAATCTTTTCCAGTTATTAGTGGAGTGAACTCACTGTTTTTCTGTTTGCTGTTGCGTTGCTCATAGTTCTTTATGTTTGCTCCCTTAGGCTGAAGCCATCCATGAAGAGCAAGATACAGCAGCCCATGAAGATGACCTTTCTGGGTCTACAAATGAACTGCCTGGAGCATTTGAATGCAGTGATAGCCTTAGCCTGGATATGACAGAGACTGAGGAGAAAGTTGACAGGCTGGAACAATTTGCTCTTGCCAGGTATAAATTCTTGCTTACACGGGATCTTTTTCACTGTACAACAAAATGGAAGCAAGGCCTTAAGCAATTTCATCATTGAAATTATATTTTGGACATAATAGATGTAAAATACTCATAAGTTTAAGCAGTGAGAATGCCCACTGTGCCTCTATAGTTATCACAAACCCCAAACAGCAAGATTTTCCTTGCAGAAGAATCGAGTACATAATCTGTGCAGTTAGTCATTATGTACATAATGTATTTCATAAAGAGCCAGGAGGATTTTTAAAGATTTGTGGCATTGGCAATACTGCCTAGTGAACTGTTCAAAGCCGTATAATCCATGCATTCATCTTTTTGATGACTTATGGGTCATAAAAGGTCGCAATATTATCAAAAATGCCATCTGTATGTTCTTGAGGCTCGTTTACATGTTTCTGCAAGGCCGCGCAGAGCGCAGCTCTTTCCAATTATGAATGGAGTTCAGTCTGACTGCAGTCAGCCCAGCTTCATGAGAAACTGTAAACTGTATGACAACAACAACAACAACAACAAAAACAGTCTTCTGAAATGGGGAAGGAGAGATGATAATGGTCTGAAGATAGAGACCCTGTTTTGTAGGTTTTTTTCTCACTGTGGCCCACCCATTGCCAATCCTCTGAAGTATTTGTAAAGCTCATGGCTCTTTTTAAAAGATGCCATAATTGGTCCTCTGATTATATCTCTTTGCTATAGCGTACTTTATTTGGGACCTCCTGGGTATTTCAGCAGAGTTTTTCCTATTCTCCCTCAGTTTTGGAGATGCCGACCGGAACGCCTCGCCGCCTCCCTCGCCGTTTTTCTCCGCCATCCTCGCAGCGTTTCAGCCGGCAGCGTGTGACGACGCCGAGGAGGCCTGGCGCAGCCACATCAACCAGCTCATGGGCGACTCCGATGGCTCCTGCGCCGTTTATACATTTCATGTGTTCTCTTCCCTGTTTAAGGTAAAAAAAAAAAAGTTTAAGACTCAAAAGTCACGTGTTTTAGATTGTTCACAACTATTAGGAGTTAGTTAGTAACTGTAATGAACTAACAGTAACCGTAGCCGCTACAATTTTGTGTGTTGCACAAATAACACCAAAATAATAATTTTACCAGATTTTCATGCAGAGCTGTCTTTTATGACCAGTTTTATCATAAGTATATTATGTACCTCACACTTGCAGGTTCGAAGATAACATTACAAGATGTGGATTCAGTTTAAGGAATATTCTCTACTCTGCGAATAGCCCAAAGCAGTAACTACAGGAGACAGTAAATAGCCTGCAGCAAATCTGCAGCAAATCTTTTCGTATTAAACTGTTGAAATCTGAGGATGCCTGTGTAAGGTCAACCTGATTAAACACTGTGCAGCCAATCATCTTAATATAAATATCTAGCTGCCATGATGTAGTTTAAATTCCAAACTACAAGTCTATACACCCAAAATCCACTTCTGCCTTCTAAAACCATATGTAACACTAGTGCAAATGTAAGCATCCTGCAAAAATATAAGGGGAAAAAAAAGGCAAATATACCAGTTATTCTAAAGAATGATTATTTTCAAAGGTACCTAATTTTGAAGGCTGTTTAACTGCATTTTCTTCCGCTTTATGTGAGATGTGTGCAGGATAGCTATCTTGCTGCACCAAGGCACACACCAGCCAAGTATCTTCATGCAGGTAGTTTAAGTTCACATAGTCTCAGACCATAGGGAACTCTTTGAATAGCAAGGTGCCCTACTAATAAACACACTATCTCAAGACCTTTGCAGATATATTTAAGACTATATTGGTTTGAGGAAGAAGCATCATATGTTAGGAATTTTGTTTTCCATCCTGTTTGCTCAGTGTTTCACCTGGGTTAATTCGTCTTCTCGAGCTGCATCCTCTGTGTTACGCTTTAAACATTGCACCACTGGAAACATAGGTGCCTAAAGTTAGGCATCCTTTAGAAAACTGTCTGACAAATAACTCTTTATAAAAATAAAGCAAAAACAGTTCTAACCGGAGTACATGACAGCTCGACTTCAAAAATGTGTCCTGTGTTTGTTCATGACACGTATTTCAGCTTTCCTTGTTTCAGGCCTAGAGATTAGTGTTCCGAGAATTGTTTTTCCTTTCACTCACTGTTGAAGGAACTGCTGTCATGCAATTCTGAAATCTAAAACAGCAACTGATCCTGAATAGTGCAAGACCTTAAAATTACCTGTCCATTCAACTCCAACGTCTGTCATTTGCTGTTGTGCTTGCCTTATTTTAATGAGATAGCCTCCTTATTTTCTTCAGCTGAAACTGGAGGAGAAAGACATAACACTGTTCTTGGAAAAAAAAAAATTCTGCAGCAAAAGCTGAGAAACAGTGAGGAAAATTGAAGGTGCTAGTATGTGTCAAAAAACCAATATTTTCTAGCTAAGTGGAGGTATTTTTCACCTGTAAGAATAGCTTTGTTCTCTTATTTAGGGTTAAAACATAGGAGTATTATTATGGATGTGTTTTGGCACTAAGAGTGCAGCTCGCCTGGAATTGTTTTTTGTTTGCTCCTTAAAACTCTGCTACTCGTCACTAGCTTAAAAGGCTTTCGACCCTCACCAACAGGAAGTTTCAGAAACAAGCCTAATATGTGCTAGGCTTGCAACATGAAATACTGCCAAAATATTCAGCAGTGCAACAAAATCCTTGTTTGGAGCAGCCTGTCAACTTAATATTTGAAGTGAAAGAAGTTTGTTTTCCAGGGCACCTATATTTCAGGCTGCATCAAGTTAATGGTATCTTGGATGTTTGCCTACAGCGTGCTGAACTTGTTTAAAATTCCTGAAATTATTGAAGTACTTCTCCTGTAAACTAGTGGTATCTCAGAGATCTATGGATAATCTTTATGGCTCCTGCTCTAAGCTGCCTCTTTGTATTCAGTCAAATCAAATCTCTTCCAGCAGACCCTCCGGTTCCAAGACACACAAATTTGAGAGCTAGCAAGTATTTTTCATAATCGAGCCTTTCTGTTACTAAAAAACTTATTCCTAGCTAGAAGAAAACATCCGGTTAAGAAAAAAAATCCTGAGAATATTTTGTTCTTATTTACATTCACCTAAAACACACCGTGACTGTATACTTACTTGCATATATGACATTCGTATATTTGATGCGTACCTTTTCATAAAGGCTTCCTTCAGGTCTTGCTGGAAGGATTTCAATCGTTCTGAGTAATCTGCACCCAGAAGGACAGAACTAAGATAACTCATTATAGAACTAATAACTCATTGTAGTTGCAAAACAAGTGCATTTAGTGAAGTAATAGACACCAATGTGTCCGTGATCAATCTGCAGTCACAGACCACTTGTAAAAGAGTAACCAGGTCTTTTCCTACAAAATTCTGCCTTCCTGATTATTCTGCGTCCTGAATGTGCTTTGTTGATTGTTCCTACTGAGGTGAAGAACTTTGTCCTTTTTTCCTTTCTGCAATTTACCAGGATAATTTTGAATTATACTCTGGTCCTCCAAGGAGCTTGCAGCCCTGCAGCTTAATCGTCCATGCGTTCAATAAGCACGTTGCAAATTCCATCATTCAGTATTTCCATTCATGCCTTGGGTAGTGCCTACCTGAGACAAATCCCAGTGTTATCCTGTTAGATTTGTCTTTCCAGTTGGTTACCTCTAGGCCAGACTTCTCTTCCCTACTTATAGGATAGTAAATGAATTAATGTATATCAGATCAATTGCTTCTGTCCCTAAGTAAAGCTTTTACCCTTTGTGGAAATGAGATTGGCTTGATATGATTTGTTCTGAATAAAGTGGTTTGCCTGTTATTCATCCCCAATGTGTTCCCACATTTCCTTAAACCCTGGGCTCTCATTTTTTTTGAGATGAACACTTTCTTCAGGTTTTGTATGACTCCCTGAGTTGTCAAAGATAATTGTGGCTCCTAGACCTCTTTAGCTATTTTAGCATGAATAGCCCTAATCCCCAGGGAGGTGAAAATTTCTGAGTGCTTTCTAGCGAGATCTGTTCTCATCTGATTTGTTAGCTGTTTAAGCTGTATAGATGTCCTTTCTGGGAAAAGAAAGGTAAAAGAAGGCATTCAGTAATTCTGTCTTTTCAGTAACATTTGTTAGTAGCTATTCATCTCCAGTATGAGTTCTGGTTCTTCCTCTTAAGTATTTCTAGAACAGTCTTTTGTCATTCTTTCTGACTCTTGCTACTATTAGTTGGCATTTCAGTCTCTGGCTGTGGTGCCTACATTGTCATGCTATTTTTGGTGCCCAAATTTAGTAATTTAACCCAGTTTCACTTATTGTTCTCTCTTTATTTTTTTTGCCTTTCTCTTTGCATGAGCAAAATATTTGTTGTTTAGCCGCATGCATATCTTAATATATTTTCTGTCTTGCTGTTAATTCCTCTTCCCTACAAATCCTGCATGCTTTGAAGTATTTATTTCTGTAGCCATCCCTTCACTGCCTCAGAATCAGTCATTCTTCACCAGGAGGGGAGCACAGAGCTACAACAGGTCACCCTGAGAGGCTGGGGAAGCTCTGAGCTTGGAGCCTGCAGGACGCAACTTGGCTTGACCTAGTCTGATCAATAGTCCTGCTTCAACTTGAAGTCTGAAGTAGGTGATCCGCAGAGGTCCCTTCCAAGCAACATTTCTAGGATTCTGCTCCATAAGCCCTTTTTGTCCAATTTGCTTTCCATGTTTAAAGTCTCAGCTAGGTCTTTCAGCTCTTAGGATCAAATTGGAATTTCTCCCTCCAAAACACAATTAGCAGTTTCAGAAATTTCAGCTAGCACCAATTTCACCAAAAACTGTGACTGAATCTTTATTTTGAGAAGATAGCTAAGCAGAGATTTCCCAGTGTCATCAGTGCCAGTGATTTGAATGATTCTGCTAGTTAATCATAAAAATATTCATTTACTGGGTTTGGTGCCCTATGCTAGAACCCAACAATGTCAATATCTCTGTCATTTCCCAATCTTTATTATTATTTAGAGACTTTCAGAATTATGTGTTCTGCCTTTTGATATACATGGCAAAATCCTTATTCTGGAACCTGCCACTGCTTCTTAACTGAGCAAATCTAATTAGTGTTCCAGCTATGGAAATTATGCTGCAAGTATGTGATGAGCTGCCTAATTTTGTCATTCTGATCATGCACTATGATTTTGAGGTTCTTTTGCTTATTAGCCTACTCCTTCTGGCTATTTTTGTTTGTCTGTTTTCCAATAATATGTTTTCTTCTAGCTTTAACCACTTGTTCCACTGTGTAATGAACAATTTCAGTTTACTGTCTTTGGGCAGAAGACATACCAGCTTCATTCTTACTAAACAGGCTAACATAATTCATGTGTAAGTGATGCCCAAATGTATGAGTTGGATTGAAGGCCCACTTTGAAAGTCTGATCTGTATAAATTATCTAGTGGAATCTGTGTTTTTTCATTCTGTTCATGAAAAGAAAATAGGCAACTACTGTTCTTGAAAAGAAAATAGCTCTGGCTTCAATTGATTTATAGTAGAAACAGTCGCTTTGTTCAGACTCAAAAATTGCATCTATCTGTTTTTTAGCCTGCAGCATTTGTCTGATCCCACAGGAATTGTGAAGATGGTAACATGGACAAACAAGAAATTAATTGCATGAATATTTATTCTTCACATTCTGTGATCACAGCCATTCAGAGAAACAATGATTTACGCCCTTTTATGAATGTTGGTGCCCATGAGCACCAAGCCAGTGCTGTGCACAGGTTATTCTTCATGAATTTTCATGATTTTTTTTTAATTTGTCCACTGTCTGTAAGAAAATACAGATGGCTAGGGAAAGATCATAAAATATTAAAGTATTAGAATTATGTCCTGCCCTATTTTGCCAGTGCAATGAACCCAGCTTCCTGTCAGGGTGGGAAGCTGGGAGCTTTCTGGGGGTCACTGAATCCAACTGCTCCATCCTCTGCTGTAAATGGTGCAACAGAGAGTCTGGACAACAGACAGGCTGACACATGTCACGTTTTGTTTCAGTGTTGGAGTAAAAGGATAAAAACACATGATAAGACAAGTATCAGTCTCTTCTTGTCTACTATCAGGGCCAGTTCAGGTGCTTTAGAGAGAGGTTTACAAATAAGCAATTACTTAATAATTCGTCTGTAGAGAAAACTGTTTTAGACATCTTATCAATTATTTTTGCTTTATACCCCCAAACTGATAGTCTATAAAGCTTTGTTTTTAAGTCCACTCTTACATTATCCATAAAGTTCTGGATTCAGCTCAGCTGATTTTTGGTACTTCACTTACATGCCCCAAAGTAGAAGCAATAGCAGATTATTCATATGTTAGCGATCAGAATAGATGTTTGAAAAGCGCTTAGATCTCTCTGATAGGGAATACTTACACTGATATGGGTACAATATACATTCCTCTCATAAATGCCTATGGTTAAGTGAGATAAATCGTGTAGAAATGAATTTTATTTTAAAAACCATGTTACTCCCACCTGCTGAGCTGCTGTCCTTAATGAGGTATATTTTGGTAATGAAACCTGCTGTGCATGTATCTGTATAACTGTTTCACTTCCTGGAAGACTAACATTGTTTTTACTTATTATTCATTTTAATGTATTATTTATGTATTTGCTGGAAAAAAAAAAAAAAAAAAAAAAAAAAAAAAGAAAGTAATAGCCCTAGACTGCCTCTGGAAGGCTGGACTGTTTTAGAACAAAAAGAAAACCTTCTGAGAAGAATAATTCCCGGATGCAATGCAGTATTTCTGGAGTGCTTCCAAGCAGCAGGAAAAGTTTTTCCCACAGGGGAAAACAGAGCTACTTTTATGATTTTTCCATGCTGCTGTTTGGCATTAGGATGTTCTTTACATTATCTGATTAGCCATTTGACATGGAATAGTAATAAAACAATGCCCGGAATGGGCAGAAAAGTATTGTGTTTATCAACTCAATTAACTATGTAGAACTAAGAAAAATGCTACATGAGTGTAGAAGGCTTTGTAAAGAATGAATCACCTTTAAAGAAAAGAAATACATTTCAGTAGTAGATATAAGTTCTATGACTAGTTTCACAACTGCCCAGTAGAAGGAACTTGTATCCACCATGACAGTTATTACTCAGGATCCTTGAGCAAACATTCAGTTCTCCACAGGGAGATGTTCTCTTTTGCACATGTTATTTTATGAAGAAAAAAAATGCATAGCATTTGTTTACAAAGGAAAGAAGCTTGTACTTGAGCGAAAAATGTGATAGGCCCTGTTCTGCTTTACAGAATATTCAGAAACGATTCTGCTTCCTAACGTGCGACGCAGCTAGTTACCTGGGAGACAACCTGCGAGGAATAGGCTCCAAGTTTGTCAGGTCTTCTCAGATGTTAACATCGTGTTCGGAATGTCCGACCCTTTTCGTAGATGCAGAAACAGTGAGTATATTCCTTTAGAAAGCCACTTGCTGCACTGCAGTGGGTTATTTCACTGGTTATTTCGCTTACAGTTGATTCTTGAACAAATATGTCAAGAGGGTACCCGCCTCCTCTCTCTGACTTCATATCTCCTGTTCTGGGACATGTGAAAAAATTGCCTACCAGACCCAGATAGCTCTCTAAAAGGAAAAGGAGAGCTATTTTTTGCATATTTTGGTATGAAAGATGACAGTATCTTCTGTGACCGAACTGTGCTGTGAGCTGGGTGATGAAACTGTGTAATAGGAAATGAGACCAGTCTTCCCAGGGTTCTTATTCTGACCCTATTCATCCAGCAGTCTCAGGTCCGTGTGGCCTCGTGCAGGAATACAGAGGTAGGAATTTCGAAAGTGTAATCCCCCGACCAGCTTTTCACCCCCTGCTGTGACCATGGGAAAGATGAGGCTTTCATAGAACCATAGAATACCTAAGGTTGGAAGGGACCTCTAGAGGTCATCTAGTCCAAGCCCCCTGCACATGCAGGGTCACCTAGAGCACGTGGCACAGGACTGCGTCCAAGCGGTTTTTGAAGATCTCCAGAGAAGGAGACTCCACAACCTCTCTGGGCAGCCTGTTCCAGGGCTCTGTCACCCTCACTGTTAAGAATTTTTTCCTTAAGTTCCTGTGGAACTTTTGGTAGATATATATATATAGTAGAGCTGTGCAGATTATGTCCTTCTTAAGATATGTGCAATATTTTATTTTAGAGAAATCCTATGTTGTTAAACACGGAGGACAATTTCATCTCCAGAATGTGCACAGGCACTGTTGGGTTTTCGATATAATATACACTTTCTATATATTGTATTGATATAAATATAAAATCAAATATTTTTCAGTAGCAATATCTTTAAATCTAAGTATTATTTTCCAAAGCCTTTTCTGTTCTGTCCTTCCAGTTCTACTTTTTTTTAAAAAAAAATCCTTTTATAAGTGACATTTACTAACCATTTGAAATTAATTTCTCCAGCTTCTCTCCTGCGGTCTTCTTGAAAAGCTGAAATTCAGTGTTCTAGAACTGCAAGAGTATCTGGACACATATAACAACAGGAAAGAAGCAACTCTCTCGGTAAGCTGGACTATATATATGTAGATATATATATATAGTATGTATACTTATTCTTTGTCATGTGACTGCAAATCAAATCAGGACTGGTTAAATGAATATTAACTAAAACAATGTGTTTCAAATATTGGATTCATTAAAAGTTATTTCCAGAACATAGGAACCAATGCTAAAAAAAAAGACAATTGCATCCCTTAAAATCTTTTCTAATATTCCTGGTCTTTCCTTTACCCTACCTCATTTTCTTGATATGTTCAATTCAAGTTACAGCCAAAGCAAATTGTCTGCTGCTGGAATAAGGAATTCAACTACAAATTTTTGTGTTTACATACTATACTGTGAAACTGAAATATTTCTGCAAATCAAGCTATAGACCTTATTTATATCTTCTTTTAATTTCTCTCTGAAAACAGTGGCTTGCAAACTGCAAGGCAACATTTGCTGGGGGCTCACGAGACGGAGTTGTCACCTGCCAGCCAGGGGACTCAGAAGAGAAGGTAATGAACGAGCAGAACCATTTCACTCCTCTAGAGTGACACATCTGACGTATCTTTTTCTTGGAGCCTCTGGAGTCTGATGCCTCCTTGTCTGTGTGCTGGGCTTGGGCATAGCCCAGTTCTGCGCTCGGGGCTCTCAGGCGCCCGTGTTGCCTGTCACAGCAGCAGTCTCCCACTGCACAGTGTCCCTGACCATCTCTCCCGTTGGCCTCTGCTTCCACATTGTGCCCATTGCACCGAGAGCCGCTGGAGTCAGTCTGCCCAGCAGCACCTGGGTCTTTTGGGCTTGATCTCCGATTCCCGAAATGTGAGACTTGTCAGATGTAAAGCCAGTAGACTGGTAGGAACAAAACAGTGACTGTGAAGTAAAATGATTCATGCTGTACAGAGCTATTTATGGGAAAACCAAAATACCTCTTACATCTCTTTTGAACAGAGGTTTTACAAAGATGCATGAATATATCTATCCACATACACACACGCACAAGTATATACCTCGTGTATTGATTCCAGTTAAGGTATCAATATTTTTAGAAAACAGCACCATCAGCTGGTATCTTGATTGATACAGTATGAACAGGAAATAGTTGGTATCTCAGTGAAATACTGTTTTGTGACTTTTTTTCTCTGAGGGAAGAAAGAATGAAGGGATGGGGAAAAGGGTAAGTTGAGGAAAAGGAGCTAGAATCAGGAAACAGCATCAGCATGTAGAAAAACACTGACATCTCCTCTCTCCATGTTTTGTAAAAAAAATGATGACATTTTCACCCTATTTTACACCATGTTTTAGCCATTTTTTTCAGATCCTGTTTTCTTCTCAAGTTGGTTTCAGTTTATTCCTCTCTCTGTCACCTCCTACAATTTTCTTTCCTTTTGTTTTTATATTAATATCTCTTTCCTTCATCTCCCTATATCTCTGCCTGTCTTCGTTCTCCCATGATTTTTCATTGCCCAGTAATCCCAAATCCTTGTCACCACTGCATTTAAATTTCCTCAATCCTATTAGCCTTAAAATCTCTGGATAGAATCACACCTCCTGGCAAACTAACTGGCATTGGCATCAGCAAAAGTTACACATACTTTCCAATACATTTAAATAAGAGATTCCTTTCCTTGATTTGAGTGATACACAGGTATATTATGAGTGAACTATTCCCAAAAGTTTTTTTAAAAAAGGGGGTGGACCTGGGACACATGCTACTACCTCTCCTGTGAGAGACACCCTGAACAGTGACTTTGGCCAGTAGATGTTACATGGCTTGCTCTGTACAGCGTATTCCTGCTCTTCATCCCTCTTGTTAAAATATATAAAATGGGATGGAGGATAACATGTCCAGCTGATGACCAACTTTGTTTCTTTTTTAAAAAAGTAGAGCAGAGCAAATGTTATGAAGAAATAGATAATGAACTGAGCCCATACTTAGAGGGCCTAAAGTATCTGAAAGTTAGAAGTATCATATTCCATTTGTATTTTTTTTAGTTAAATGTTCTGCTTGAAAATTAAAAGTATGTTTTGTGAAGCCAGGGTTAATGTCTTTACTGCAGAAAAGGAAGATTTCTCATTCCTGCAGGAATCCCTGGTCTCTCCCCAGAAATGTTCTTTCAGCCCAAAATGTATGTTATTCCTTGGAAGTTGACATGAGGACTTTGCTGAGATAGTTCAAAGTGTGCCTGTTGCTTTGGGTTTCCTTGTGGCTGCAGGTTTGGACAGGTGTGATGTTCACTGGCTGCTTGAAAGACTGTGCAAAATATGCCAAGACTGATCATTCAGTATTTCCACCTACCACAGACACTACTTGAGCAGGGACTAAGAAATGTCAGCTAGTTCCAAAATTATCATCTTGTCAACCTCCAGGGAATATTTAAATTTATGCTGTAGGATATAGAAAGAGGAGTTAAAATCATCAAGGTACAGAGCCATGTTAAGTAAAGTACCAGTAATTTAGGGATATGTTGCGATATTTATTGAAAGATCAGTATATTTTCTTTCAGTGTTGGAGGGTTTTCATGAATCTTTCTTCCTTCTTCCCTCCGCCCTCTCCAGAGGACTAAAGACAAGTTTTGCAAGACTGTTTTTCTGGGGGAACTATGACCACAGAATTCACTTGCATGCTGCTTTCTTCCTTCTCCTATAAAGTAAATTCCATGGCAAGTTAGAAATCATATATGGATTTGAATACTTTTAAAAGCCCAAATGAAACTTAGCAGCATGCTGAAATTCAGAGGAGCCTCAGATGCAAACAAGATTTGAAAACCTCACAGCAGCATACCTGCGACTTCCCTGCAGCACAGTGATCTGTCTCCTCGCTTCATCTTCTTGTCTTAAATTTAGCTTTACAAAGCTTGACTTACCTGAACTGTAGGCAATTTGACAAGATATAAAGGACTTTTTTTTCGGAGTACTCTCTACAGGGAAAAATATTCAAATAAATGCACAAAATTGAACATCAGGTGTAAAGCTTAGTTTGTCAGGGTTGTATGGAAGAGTAGGAAAATAATTTTAATACATTTTAATAATAAAGTCTATGGAAAGAAGCCAGGCGGAAATGTTTGTCTATGCTGAGTTAGCATTATTTAACATTTCTACATTTGCTGCTGCCTTTGCATTGATGGTAATATAAATAATTTTAATAAAAATTACAAATGTTTATTCACATTGTGTTTGTATGCACTGACATCTGGCTCTAACAGGGCAGATGTCCTTGTGGTTTGTTAGTTACAACCATACATGCTGGCTCTGTTGATCTAAGACGCCATGAGGATATAATATACATAATATTGAAAGCTGCATTAGGAATGCACAATTGATTGATACAAAGGTTAAGTTCTTGACAAAGAAAAGAGGTCTTCTCTTTGAGGATAGAAGTTTATTTCTGAGACATTATTCTTCTAATCATTGAAGTGCTACAGGTCAATTAGACATTTTATTTACTATTGCAACAGGTCTATTGCTCCAGAACAATTTAAAAAAAATCAGTGAATTGTTACTGGTGAGAGGAGGAAATACGAGTCTGTCTGAACTTACAGCACTGCCATGGAATTGAACCAATCTGTCATTTTCCTTGGATTTATTATTATTATTATGACAGCCATAACTTGAGTTAAATGCAGAATGTTTCCATTGGAATGTGCCAAGTAATAAACCCAACAGTCACAAGCTTTATCCTGGAAATTTCATTAGCTCTGTGATATCCAAAAATTGAGGTATTAATAAATAACCAAATATTTATAAATAACAAAGTTCAGTTCTGTCAATCACTTGAAAACCCTGCATTTTGAGTACTTCTGCGATATGAGCTCAATCATTTCAGTAATAGAGAGCAAATTTAAGTAAAGGCGTTATTTCAAGAGTTTTCTAACACCATTTTACTGCTGGTTCCAGAATAGGATAAACCAAAACTAATAAATCTGAGGAGCTATCTAAGAATATTTAGTCTGTTATTTACCATTAAAATTAAAGCTTGATTTTATTTGGTGAGACTGCTGTGCATGTTGTATGTGGTATTTCCAACCAGTTGTCAGGTTGAGGCAAGCATTGCTAATACTGCTGACAAGTTATGCTATTAAAGATGGGCTGTGCTTCCTATTGCATGCGTTACACTGACACTATACTTTCTTTCCTTTCCTTTTTTCCTGTGCCATGCTTGCTGTGTAGCAAATGGAATCTCTTGCAGTAAGTTGAAGTTCTTTCATATTCTTTGTCCATCTCTAGATGGACTAATACACCCCAATTTTACTGATTTACCTCTAAGCATGCTTTCCTTTTTCATTATGATTTTTCTCTGTAGAAAATGTGGTTCTACATGCAGTGACTAAAATAATTTACTAAGGTGTGTTTTGTGAAATCTAAAAGTACAAAGGCAAGATTCTGACATTTTTCAGAGTCATGCTGACCCTGCTAAACAGCATTTCATTGCTGTTTAGAATGGTCATTTGAGATAACTTTTAAAATTTAAATCTTGGCTATTTTAAAATTCTTATTTTTTATTTTGTCTTTGTGCAAAGCTACAATTTATAATTGATGATTACATTTCAAAATGTTCTTGTTTATATATTGATGAATAGTTTCACTATTATTGGTTTCTAATACCCTGGAAGAAAGAAAAATGAGTCTGGCCTGATTCTTAAAGCTGACTTTAGTTTGTCTTAATTCAGTTTAGCAGCCAGTGGGGTGAATTAGCAGCCAGTAAAAGTGAATTATTGCTCCTTGAGGACTGAAAAAAAAATCACGAGTTACATGCCAAGCTATCATGAGATTTTTTTTTTTAATTATGTTATACTGTACCCTGGTTTTCAGTTCATTTTTAACTCCCTGACAGCTTCAGGTATATGCGTGTTTAGCTGCTAGTTAGTGTTGCCAGTTCTCCAAAACTTCACCCGAGTGATTTCAACCCAGGCTGCAGAAATGCCGAGCTGAGTCCCCACTCGTGACCCAGCTGGCACCAGGGAGCAAACATGACCGCTCACAGTCCCACGTCCCAGGGTGACACGGCTCCTGCGTGGTCAGCCCAGCCTCTGTCCTGCCTCAGCCTCCTTCAAGAGATACCCAAGCCATGCTTTAAAATGTCACTTCTCATCTCAGGATGTGAAAGTTTAGCCAGAGATGCAGTTTGGGTAGTACTGTGGCCTCACTTCCAGAGAGCGGCCTCTGGGGAGATTTAACAGACTGAGTCCCTCGTGTCCTGCTTTACATTCTCTTGGCCATTGGCACATTTGGTACCTGCTCACAATGCAGTCCTGTCCTAGCAGTTCACACATCCATTTCTGCCTTTTTTCCCTCCTTCTCCCCACCTTGGATCCTCCTGCCCTCCCTTCAGCTCCTGCAGATCCCAGCAGGCCTGCTGGGATCCCGCTTCGTATTTGGGAGGCAGCAGCCTGACCCTGGATCCCCCAGCTGAGGTGCCAGAAATGGTTTCTCCACAGCAACATGGAGCACTGATGAGGCAGATTTACCCCACCACCCTCTGCTTCTGTGGCAGAGCTCTCCCAAGGTGTGGGCAAGCTACCAACATGGAGCAGAAGGAGCTCCATGAGGTGAAGAGCAGCTAACTTGATTCTAACTTTGTTCTCCTCCTGCCTTACCTTGCCCCCATGGAGCACCCATGGGAGGTTTCAGCAGATGGATGGCTCTGCCACGTCGTGGTGGTGCCCTGAACTCACTGTTTGTAGCTAGGTAGTTGCTGCCCGTCCTTGCCTGAAAAAGTAAGTTGTAATTTGCCAAAGAACTAGGGTTTGACCTCAGCCCCTTAGACTTGCCTGGCTTGTAGAGAAATTTGGAGAACTGGAGGCACTAAAAATGTGGTTCTGATTTTGATTTATTAATACAAACTCTTGCACTTTTTTTTCTGATATACCAAAGCATATATAAGCAAACACTTCAATCAAGTTAATGCTTATGATGTTTTTTAAAGGATTTTTTTCTTAATATTGTGCTGGTATTTAGACTGACCGTCAATTCAGCAAATAGCTGAAGTACATGCAGGTAGCTTAGCATGTACAAGGTGCATTAATGCAGCATAGACATTGGTAGCATCCTCTTTTTTTTCTGATATGTTTGGCGTGAAACTCTGCTGTAACTTCCCCAAGCAAATGGAAAGATCTCTGATCCCACCCTTGGTCACTGTGTCTGTGTAGAAGGCAATTCAGATAAGGGTTCCATGTCTGTGAGTCGTTCCTGCCAAAGCAGTGGGAAGCTTCCTCAGTTGTGCTTGCAGAAATTTTACTTCTTCCATAATTTGTGAAAGGTAAAATATAGCCCTGCTTCCCTGTCATGTCCCACCTGTGGAAGTGCTGGATGGCCGTCCTGAGGGACACCCAGGTACCAGCACCGTGAATGTATTAACTTGTCTTCTCCAGCACACACGGACATTTCATTTGACTTTGAGGTGCCTAACATCTTCCATGCGCTGCTGCTCCTCACACCTGGAGAAACAAGTTAATATTCATAAACAGCATCTACTTATTCCTGGGCAGTATGTAGAGGCCACTTTTTTCTTTTCTTTTCCTTTCTTTTTACACGTGCAGCACAGTCTGCCTATTGTATGGCTTCATTAGATGGTGGGAAATCCATGAGCTGAGGTCTAAGTTGCAGAGCTGGCATTTTTGCCTTCCCTCCCCTGGCTGGATTTTCTGTTCTCTCCTCTCATAGAAGCACATAAGAGCTTTGACCCTATAGAGACATATTGTTGCTTCTCTTTGGATTTCCATCCTCTCGGAGGCCTTTGGCCATTTCTGAATATCTGAGAAGTTTTATGTTCTATATGGCAAAGCCATTTTTCCCATTCCCTGCCTCTGCTTTCCTGCTGGAAAATGATAATAATTAAGCTAACCTATGTAAACTGCTTGGAGATCAATGCTGACAAGTGCTATGTTTTGATTTTGATTTTCCATATTGTATATGACCTACCTGCAGAAGGAGTAGTATATTACCTGTTTTCTGAGTAATATATAGTATATGTGTAGTATATGATCATAAATTAGTTAAAAAAATGTTTTTTGATGGAGAACTAATAATTTATGTCTCAAATGTATTTTATTAGCTGTTAAAAGATAGCCCAAATCACTATTCTTTATTAATTATTTATTCTTCTGTAAATTTTTCCTTAGCAACTGGAACTGTGTCAGAGATTATATAAACTCCATTTCCAGCTGCTGTTGCTTTTTCAATCCTACTGTAAACTTATCGGGCAGGTGCATGAAGTCAGCTCCATGCCAGAGGTACGTAAGAAACACTACAAAGTCTTCTACTGAAAAAGCACTTTACCTTCGTCTTCTTATTTTTCTTTCTGTACTGCTGATGATTGACACCAAAAGTTTCACTATTTCACCCTAAATACAAGTCAGCAAAGAAAATAATTCAATACACCAGCATCTTCATTAAAATATAGTTGAGTTACTAGTTTTGGGGGTTTTTTTGACTTTACTTTCAGAGACCGGGTTCTTTTATAAAACGAGTCTTCAGAAGTCATTTGAGTATGGAGTCTTAAATTTACCCACATTCTCTGCTTGTATAGTGTGCTCATACTGTGTGAACTATTTGCAGAAGTGATCCTTTTTTTTTGTAATTGAGATCTTATTTTCAGAGAAACTGAGCTCTTTTTAATGATGTAATTTTCACAAGCACTCTTAAAATATTTTTAACACAATATTCTATATATTTTCTCTATATATCTATTTTGACACAGATAGGTGACTCTTTTATATATATCTACACATCTTACTTACAGAAACACTTCAACAATATTGTAAAGCAAATTTATTTCAGAAATTGCAGAAAATTTGTGCTACTTTGAAAAATGCATCTTTGCACTGTAAATTGAATAATCATCACATAAGGAAATACGTTAAATAAGTTACATTCCCATATGTATTTATTTTCCTGGTAAAATGTGTATTTAAGAATATAGAGGGAGCAAACAATTTTACTTTGATAATAAGCATAAATCAAGATTTCAAACTATAAAATGTATTTTGTAACAGTTTGCAGTAGTCTGCAGATTGTTTAGCAAATAAAAATGTTCTGTTTAATTAGAAGTGTTGTATACAGCACAAGGAGCTTGAACACATTGTATTTTAAGTAGCTGTTCTGAAGGCTCCGTGATGTGGCTAGGATGTTCACATTTCCGAGAAGGAAAGAATTTAGTATTAAGGGTAGTCTAAATAGAATATTTATAAATATTTTGTTTTCCTTATTAGAGGAATGATTTCTATAGCAGTATGTGACAGTTATTATTTTGCTACAATGTTTGTTAGAAATGACACTGCATGCAGAACTGGGGAATACCAGTAAGAGCTCTTGCACCATGGAAATAGCATATTTTGCTGGAGTATTATTTAAAGTATTATTTAAAGGAAGCGACTGTTAGATGTGTCACAGTGGTATGTTTTTTTTTTAAACGTATATGTACATTAACTGGTAGATCTTAAAAAAAAAGTTCATTTATGAATTATTTATCAGCCATTTTAACTTCTCAGCCTGATAAAGGGTTACACAATTCCACCCCATCTCTTAATCGTATCAGATTCTGCATGTGTTCTGTAAATAAATAACATCATTGCTGCTAGCAGAAGTAAATGTTGTTTTCAAAGGATCATAGAATCATAGAATGCTT
>NW_010588110.1:0-16616 GCF_000705375.1 Tinamus guttatus
GGACTGATTTTGTGGATGTTGCCAATTTTCTAAGAAAACAGTATTCCCTCTTCTTCTCAATTTAAGATTCAATGATCAAGTCAATTTTTATCCTAGTCTCCTCACCCTTTACGTCTTGCTAGCTATACATCCCAGTGAGGAGTGGTAAGATTTCAAAATTTGAATAATGACTTCAGTTTCAATCCCATCAGCAGCTTCACACCAATTTCTGTATAGCAGTATTCATTGCAGGAAAACTTTAAGACAAAGCAAAACAGTGACCTAAGCTTGGAAATGTGTACTCTGCAAACACATATATGATCTCTGAGATCATATGCCTCCCTGCCTCTCTGGTACTATAGGACCAGTGAGAAGGAGTTGGAATCTTTTTAAGTCTGTACTCACATTTAACAGCCAAAATTCAGAGGTGATGATGTAGCAAAAGGCATGTTTTAGATGCTCAGCTATGTATCCTTTGTCCTGCATAGGTATGAAAGATTTTTGCCTAAATGCAGGCATTATCCATTATCATTACTCTTTGCACTCCTACCTACTGGATTAATGCCAGTTCAGTGTGGAGGTTTCATATCTCCCAATTACAGGGTTGGTGTAGTCTTGATGTCGGTAGCCAAATTATTTCTCAGATGCAGATGTGCTACTCTGGTTTGATCCATGCTGTCTGCACAGTGGGACAGGGCTATTGGAACACAGTGGGATGGAAACAGCAGAAAAACTGCAGGATTATTATTACCTTTATCTCTTAATCCTGAGCAGCAGGAGGGGAAGAGAAAGGGACAACTGCTTTTAAAGACATGGTGAATAACATGTTTTGGGAGGCAAATTTGGGAAGGGGAAACATCCCAGCATTCTTGGGAAGAAAAAAGACTTCAGGTGGCATGGGAGTCTCCCACACTACAGTACAAAAAGCAATACACGTATAGATCAGAAACATAAAGACGATGCACAGGTTGGAGAAAATCTGGGACAAAAGTGCAAAATCTGTGAATCGTGATCCACATCCCTAGCCATGGTGACATGTATTTGCAGCACTGGCAGGGCTCTCTGGAGCTGTTTAGCCTAGAAATGCCAATGCTAAAGCCATTTTTGGGAACTGTTCTTTTGATTTTTATTTCCAGTTATCTACCACATAGTTAATAGAATTTAAATGCCTGCAAAGCTGGTCCTTTCCCCAAAAGACTTTCCTTGCTAATAGGGTAGGAACTCAATGTTCGTGGCTGTGCACACAGGAACAAAGTGGAGCTGTGGACTCATTGCCAACTCCTGTGAGCTCGGCAGGACCTACTAAGAAATAACCCCGAGCCTTGTAGCTGTGGGAAGAAATGGGTGAAGTTTTTAATAAAATGTACGTCACCCGTTTCAGATGAAATAAAAGGCCCCCTAGGGATTTAATTGTATGCAAACCACAAAAGAATAGCCATTAATTTTATCCTAGCTCATAACATGCAATTTCCACTAATATAAAAGCTTTAATAAGACTACCCATAACCTTTATGTGTTCAGTAGCAGTCCAGGAAATTACAATTATCTTGTGCTTGCGACAGAATGTGTAATCCCATCAATACAAAAAATGTCATCTCGTGAAAAGGTTTCCCAGCCAAAAGCCATCATTACTGTATTGTGTAATTTGTTAGACTGCAGTTAATACAGAGCTGGGATCACCTTGGGTGATCCGAGAGAGGAGTTTTAGCACTCTCTTAATGGGTTCTTCCCACATGCAGGGTAAGTAGGGCCTTCTGCATTACCCCCTTTTCTATAGGTCCTGGCTCTTGTCCCTGGGTCGCATCAGCAAAGCCTTTAGGGAGGCTAGTGCTGCCGCTGGGCTGGATTTGCTGCGTTCCCTCCCCAAAGTGCAGGTTGCTCTTGCTCACAGTCCAAATCCCCTCTGTAAAGCAGTATGTGCTGAGCCGTTAGTAACACGGCATCAATATGGTATTGATATTGTTGTCGGAACAGGTATTTTGACAACACTGATGTTAACTTGCCATTTAATCGAAGGCCATTTTTCTCACCTTCTGCCTGACTTTCCTAGGAAGGCAGAGGAGAGAGCTCTCCTCTTACCCTGTGTTTCACTAGGTGGAGATCTTTAGTTGTCCACTAGCGCTGGGCTCTTGTTTTTCAGCCTGTGCAACTGAGATCTGCCGAGAAACTC
Source organism: Tinamus guttatus (assembly GCF_000705375.1). Next base: position 2,150 of record NW_010588110.1, read on the forward strand.
GGCTGATGAATTTTTAGATGCTCTCTCAGATCTTTAATTTTCCTCTGGGATATACAGTTCTCTTTGCTGAGAACATATGGGCTGACAGGAAATAGGTCTTTTTGTGGTCCCACTTTTAGAACATTCTGTGTCTGATTTTTATCATTTATTAACTGATGAGAGCAAAAACACTTGAAGGAAGATTTGCCTAACAAACTAATGAAAAGTAAACGAGAGCATAAACAGTGAGTGTGAACAGCTATTACCGACACAGTGCAGCAAACAGACCCCGATCTCAGCAGCCTGCTGGGACACTTCTGCCACAAATGCCCTGCAGATTTATGCTGACATCCATAGGACAAAAACTCATCCCAAACACTCCTGAGTTAGGCTCTTTCCAGATTTCTACCATGTCATCTCCGAAGAAAATTTTTGCTACAGGAGCTATACACCATTCCTCAGTGAGTGAAGTGCTACAAGCACAGATATATCTTCATGGAGAAATGGGAAAGCTAAGATTGCCAGGGCCAGCAGAATTAAACATCTTTCTGTTCCAATATTCTGGCTAGGAATAGCAAAGGAAAATGAGATCCCATGGGTGGAAGGTCAGTGCTTCTCAACAATAATTTCTTCCACTGCAGCCAGTAACTAATTAGGAGGGTAGCTGAATCCTGAATGTTGTTGAAGATGAATTAATATTCATAACCATGATTTGGATGCACAAAACTAGGTGCCTTCAGTTCTACAATAACATTTCTGGTGAAACAAACTAATAAGTGATATAAAGGTCAAAAGGATGGGGCAGACGTACAGAGCAGTGTTACGGCCTTTCGTTTCCAAGGAACGTCTCCTTGGGTGAGATATAGAAGTTTCAATGTAAAGGAACATTCATATTTTTGCAAAGACAAGACAGCATTGCACAGCACTGAAATGTTTCTGAAACTTCACTCAAGGACAAAGATTTTCAGCCATAAATTAGTATTTTGTCCAAATTTTAAAGAAATATTTATGTTCAGGGGAAAGTATCTTCAGCTGGTTGCTGAAAACTCTCTGAGCAGCATGCAGAGGGCTATTTTTCACATGTTGGCAAAATGCATTTGAATGGATCATTACAGGCTGCTTTCAATTAATAATTTGCATTGTGAGGTTCTATCTCATCTCTTCACTCTACCTGAAAATCCCCATGCAACAGCTGTGTCTGTTTATTTTTCTTTCTTTAAAAAAAAACAGTAGCAAAGCCGAAATATTAGTAGGTAAGAAAGGAAAAGAGCAGAGCAGTGAGCTGGGGAAGTGGGGAGTGCATCCAGTCCTTCCTAGGGTTACGGTGAGCTGAGAAGGCAGGTTTCTCATTAACCTCTGCAGCTGAAGAAAAGTGATTGGGATGTGAAAGTGATACAGGATAGGAATGTGGAGAGAGGAAGGGAATGAAAGAGGCAGAGCAGAGAGGAAATAAGATGAAGAGACTTGAGGAAAGTGGCAGGGAATTGGATCTAGGCACAGCACTAATCTGTGCTGAGGGTGCCTGTTGGATGTCAGAATGGCAAAGCTGGCTTTGAATGCTTTAAGCATGTGAGTGAGTGTGTAGTCTTCAAAGAAAACAATATTTGTTTGGGAAGATTTTGTTCTTTGCAGGGAGCCACTGCAAACAGCAAGAAATGTATTTGTGGATTTTTTTTTCCATCAAAGGCTGACTCTTGGAGTAAGTTCTCTCCTAGAAGCAATTGTGATAGTTGCATTGAAATTCTCAGAGAAGGCAAATGCATCTATGCTCTTTGCAATCATTTCTGTCAGAAAGACTGATGGAAGTGTGCAAATGAGGAAAGACTGAGAAATTACTTTGACTCTGTGCCACTGAATTCCTCACGAAATTGAGCTGCAAAGACCCTGGCCTTTGGAAATGCAGGGTGGGTATGGATGGGGGAATGATTGATGCATATTCCTAATCCAAAGGAATAAGAGGAAAACATGGAAACTCTACAGCTCGTTATTGGGAAGGAGGAACATCAAATAAGTACACAATCAGAGTTCTCAGTTTCCTGGTGTTGTGTTTGATTCATGCAGCTGAAGTAAGAAGTTGGTCTCCCCAGAAGTCAGGCTTCCATCTGTGCTTAGTGTCTGGACTGCCTTATGGTCCCCATGGAGGAACTCTGGTCCTTTTAAAGAGTCATTCTTCCCACACATCTTCAACAGAATGGCCAGATTTGCTGGTGCCATCTTTCTCCAATGTCTGCAGGGGGAGCTTTGACACCAAGATTAGTCTGGGCAAATAACTTTCATGCAACTTAAGAAGGTAAAACAAGTTATTCCCTTTGCTGGAAATAAGTGAATCAACCCCAAATGGAGCACTTCTAAGTGTTGTCCAAGAACCTACAGTATGGTGTGGATGTTCACTAGTCAAACGACTGGCATTTAGCGATTCATTACAGAGCTTTAACTCTATATAGATCACAAAACAGATCAAGTAGAGATGAAGGCCGCAACACATGGGGCTGTAACAACAAGAGTGCAGCAGGCAGGGCAAGAGGAGTGATTATTCCCCTCTATGGTCATTTGTGAGACCGCAGATGGATAATGCGTCCAGTTTTGTGTTCCCCAAAGAAAGAGTGACATACTAGAGCCCACTAGAGATAATCTAGAAAGTTAGGCAACTGTAGAGTATGATATATGGAGACACGCTGAAGGATAAGTGTTTGTTTAGTCTTAGAACACACCTAGACTCTTCTTAGAGGTTAGAGGCAAAAGGTACTACTTACAACACAGTAAACTGTCATTAGATATTAAGAAAAAAATTTCAAGTATGAGAGTAGTCAAATACTGGAGCATGAGCCCAGAGAGGTTGTGGGATCGTCATCTCAGAAGCACCCAGTAAAAAATAAGTGTGGTGAGGAGCAAAAAAGGTGGCTATATCTGGATGCAGGAACCACCAGCCTGTTCACCAGGCTGGGGTGTTCTGTCCTTCAGAACCTTCAAAGTAGACACATTCTGTGAAATTTTCAAAAGGGAAGATGGACTTGACACACCAAGATGAGTCTTTAAATGACTTATAGTCACACTCTGGCAGATGAAAAACAGGATGAGCTGAGGATCTTCAGGGTAATATATTTTAACTGAAGATGTTTTTGGATGAAAAATAGCTGTTAATCATATGGGAGAGTTGGACTCAAAGAGGAATTGTACTTTTCTGGAGAAAAAGTAGTTTCGGAAATGCCTGGTGAGAACACTCTTTGCTCTCTGAACCCTGAATACCCAGCAAATCCCAGGGTCCAACGGATGGCACATTTCCATTAGCTATTGTTGCTCTCACAGATACTCCCACACAGCTGGAAGATTCAACATGCAGATTGCTCCACTGTGGCTCTTCCCAGCTAGAGAGATTCAACTAAGTGCTGGATATTGTGCTAGGAGAAAGGGAGAGATCAAGCTTCATCCCGCAGCTTTGAGATACAAGGAGATTGCAGGGAGAGGGCTTTCAAAAAGAGCTGGACTTGAGGAGCTGTTGCCATTTAGATACACAGTAGTTCTGTTTTGTGTACCAGAGCTCATACTGGGGTAGATGTCACCTGTCCTGGAGCAGATCACATTTCTGCTCCCAGCCAGCAGCCCTTTAGGTACCAGCTCACCGCATAAGGGAGGTAGGACTTCCCTGCCTGATGATGAAGCCGGGTCTGCATTTGGGCTTGTCATTGCTGCAAGCCAACAGCCTGGAGATGTGCATGGTATGAAGCATCACCTAACTAGCTGTTAGCAGAAGCTCTCCCTTCCACTCTGAGCCCCATAGCAAAGCTAATATGAATCTGAATTCAGGATTAAGTGAAGTCTGACAGCCATCTGCTGCTTGAACAGAGGAAGCCTCATCTGATCCAGTTTCTCACTTTGCTCCTTTATCTTCTACCATCCCTTATTGCAGATACGCAGCACACTGATTGATTAACACAGAGGTAAAGCTAAAAACTGACCCAGCACCAACTGTAGCAGTTTCCTCTGCAAATATATGGTCTGGCCAAAAGTAAGTTTATGAGGACGCTCCCATAGACTGCAAGGATTTGGGAATCAGCCATCAGCTGGAACAGCTCCCGGAGCAACCCTCTACCAACCCCAGAGGAGGTGAGCTGTCCAGGCATCACATGGGCAATATGTCTGTGCAAGTGACCTCCTGAAGGGCATGACATTATATTGGTGTTCTCTGCTCACTGAAAGCTGCAGGAAGAAGATAAACAGGCTGCACCTAGATTATTGAATTGTACTGCAAGATTTAGTTCTGTAAGTACAGAGGAATAGTTGTGCAAGGATGTCTTCTCCATGAAGTGTCCTTGCTCCACTCTTACACTGCTACAAACTTTGGAAGGGAGCAACCATGGTAACTTCACTGCCACCCTAGTAGCAAATTGCCAAGGGAGAGCAATGTTCCTGGAGTACTTAGGGTATAACTAACTTATTAAATAATTCTTTACTGAGGGCAGCAAGATTGGCGTTAGCTCAGGTTGGACAACAGTGTAGGCATGAGCTGGCAGCATATCTTGCATCTATTAAGTCCAGTTGCATACTGAGCTGTATTAGCAAGATGCTGGATGGAGAGACTGAATTTTCCTTTCTATTTAGCACTTGTGAGATTGCATCTGGGTTGCTGCGCCTGGTTTAGAGGTTGGAGCACATGATTTATGAGGACAGGCTGAGACAACTCAATTTGTCTGGTGTTAAGAAATAAAGGGCTGAAAGACCAACTATCTACAGGAAAGTTAAAACGAAGGTGGAGCCAGACTCTTGATAGAGGTGCGCAGCAAAGGAACAGGAGAATCTGACTAAATATAAGGAAAAATAAACATTGGAAAACAAGGGTGATGCAACCCTGGAGCAGGGGCGTAGAGAATTTTGGAATCTCCATCTTTGGATATTCTGAATTTGACTGTGGAGAAATCTGTTCTAACTTTGGAGGTATCCCTTTCAGTGAGCAGGTGTTTGACTAGAGACTTCCAGAAGTACATCCTGTGTGATTTATTCTGCGAATAAGTGATTTTCTGACTGTCTGGGGAAAAGAATGATGCTGGAGTGATCCCAGCAGGGGTAAGTTCACTCAGCTGCAAACCTGAGAGGAATTGCTTTCTTGGTGTACTATTGGAGTTTTACACAGTTAATCTGCATCTTTGCTGCAGGAGATGGGGAAATAACTGATTCATTCATAGAAGAAATTCAATTAAGCAACAGACCCAGCCTTGTGAATATTTAAAGGGCTGGAGATGTGCTGTGAAGGGCATTGGTTGGCTAGCTGTGCAGAAAATCCCTTGTAAGTCTTTGCTGTAACTCCACGAGGCAAGGAGCAACGCAGAACAGAGGAGTCAGGCTTGTTTTTCCCCCAGGAAAGGGGGCACAGCCTGTGAAACACTCTGGGGCTGGAAACGGGAGAAGACGGGACCGGGGCTGGCACTTTGAGTGAGTCAAAGCAGACAAGAAGTTGCTCTGGGGAGTGATTAGCACAGCCAAGTCCGGTGTGATAAGCTGTAGGACTCTACTGAGTGGGGTCTTGCCCAGGTGAGCAGTGTCTGGACAAGGCTTCCTCCCGGGTGAGTGAGACGTGCCAGCGCTGCGGGGACACTTGCCTCAACAGGCCCATTGACCCCTCAGTGACACGGCTGATTCACAACGAGAGCACACCGGCTGACAGGACAGAGCCTCTTGGTAGATCTCTGTTACATCCCCCTCATCTACTCTTTGGAAATGGCAGTCTAGGGTATTTCCTGAACCCCTCCTAGGCCTCTTGCCGGCCTAACAGGCCAGAAAGTCCCTATAGCAGGATGGAGTGGCAGCTGTTTCTGAAGGAAGACAGAGTAACTCGATAAGCTCCAGCCAGCTCCATCTCTTCTGTCCTAGCCATGCCACAGGCCCAGTGACCCAGTGCAGAACTGCCCCCACAAACGAGTTAGCCAGAGACCCTCAGTGCTCACAAAACATGGCCGGGCCACACGTAGCACTTGGTGAGCTGTACTAGTTGAGCCAACACCGGGTTACTTGCTCAGACAGGAGAGATTTGAGAGCAGAAAATGCCTTCTTTAATCTTTGCTATCAGTAACTAATCCGGAAGGATCATCTGTGACCAGCCAGTGCTGATGATGGTTTCCTCAAGCGATAATCACCATGGTGACTAGTGGCACCACATTGGGCAATGCTCACTAGGTGTGTTCCCAGGCGGATGCACAATCCTCAGCACCAGCCACGCTTTAAGTTTTATCCAATAACTTGTGCAAATGTGTATCAGACTGCTGCAAGTGACTTGACTCAGAGGTTAGTTCAACTTAGAGATCCAAAAGTTCTGATCCTTGTCAGAAATCACCAACAATGGATAAACTTGTATTTCTGGCACCTAGGGGGTTCAGGGTCAGGTAACCATATGACAATAGCTCTATGATAACTAAATGATCTTCTAGTGATGCTGTTCAACTGTTCACCCTTCCTGTGGCTAAGGCAGACCTGCCAGACACTGTTACCATCTTGTTCTCTATCCACACCATTTTTCAGGTCTGCTTTTCCTATGATATCTCAGGAGGCCTTTGTACTAATCAGTGTGATTAATGTTGCTCTGTGTTTTGATGTTTTACATCATTTTCCTAAGGAAACTCCATGCAAAGCTCTATTTGGGCAATTTTAGTTATGTCTATGTCCACACAGATCAATATCCATTTAAGATGAGAATACAGGCATGCACAAATGACAGGGCAGACCAAATAACCTTCAGCCCAACACTCTGTCTCTAAAAGGGCTCAGCAAAGAGTGTCCAGGACATAAGGACAGGGCAAGCATATGGTGATACTTTCCCATAATAGTTTCCCAGAGTCAGAGTTCAGAGTTCCCAGAGACAGAGTTCAGAGGTGTTTTTTTTTTTTTTCCAGTCTGGAGTTTTCATAGGAAAGTTGAATTTCTTGTACAAATGAGCTTTGCACTTGATGAAGAAGATCCCATCCCGCTGGAAGAGCAGAGCTGTCTCTTGAATCCTCATCCTGGTGATCAGTGTGAGATTTAGAGTTTGGTATGACGAAGTTCAAATTAGCTGTCATGTTCCTTCACAGAACTGCCATGGTGCACAAAGTCCTCCCTATGTTGCTCTTCCAGATCTACCTGTGGACCTGTCTGTCAAGGTCTAGCTTTTAAATGGAATCCTTTGCGATGGAATGTACTGAATAGTACTATGTATCTGATTTTGAAGTTAAAATCAGGTGCTCCAGTACATTGGCAAATATAACTGTATTGGCCTTTGAAGAATGATTTCCAGTGTAAAACCTGTCCCTGTGTTCCCTCCCCTCCTCCAGTTGAAATCTGGGATAAATGCACAAGTGTTATCCTTATCTGGAGAAGGGAATGTCTAGGAAATGGACCTTGAAATGGACCTAAGAAATAAGTAAATGAAGCATTTTTGCCTTGTGTTGAAGCAGTGCAAGACAGAGAAATAAGAAGGACAGGATACAGTAACATATGATGTCTGTCAACAAAAGAAATGTCATGTCAGCCTTGGATGAACACACTCAAATCAACAATGGACATTGGATTGACTCAGCTGGTGTCAAGACGTTCTGTTAAGAGATGGATGACTTCAGAGGGAGAATTTCTCAATCCATTTATATGAAGGATTCACTTCTAAATTCAAAAGGAGGTTCAGGGCACAATTGCTTTAAAATTTATAACCAGGCATCTATATCTCTTTTGTTTCCCCAATGAAGCAAGAAGCAGTAAGGTGAAATATTGCTGGTGAGTGACTGGACCTCACATCATTGATCAGACCCTCCACACTCAGCAGTCCTCCTATTTCTGGGACCCATAATTCTTATCTCTTCCTATCATTGGCACTTGATCTAGTTGAATCAATATAATCCTGGGTGAGATCATTATTTCTGTTATGGGATTGGGCTTCAGACAACTATGCTAAGGCTTTGAGAGCTTCAGGTGTCTTTTGCTGAAGTGGCCTTCCCGTCCTAAAAGCTAAGGAGTTAAAGGAGGGAAAGCATTTGCATGGCAAGCCTTGGGAAGCAGCATGGGAAATCGCCTCCAGTCTATGGCCTTGTGGAAATTCACCTGTATTCTTCCTTCTTTTCCAAGCTGCCAGGCCACCACCAGACTTGCTTTTCCACTCCTCTGTTGGTCCAAGTCAACATCAAACTGCTGAAGACAACCAGCAGACCTCCTGGGTCCCTCATTCCTTCCTTATCCCACTGGTACTTAAAACATGTTTGTTTTATTGCTGGGGGGCCTGAACTGGGACATTTGCTTGGAGAACACATGATAGTTCACCAACTGTGGTCAGTTGCTAGGGTTTTCGGCTGAAGCGGATAAGTCCTTTCCAAGGTCTAGCTTCCAGATAGTAGTAGCATTCTCCTACCATCTCTTTCCATGGGATAATTAGTGCTTACTGGGCCAGAGAGAAAGTCCTTGATATCCTAGCTGAATGCTGTTTGAGTATGGTGGGGGAGGAGATAAAAACTGAAGCACACATGGGTTTTTGACCTTGCCCAATGAATATACCAAGTGTTTTATGAGTGGAACCTCTTCAAAAGACCAGCCCACCCCCTGTTCATCTAAGCTTCTTTTCTAGCAGGCAATCCAGGACCATTCATTTTCAGTCCCTCATTTACCAGATGTGATCTCAGCACAACCTGGTGTCATATCAGCAGGCCCTTTTCCTCTGGCGACATCCATTTTTCCTGGCTTTACTCTTTTTTTGAGAGATCACATGGCATATACTGAGCTGGGCTTTCATGGTTTTGGAAAACTTAAGAGTCTTCCCAGAAAATCTTGGGCATCGTCCCCTCCCATTCCTGCCTGTTTTCATTTCATGTGTTGGACTAAATCCTGATGTCTTTGACCTTACTGGGAGAGTTTCTGGTGAGGATAAGATTTTTATTGAAAGATAACTATAGTTAGCGCTGGTCAAAATCAGAATCACTAATGCTATCTGAAATTGGCAGCCTTTCAAGTTCTTAAAATGCACCCAGGACTTCAGTTATTTAAATCAGATTCAGAAGATGTGAACATGGCTTACACATCTGCATAAAGTCTGGCTTCCCCTCTGTTACCAGTACTTCAACACCTGATAATTGTCCTTCTGAGTTAAGACTGTTAAAAAAACATTGTCTTCTTCAGTTGTTATTGGTGACTCTAATAAAAACAGAAGGAAAAGCTAAAAGATCTTCATGTTCTGAAGGGTCTGGTTATCCACGTTTTTTTTTTTGTTCCAAAGCCCCATGCCCAGGAGTGGCCTCAGTTGTCCTAAGGAGGGAGCACTGAGGGGCTCTGTCTTGTCCCTCAACCTGCACCATGACTAGTCCATTTCTGCATAGTCCATTTCTACGGATGAGCAATGTAGTCAGCACTCTCGGATTATTTCCTGGTCCCTGCTGCTCCACCCCTGGGTGTTTTTCTGACCATATCTTGGCTGCTAGCCAGTCTTATTCAGCAGTTCTCCAGCCATTTGCCAGTCTGGGGCTACCACTGAAGTTGCATAACACTGTCACTGCTCCCTGGGTGGCTGGCAGCTCTGGATGACAAAGGTTGGTAGCTCAGGAACCAGGAGTGACCCACTTGACCTGGATGAGAGAAGTTATTCCCTCAACGATGACTCACCAGGTGCTCATGGATGTGGCACAAACTAGAAGCCACACGGATCTCTGAAGGTACCTGTTATAACTCCTTATCTGTGGTAGTTACAACTGACTACAAACTTGGAGCTTTATACTGCATTTTATATTCAGAGGAAAGATTCCTTTTTTAAATGCTTGTAAGGTAAACAATCGTTCTTGTATCCTCCTGATTTTTGGGATCCTCTGCTCTCTCACCAGGGTCTCATGTCATGACCGTAGGAAGACAGGGCCATTCTTTCTCAACCCCACAAGCCAAACTGCACTGTGAGCTGAGACTAGGGATATGTGTGATTAGCTCAGTGACAGGGAATAGCTGTGCTTGTGTCCTTGGCCAGGTCTTTTTGCAATTTGGCATTTCTTAGTCTTGTTTTGCTGCTCAGAACTGCTCTCAGGAGCTGTCAAATCTTGAAATGATCGTGTGCACGTTTCTTCCTCCATCCCCCATTTCTGCCTTGCTGGAGAGTATGCGACGTTTCACAGACAGTCTAAGGGCGAGTGACAACATACAACAAAGAAATTGTAACCCCTTCTCTTAGGAAGACATCTATCCAAGGCGCAGACAGCAGCTGGATCATTATCTGCCTTCTCCCTGCCTATGAAGCTGCTGCAGTGTCGCTTTATCTACCTGATAACAAGATATTAATAACCACTCGGTTCTATAGCTCATTGCCTGCTACCTCTGTTCTTTGAGGTGTACACAAGTAATACACAGATATCATCTCTTGCCTGGTGCTGTCTGACAGTAGATGCATTAAGGATCTGGGATTCAAGCCTCTCCATACCTGCCAGGCCTGATGTCTGGGCCCTTCCAGGACAGCAGGACAGGCCTGGGCATGGGAAGAGCTGACATCTATCACCCAGAGCATCAACACCCCTCTAGAATGGGAGTCTTCAGCTTGCAAACCCTCTTGTAAAATTAACTCTTGCTGCCCCTGCCTGGGAGGTCGGTTGTCTTTGCTCTTGTGTCACCCACCTGACAATGTCACCCTGTCAAGGTCAGGGGGGATCTTTTCCAAAGTGTCATGTTGCCCACTGTGATTTCTCTCCTGGGCCTGAAGCATTTTGGGGTTTTGCTCTCAATGGGAGGTGCTCCAGAGCAGAGGACCAGGTATTATCACTAATAGTTGCTAGCTGATTTGGTAGAGAAATGTTCAGGGAGTGCAAGGAAATTTCAGTGCAGATCTCTCACCTTTGTCTCTCTTCCCCAAAGTGGAGTGCAGACAGAAAGTGCACGAGGAAAAAAAAATGCAAAATAATATTAATAAAGGCATAGAAAAGCTGATGGCAATTAATGTATGTTAAAAGTTATGAACTGAAGGTAACTGTCAAGTTAAAGCACCTGGGAAAATCTGTGGATGGCACAACAAAGAGATAATAAAGAATAAATTTTGAAGTATATCAAGAATCTGTTACGGATTTGGGAAGAAGCAGGGTGAATAGCACATGAGGATAATGAACTATTTTCCAGTATGCTGACAACCGAGGATGATGTTAAACAGTATTTGTTATCAGTGAAAATATTTAAATCAGCAAGGTTAGAAAACTTGTGCTCCCGAGTTCTAGAAGAGTTGACTCCCCTGGTCAATAAGAGTGAATTGTTAATAGCCCTGGAGATGCTGGGGAGACCAGTGGAAGGCCAGGAGAGTGCCAAGAGTCTGCCAGAATTACAAACAAGCCAGAACCATCAGGCTTGAGAGTTTGACCCCAATCTTAGAAACACTATAAAAGATGAAATGTGTTTCTCTCAAGAAAGAGTAGAAATACATTTAACACTAGTCAACCACCTTAGAGAAAGAAGGTCTCATCTGATGACTTTGACTCCAAATTTTAATGATTGACAAAGATAACTGCAGAGTTATGATGAACTTAGATGTTTCATGCCAAATACTGATGGAAAAACAGCTCTCCTCAATATGAGTAAGGCTCAAGCCAATGGATGAGGGATCCAGCATCCTCTGAAAAAAAGCTGTCAGAAGAGTCTGACCACATGGATGTATTTCTCATGGGGTTCTGTGAGAGCCTGGATTTTATAGGGTGTTTTAAGGATTTTCTTTCAAGCTGTAGAGACATAGTTCAAAGAATTAAATGGTTGGTCAAGCAAATAGTCTCTCTGGATCTCTTCCCAGCTTGACCACGTGATTTCTTAAAATAATGTCCATCTGCTGTCCTTTAATTTTGCTGGCTGTACAATGGAGATATGTCTGAAAAAGGAATAATGTTCATTTATCCTCAGTCTGGGGCAGAAGATGCTTCACACTGTGAAAAATGAATGTAAGGCCACCTGTGCTAGTGCTAGCTCTTGCTGGATGGAATGGAGCGGCATGCCAGTCCAACCTCCAAGCAGCAGCTACGTTCAGGGATATTCCCTTTTCTGTGAACTAGAGCTCATGGAGATTATTCCAACTAGTGGCTGGCCTGCTGTCTGCTTGCTCCAAGAGAGGTTGCTAGATTGCCCTGGAAAATTCACACAGCAGAACCCTGGCCTTGTCTGGAAGGCAGCAAACATCACCGATAGACTCAGGCTGTCTTAACAGGGATCAGTGCAAAAAAGCACCTCTGTGGTGCTTTTCATCGGTTTGTCAGTCTATGGATAGGACTCTCTGTCTGAAACTTTCAACTTAAATGGCATGTATCCCATGCACCATTTTCCCCCCTTTTCCTTCTGCAGAAAACATGTTTCTTTGGAATAAGCCCTGCTTCAGGATGGTGAGACTGACCTTCATTGTGGGAGCAAGTATTAACTTGACAAGAAACAAGTGCTTATGCTGTTTCCACTGTGACACTGTTTATTTGTCACTTGCTTGGAGCTACAAAAGCTTTAGCTCAAGTGACCTTTAATCACAAACTGTTTTCTCCCAAGAACACACCATACTGCTGCTTTTGCCGTCAGTGTTTCCGTAGTCCGACAGGCTCATTCCAGACATACAATATTTACCAGGTTAACAGTCCCAGTTGCAAAGGTGCTGCCCCATAATTTAGCAATGACAAACTAGCCTGTTCAAGGCTCTCAGAAAGCCTTTCAAGAATATGTTCGCTTTCCCACAGAGCCATTAGACCATATGTGCCCTGGGCTCAGTGCAGCAGGCTTCAAGTCCAGCTTCTGCCAAGCAGTTACACTCAAGACAGTCCAGCTGCTGTCTGCTACCCAGCATTTACTGTCTCACAAATACTCTGCATACACAAAATGACATATTTAGTAATCACTTTCCCTAATAACTCCAATTGGGAGCAATAGCACAGAAACACGCTGATTTTTATCAGCATAACCAAACAAGCAACTCTAACCAGAGTCTTTTGGAGCTTATTTATCTGCAGAATGTTGCAGTCCAGAGTTTGTTCTGCCTTTTCTTTCTACCTGGTTTGTAAGGTATCAAAAGTCACTTTGCATTTCCTTTGTATTTTTTTTCTCCTCTTCTAAACTTCTTTATAGCTTTTATATTTTCCCTTAGTTCTGCTTCTACTCTCTCCTTATTTCCATGTTTTCTTTCCTGCTTTGTGACGTTATATCCTTAGCAGTATAATTTATCTCTGTGAGACCTATGGCAGGATTCATCCAACAGATTTAGATGCCTTCAATGCAAATATTTACTTCTGAGCTAGTCCAGACTCCCTTTATAGTTGACAGAAGCTCTAGGTATTTTAATGTACCTTCCTCTCATCCTAAGGTACACGTCTAGGGTAGGGCAGATGAATCATGCTCCAGAAGTGTCTGTTCTCTCCCCACGTTGTCAAGGGAGTCGAGGGTGACTAGCTCAGATGTTGTTTCCTACGATGCAGTGACATGAATCTCACTCTCGGTACAGGAAACATTCTTATCCCTAAAACAAATGTTCTGCTTCCCCAAACAAGTACCAAACTATCCTCGTAAGGTTTTGCCTTACCTCTATCATTATTTCCCACAGTAGAAATAATTTCCTCATTGTAAGATTCGAATTTTAGATATCCTCAGTCTGATTAGCCTTCTTACCAATGGCTTTTGCTCGCCCATGTGCAGAAGTAGGTGCTACATCACTGGCCAGGTGGTAGGACCAGGTAGGAACAGGAATAATAAAGATTTAATTTGTGCTTGGTATAATAAACTGATCATTGGATGTAGTTTTATCGTGAAAGGTTTCTGCATATAATTATGTTCCTTTTCTCCTTTATGCTTTCTTTCTGCTTTCATATTTTCATTCCTGCTAGCTTTTGTAAAATAATTGTGATTCTTGATGATATTAAGTTTCTGTCCACAAAGTGGACACTGTCTGTACTGTTTTTTTGTCTGCTTGTTTAGTAGTGTGTAAAATCCTACCTCTAGCTTTGCACAGATTTCCCTGGCTGTGTATTGCTCTCCTGCCTTTGTAATATTCTCTTTTGATTTTCTTCTGCACACTCCTTGCAATTTGATAACCCAGTCAATTACAGCATCATCCTCCTTCCCTCCCAAAGTCCATGATTTAACACTGTTCTACAAGTGAGTTCTCCCCATTTTGTCTACGTTTGTCAGGATAGCCTCACATTTATTACTCCTCCAAACGGCCTGCTCACGTGTCGCTTCGCTTTTATATTGTTCTACTTCAACTAAAGTCACTTCTCCCCTCCATTTTTCCAATATCTGCATTTATCTTAATGAAAAGGCAAACTCTCTCTTGAGTCATCTCCAATTATTCACTTTGTTTCAGTAGAGTACTGGTTGCCCATGTACCCTTGGCTTCCTCACTATGGTCTTCACTAACCATCTTTTGATTGCTTCTGGATGCACTCTTCTATTTCTTCCTCCTTCCTTTACCACACTGAGGTCTGAGGTTTCTTTTCTCTTTTTCCTAAAAGTCCAATCGATAGCTACTAGAGCATATTAATAATTATTTTGCTGTGTCTTACAGTTCTCT
>NW_010588110.1:16626-35738 GCF_000705375.1 Tinamus guttatus
ATTTATTTAAGGAATTATAGGACTTAACATATAAATTTATAAGGGTTCTTAATTTGTAAATTTGATTCATGTTAAATTGATTTTTAATTGATAATTTGTCTCAAGCGACACTTGAATAGAAATTAAAAATCAAATAGAATGTTTTTAACTATATTGTAAGATGGATTTCTAAAGTAAATGAGTGCAAGAAAAATGTATCTGAACTTAGTCTGCACTTAAAATGGATTCATCTTTGGTAAAGACATGTCTTGGGACATCGCCCTCACCCTGTGCCCATGTCTGGACACTGGTCTCGTAGGTGCTCCTGCACGTTGGGGGTGATGGTGTGTGGGCTGATGGAGGACATGTTCCCCAAGCTCCGTGGCTGTGTCTTGGCTTTGAGGTGTTGGAAGAGCAGGCTGTCCCTGCCGGGCATGGCAGGTGAGGGAAGACCCCCTGGGAGCAGAGGAGCAGGAGCTCAGCCTGGCAGCTGGTGTGCATTAAATACCACCATGGCCCCTTGGAGAGAGCTGAATTACAACGATGTGGCCTAGTCCATCTCTGCTGACTCAACCATGCAGATGGAGCTGAGCATCTCTGGCGCTGGCTGACACACTGGAGTGAGGGAAGTGTTCAAGCCACGGAAGCTTTCAGGGAGGTTTCTGGTTTTGCTCCCTCTGAGGGATCAGGTATCATAGGACAGACCTCCCTCCACCCCTGCTGCTGCCATTTAGGGCCAGCTGAAGGCTCTGCATGGCTTCAAGGCCTTCTTGTGCAAGTTTCCTTTCATGCTGCACCGACTGATGCATGTCAGGGTGGGATTTAGCAATGTGCTGTCTGCAGAAGAGCAAATGGAGTTTAATTGTGCCTTAGATAGCAAATGTCAGCCTGCAGACCATGGGATATTTGGTCAAAGGTAAAAATCCATCATCATCTTCTCACCTCCAAGCAGGCTACAGCAGCCTGACACAAAGCAGCAGCTGAAGTGGAAAGGGCTGTGCTACACCTGACAGACTCTGCAAGAGTTGTGTTTGGAAAGAGTCCCTGCTCGTGAGGGATGTGAGGAAATGAAGGGCTGGCTGTTCTGCAAGGGGACTTTGCTTGGCACAAAATGCCTAAAGCTTTCATCTGAATCCATTCAAAAAGGTCTACGGATTTTGTATTAAGAGACTGATCTCTTGGTAACACTTTGCATTCTTCACTTTTCATTTCTATGAAAGAATGAGGCAGTCAAAGGCAGAAAATGTTTGTAAGGAGATGCCATACGATTCTACTGGATATTGCTGATGCTCATTAGATTGCAATGTTTTTTCCTTCAGTGTGGCAGCCTGTGCTGTTTATCAAATGGGAAGATTTTTCCAAGACCTAAATTTGGAAATACTTTGAAATAAAGATGAATAATTGTATAATAAAATAAGTATACCTGTGTCCAGTGACAGAGATATTTAATAGATGGGTTTAGCAAGGTCTTACTTGTTTTCAAGAAAGCAAGTAAATGAGGAGCAATCACAATGTAAACATTAGTTATATTTATTAAAAATACTTAGTTATCTGACAGTGCTTAAGCAATTTTTTCATCAAACATGGAAAGACCAGACAATCCTCTGCAAAGATAATTGAGATGAGACAATGAATCCTTTAACAATAATTCAAAATTTAAAGACTTTATTTAAGAATTAATTATTCTCAAAAATATGATTTTGAGAGCTAGTGGATTTTATATGTAACATGAGGGCTGATTTAGCCCAGAACTTCACCTGTCTGTTAAGACCTGCCAGAACTAAAAGGAAATCTGAGAAAACTGCCTATCTAGGGAAAACAGATTAAAGCCCTGCTTTTATAGACACTCCAAGAACTTCCCACAGAAACTTCTTAGAAGCCAGTCTCAGAAATTATGCTGAGATGAGGAAAAAGGTGACAGGAGACAGTTCTAATACCTGCCTTGCACTCAGGGAGGTGCACCTTGCACATCTGTCCTCTGCGGACCTGATGGCCATCCAGGCTGGTGGCTATCTCTGAATAGTCCCATGGCAGCATCATCCTTGACAAGGAGCCAGGCTGCTGAGGCCTGCCAGGGAAGGGAAGGGGGCCATAAAGTGGATTCAGGAAGGTCTTTACCTCCTGCACTGCCCCAGCACAGCTGGTGACTTTGTGACATTTTTTTCCTAAGAGTTGCATTGGGATGTCGTCATTTATGGTGCTGGAAGCTCCTTGCCAGCAACAGATTGCTTAGACCAATTGCTTAGTCCAATGAGCTTCTTTGTCCTGGTGAAGGGAAGGCCCATGGGAGATCTGATAGCAGTGGAAAGGTGGTGAAAATGAACACAGAGCCAGACTCAGAGGTGCAGAAAGAAAGGTCAAGAAACGGTGGTTACAGATTGCAGCAGGTAAAGGTCTCCAGCATGAGAGTTGCTGAGTCTGGGAAACGGCTACTCAGAGATGCATAGACACAGAATCATAGCATCCTTCTGGCTGGAAAAGACCTTCAGGATCATTGAGTTCAACAGTAAAACCTTCAACGCCATGCCTGTTAAATCATGTTCATAAGACTCATCTATATGTTTCTCAAACACTGCCAGGAATGATGGCTCCACCACTTCCTTGGGAAGCCTGTTCCAATGCTACTCTTTCTGTGTAGATTTTTTTTCCTAATATCTAACCTGAACCTCCCCTGGTGCAACTTGAGGCCATTTTCTCTTATCCATATCCTGATCCATGGCTGACTTGGCCTAAGGCTGGTG
Organism: Tinamus guttatus; assembly: GCF_000705375.1. The sequence goes on from NW_010588110.1 coordinate 19,347, forward strand.
ACCCTCCTGCTCAGAGTGGGATGGACCTGCAGTTTTCCTCTCAGCCTGACACTTCTGTGATCTCATCACGAGGTCTGAAATGATCTGGATCTTCTCATCAGAACTGCCTTTCTGAGCTGGAAAAGCTGTATTCACCTCCTTCTTCTGCACTTATAAACCAAGCATTTACCAGATATAGCACAAACTCACCTCAGTTTCAGGGAAATCTTTGCACCTCTGAGGGAAAATCTTGTTCTTCTGACCTCAAAATGCCAAGGCAGAGAAAGATGAAGGTCATCTAGCTAAAAATGACCAGGTCTGAAATCGGGAATCCCAAGGAGAGAAACCCCAGCTGGCCAAGGAAGAGGGATCCAGGAGTCCTGCTTTGTGTTGGGTACCCCCAACCCTCGCATTGGGTTCACCAAATTCCTTATCTCTAGTGACCTACACCCGAACATGTTACGGAGTCACAGACCTGGCAGGGTCCTCAGGGAGCTCTTCAGAAAGCCGAGGACCCTGGTGCTCTCGGGGGCTGCATTTATGATGTCGGGACCCTTACGAGTTCACAGAACTCGCATCACTTTGAGTAGGGCAGCACCTGTTAGAGGACTTGGTGACATCACTGCCCATTAAGGTTCTGGAAGTTTCTAGATTTATGGTCTGACACCCAGTCTTTACATATTTCTGAGCTAAAATAAGGAGTTCTGCTGAAATTAATGTTTTTCTAAGGTCATAAGCTTCTGCTGGATTTTTTTGGGCAGGTTTCTTTAGTCTGTGACAGAGGTTTCAGAAAAGCAATTCTCAGACAAAGACCATAGAGTGAAAACGGGAACAAAATGAGCACTATTTTCCATTAAAAAAAAAAAAAAAGAAAAATAAAATAAAAGAAAAATAGAGAGAGTATTTGTCCACATTCTTCAGGCAGCCTCCTTTTTTTTTCCTGTATGAACAGAAGATTTTAAAAGGAGTCTTTCTAAGGTGTCGATATATTTCTAAGTAAGGAAGAATGGAAAAGTAGCGGGGGAAGTAGAGGAGGATGAGAGAGAAGGAACCACTTTTACCCTTTCTGTCTGGAAGGTATAATTAAAAATATTACCCATGTCAAATGCTTGCTCAAAGGTCCCAGTGACTGCATGCTCTGGCTCTGCATCTCCCTTCATTACATATTTATAAAGCCCTGCTAAGCTCCTGGGCATGGAAAAGACAGGAAGCAGCCAAGCTTCCAAGGAAGCAACTCCAGGCAATGCAGGGGAAAGAGCCCCTTGGTAAAGAGCCCCATGCAGTAGCGTCACCGGAGAGCACGGCTGTGCTGGAGAGGTCCCACTGCGAGAGGAAGAGGAGGAGGAGGAGGATGGGGTAGACATGTTCCCTAACAAGGAGGCTGTTTGTGGTGCCGGATAAGAACTACTTTACAGCAGAACATAATCTACTGTAACACTTTATTATGCCTAATGCAATAGGAGAGTAAACAGGGCTGACGAGAATTAAAATCAATTGCATTCTCTTCTCAATAGCGGTATCAGTTTGTCGGTAATTACTTGTTTGTTGTCTTCATTGTGAATCCAAACAATTCCAAGGTTGTTAATGCTCCGAGAGAGAAAATGAAATTACATATTCAATTTATTCTGCACAGAAACAAATTACTGAGAAGAAAAGAGGGGATTTTTTTGCATTAGAGTTAGTGACATTGACAGTGAGGGAGCTCCCTGCTCGCCATCCTCCTTTGGATCCCCAGGGACTCAGCAGCTGGGGCGGGCTCCTTCCTGACCATGGACCAAGCAGAAGCCTCTGCTTTGCTGCCTCATGGCCCTGCAGGACCTGTCCTGTGACTTGGATCCACATCCATAGGGGTGATTGCCCCTCATGTAGGATGGAGAGGGTCTTTGGTGGCCTCTCCAAGCCACATTTCTGTAAAACCAGGCCATACCAAACTCATGTCCAAGAGGCACAGGGAGGCACCTGGACCCAACTGTTCTTTGTGGTGTCCAGAGCAGCCCAAACCTGCTGTGTCTATTGCACTCTTCAGAAGACCTGTGTTTTTCAAATGTGTGAGGATACAGAGATAAGGGAGAGTGTTCTTGCAGTAAAGTATTTGAATTAGTTTAAGCTCTTTATTGCAGGGAAAGGTATCTTTATCCAGTTAATTTCTACATTGCTTAAATTTATCTTTTGGCAAATCTAACTTAAATATTAATGATGCTTTGCATTTCCAATGCCTTTCATCTGATGATCTTAAATGTACCTCAAGTAGAAAAAGCGGTTTGAGTGGAGATTTTTTTAGACATGCATAGATGTTAAAATGCAACTAATCATTAGGTGGAATGACTTCTGCTCAAACACACAGAGGCCGTATGTCACCCTCTTGGTGATAAGGTCCAGCTCATGTTAGCCTGTATGGTGTGATGAGCAATGCAATACAGGTCATCTCAGCTGAGGAGGGCACAGCTCTTTAATATCACCTCCTATAATTAAATATGAATGTTCCTTGAGCTGAGATGTAATTGAGTGAGACACCCAGTAAGAAAGTGCCTGTTCCAGAGAAAAGGTCATTTGTTTGCTGGCCAGGAACAGAAAGTTGTTTTGCATTGAGACTCAGGACAGCCTTGACTCTTTTCTGGAGCCTCTGATTTCTGGAGGAAAATTCAGTGTATAGAGCAGGACAATCCCATCAGGGTATGGCCCAGAGGGAGATGCATTCCTCTGGGAGAGGAAACAGGTGATAACATGTCATCCAGCTGGGGGAAAGAGCTGAACACCAGCACCCACAAGGCAGAAGGACAGAGCGTATGTTGCATAATCACAGAATGGCTGAGATTGAAAGGCACCTGGAAATCATTTAGCCCGATCCTCCTGCCTTTCCTGACGGTTTGGTAGCATCATCAAACGTGCTGATGGTGCACTCTGTCCCTTCATCCAAGTCACTGATGAATTACTTGAACAATATGGGACCGGTATTGACCCCTGGGATGTACTGCTAGTTGTTGCTCTCCAACCTCACTTTGCACCACTGATCACAACTCCCAGGCTCTGCTGCTCATCCAGGTTTTAACTCAGCCCAACCATTAGAGAATCTCAATGCCTTGGAATGAACTCATAACATCTAACATCCACAGTGGAGGAAGATGACACGATGCATTAATAAGAAAGGATATGTTATGTAGTGGCAGAAAGGCTCTTCTTCTGGTCAAGGTCCATCAGAGCTAGAGGGACATACATATATGCAGGGACAAAGTAATACAGGCAGGAGGACTACCCTCCTTTCTTCAATTGGGGCCCACATCGCTGTTCTTGACTGCAAGGTTTGGAGTCTGGCAGTGCCACTGATGTAGCAAGGCTTGGAAAGGGCTCCCAGGCATGGGAATTGAGCACCGTTGGTCTCATCAAGTTACAGTGCCCTTAGCATCAACACCTGGGAATCAAGGCTCCAATTCTGGTCAATACATGGACTGCATGTGACTGTGCCTCCACAAACAAGGCAGTCAAGGTTAGACTGAGATGTCACCATAATTAAGCAGCACGATTTGCTAGTTTTGCTAACCAACCTACCTCATCTGGCAGGGAGGGAGTGCTTAGCCCATCCCCTGTGCTGTAGAGAACCGGTGGCAGATTCGTACCCAGTCACTGTTCAGCTCCTCTTGCAATGAACCTGCTCCTGGAACTGCACCTACACACAAGCTCTTGAGACCTCTGGATAGATGTGGATACTCTGGACTCTGTCAGGGCATAACGACTTATGGTGGCCGATGATCCATTGACTAGTAGGGAGCCACTGACTTATAGTGATTAAACAACAGGAGCAGAGATTCCGAAAGTTAAAACAACCCTGAGCTTCGAGTGGCTATTAAAGCAGAACAGCTGCAGTGCATTGAGTCTGCTTCAGGCCCAGGGAAAATGACAAAAAGGGAACGTATGCCAGAAAAGAAAGCAGAACTAAGTGGGGGAAAATACATTTTAATGAAATGCAAATATGTTTCCCAGCGTCGAGGAGAGAATTAGAAGCATAAATAAATGAATGAAAATCAGGCGCAAGCATTTGGCACTAGGCTTGGAACTCTGCTTAAAGGGACCACAGCAGCGTGTGCTGCCTGGGCAGGTCTCTGCCTCTTCCCAGAGCATCCAAGAAAAGCAGCGACTGGTTTTGGTGGATGTTAAAGCTGCTGCCTGTCAGCATCATGTTTCTCAGAGACTTTTCACTTCCATCTGAATTTAGACATCAGCAATATTTGTCTTTAAAATCTTTGCCTCAAATAAAATTTGCCATGTCCAGCAGGCAGAGGAACAACCAATGCTCTCTCTCCTTCCCCAAGTTCACCTGTATGTAGTCCTTCCAATAACATTCGCTGTAGGCCAGACAAGGCTCCTGCTCTGCATGTGCATCGTATGGGGTGAGCAGGTCTTGGTGCAGTTTCCCATCCCATGCCATTCTCGGAAGAGCTTGGCAGGCATCACAGACGGATCTATTGGTCCCATACTCCCTTGTACACGTATTTAGCCTCTTTCTTTTTGGAGAGGGCACTTGCACCCATGGCCAGCTGGGGACAGTGCTGGAAACCAGTGGAGGGAGAAGAAACTTCACCCTGGCAGGGCATGCCAGAAGCCAGAGATGCTTATTGCTCTATGTGTAGCTCCTGTGCAAATGTTTGGTCTCATCTGCCCTGATTCAGCGCTACTGCAAACCCCTTGAGCTGCCTATCTGCAACTTTAGACCCAAATAACTTTCGCAAGTGTCATTTTCCTGAGCAACATTAGTCTCATTTAAGACTACCCTGTGAGCATAAAAATCTCTCATAATGATTTCCCCGTCAGCTTTTTCCTTTCAAGACCTTTTTCTCCTTCCTAGAAATGCGTGACACACTACAGAAATTATGTAAAGCTCCTGCTCTCTGTGGCTATGAATAGTGGTTTCTATTCTGTGTTGGTTTATATTTGGGTTTTATAATCACACTCATATTTTAAGTTAAACTAAGGCAAAATTTCTCTAACAAGGGCAGCAAACAAAGCAAAGGAGTTTAAACTGAGCAAATGAATGCAGTAGTGTATCCTTCACTTTCTTTATGCTTTTCTGCTTCAAATTATTCCCTGAGTGTTCCATTTAGACAATGTATACAAATGATTTGTAGGAGTTATTCACCCTCGAAACATAATAACGCAGCAGGGTTATGTCGCTAGTAGCTCTGTGCCTGCTCGTTTCAGCGCAGCAATGCACTTTTGTATGAAACTCGTGCCTGTTCATTCTTTATTAAAAAGAAAATTAGCATGAAACTCAGCTATCAGCTTAATAGTCTCCAAAGCTGCCTAGCAAATATTCAGTTATACCCATACAAATCTATGCTCTAATTCTGCTCTTCTAAATGGAAAAGACACATGGTGCAGATCTAAATGCTTGACCACTACCTGGGAGAAAATAAGGTAACTGTTCTTGCTCTCTGTGTGTTATTAGTGTAAAGCAAGGTACAACATTGAGAATTAGATTAAAGCAAACAGGAATGAAGTTGACACTATCAAACTACTTCTTCCAGAGCATGGCCTTTTCATTGCACTGCTGGAGTTTCATGTGTGTGCAATGGACATTGTGTGGCACTTCAAAACAGATTTACTAGGTTGGCCATAAAAATGACAATTCTCCAGCAAATAAGCCCCAATACTCATTAAGGTCCATCTTTAAGGTCCATCTTTAGGTATCTGTGAGTCGGAATTAAAAGTTCACTGGCTTGTGTGTCACCAGAACAGAGAACATTCTATGAACTCTTTTGCATTGGCAAAAATTGCCTGGGGAAAATCTGTCGTCTAGTCTTTGGGCAAAAGCTGTTCAGCTGCTCCAGGGATTCCAGATTCCCCAGAGCCATTTCCATGAAAATCCCTGGTGATGCCCCTGAGGGTTAGAGGGTTGCATGGCCCTGTGCACTCACGGGAACCTCACATCTCAGGTCCACCCCAGCCATGGAGAGAGTAGAAGTGCTCTCTATTTTTTAGAACCTGACTAAATTTCTTCTACCTAAAGTTTGTAGAAACTTTAGTTTCAAGCTGCTTGGATTTCCCCTCCACATCTCTTTTTCAAATTTTATTTTTATATATTCTTTTTTTTATTTATTTCTCCTTGTGATTTTTTTTAATAAAGGAAAATGTTTTAAATTATTTCTCAAGTTATTTTGATTTTCCCCATCAGGAAATTTGAAATCCAAACAGGAATTTTCCTTGCTCCTTGGCAATTTTTAAAAGTGAATGTGACTTTGTGTGTGTGATTTTGAACGGAAAATTACAGCTGTTCTTTACAAAAAGGTGCAATGTTCATGTGGGCCTTGGAGGGGGCTCACTCATTTTAACTATATTTGCAAGAATATATCTATCTCTCATGCCAAATCCTACATATCAATGCTAACAAGAGCCAAAGGGCTTCAGAGCATTTAACCTGGCCCTCATAGATTGTACTTGCATTTTCTGTTCTTGCACAGGCGAATAAGAACATTTATAAGTCACTGGCCAGACAGGTTGTCTGTCTCCCAGGTGTCTTGACGCAAAGTTGACAGCAGATCTTTCAAAATCTGTTTTGGAAGGTACGGGGTTGTTGTTTCTCAATCTCCTTCCCTGGAGTAAGAGCAGCCCTTGCCCTGACAGGAGACCTTGAAGGTCAAGTGTTGCCTTGACCTCATCTGCCTCTGTCATTTTGAAAAGTGCTTCTCGCCCCACCTGCTGCCGGTTCTGTTGGGCCCAAAGGGGTTGTCCATGGGCACTAGGATCCCGCTGCATCAGCTGCTTCCTGAGCATGAGGAGAGATTCAGCCAGAGGTTCTCTGCCTCTTGAGAGCCACTGAGCACATTTATCAGGAAGTGTATCTTAACTCAGCGTAGAAAATGAACCAGCAGTCACTTTAATGACGTGTTAATTACATGAGTGTCACCATTTCCTATCAAAGGCACCTAATCAGGGGAGAGTGCTGAATACATGTTTTTAAACGCCTCATTATGTGGATTGCTTAGAGCTGGGTGCACTTTAATGAGTGGGACTTAGTAGATGGAGGGAACCCAGCATATTCGGCAAGCCCTAGGCTTGTCCAGGAAAGTCAGTAGGGAACAGAGGCAGCTGGAATTTTTGCAACACCCACCTGTGCAAAACCCATTTTCTGTTCCCAAGCCCCCATCTGTGGTGCCCCAGCTTTGCTACATGACAGGAATACAGAGACAGACAGGCATGGGGATGAGGAGGTAGGTCATTACATTTCTTCTTTGGGCTATGGCTTTTCTAGTTGGTTCTTCCTGCCTAAACATGCACAGCATATCCCATGCAGACTCGAGCATGTGTTGGACCTGGGTGTTGCTTGTGACCCTGTCCATCAGGAAGGTCCAATTTGGGGCTACAGGAATACAGAGTATCCAGGACTGTTATGGCCTGATCATGTTGTGTTGCATGTGGGAATCCACAGCTCCAAACAGCGCAGAGTTGGGCAGGATCCTTCAACCATCCATGGAAAAGGGTCTCTGCCTTGAGTTTCAGCCACTTCTCCTTTTCCCAGGATGTCCTGTGATGTCTTTGATGACAGCTCAGCCCTATTTGCAAGCTGCAGGTGGAATATTTGTCACATTCAGATGCCACCTGCCCTGGTATTTGCTGCACTGCCCTTGGCTACCCCAGAGCAGCGTGACCTGTGACTGTGTTTACAGCCCTATATGTTAGCGTTGGCTCAGAGTGGTCGAACACTCAGGAGACTGCTCATATCTCAGCATTTACTGACTCCAGGCCACGTGGCCAGAAAATGTTCCCTGTGTCCCTTCATGGCAGGCAGGGGAGCGCTTGGTGACAGTGGCTCTCAGGAAGGAGAGAATGAGATGGTGTGACACATTTCTGCTTATTATTTCTGTGCTTTTGATACTATCATGGGTAGATCTTCACTGCAGCGAGTGCAGACTTTAAAGTGAAGCTGCTTTCATTGTTAAAACAGCTCTTCCAGGAGCCCTGCTTGTTTTATTGAGATTTACAGAAAAGTGAGCAAGAAATATAATGGGAAAATAAAGTTGTCTTTGACCAGGCCATAGGAAACGTATTTCCTATTCTTGAAAGCCTGCGTAAAGTCAGCGAGAAGAAGATCCCAAGTGGCTTTGTGTTAGGCTGAGTAATCTGGATAGAGAGAGCAAATCACACGCAGACCGAGCAGCAAGGTGACTCTGCGGCGAGCCCACAGCACTCCCCATAAAATCACATTTACTAGGCTCTGTCAGGAAGACTGACTGGTAAAGACTCCAAACGGTCCCCCTGCTCCCTGCATTATGTCTTCAGGAGTCACCAAGTCCCGTTCGCCGTGCTGCGGAGATGAGGAGCTCTCTCCGTGCATGAGTGATGGGGCTGCTGCTCCCTGGAGGACTGTGATTCTGCAGCCGCTGTCACGCTAATTGCAAAGCAGCCGCCCGGCCTCCGTGCGGGTTTTCGATCCAGGCATTGAGCTGCTGCGGGTTTTGTTTCCATTTGGGATCCCTTGGCAGCCCTGTTATTTTGTGCTCTGTGTGTGTCACTCTCTATAAGCTGGAACTGCTCAGTGCTGAGAAAGAAGCTGATAAATACTGTAGTCACACGTCGCTGTCTGATGGAGGAGAGATTTGGAACCTTTTTTCTTTTGTTTTTCTTTCCCCTTTTAAAGCATCAGATCTTGTCCTGCTTCAGCTCTTCTTTCCACAGCCCAGTTCCCTTTCTGGAAGCACCTACTGAAGCCACATAAGAGAAAATGAGGATGATCTGTAAACCATATACATGTGGGAGAACAGAAGAAGGCATAGTAGAAGTCTCTATTAACTGTATCCTGCACTTAGGAAATCCTTACCCTGCAAGACTTCCCTGTGACCTGGGGACACAGGCATCACAAATTCTTTTTATTATCAGACACTTCCCAGGGGAAGGCTTGGCAGCTCTATTAGAAGTAAGGAATGTGCTTTAGCATCAAATCTTGGTCAATGTGCTTCGAAATTTGCAGGCCTAAAACCTAGCAGGGCTCACATAAACACCACCACCAGGTGACCCAATGGTAGGACTCTGTGACCGGAACAAGTGGGATCATCTGTGCATTGGGGTTGACAAAGTTTTTTTCCTTTCGCTGCATAGAGTGAGCGAGCTCATGAAGCTCAGTGTTGCTCTGTACCAATGGTGAACTTCCCTGTTTTCTATCTTTTTTTTTTTTCCTCAAAATCAAGGTTTCTGTCCTCTCTGGAATTTAAATCTTCTCAGAGCTTCCACACTGATGGGTGTCAAGTTATAGATAAGCACAATTGCTCTCCCCGTGATTAGTTGCTGTCTTAGATTCTGTTCTTCTTATTAGTTATCTGTGCATTTTATTGGTTCATTTAGCACCAGCTAAGCAAGAATAGAAAGACTTTTTACAGGGTGCTGACTAAATACTTCTGAATCTTGTATGTTTGCCTGCTTTGTTTTGATCCCATCGCAAGAAATGATCAAAAAGGAACAAGTTTAATCATGGAAGATGACAGCAAGAGCACTAAAGACGCTGGGAATGTTACCTCAGAGGCACAACCTCCCTCTGGAAGCCGTAAACATCCCTTTCAACTCCTAAAATAACAGAGGTGTCTGCCACCTTCTTGTCCTCTTTGATCTTTGCCTGCAATTTCAACTCTGGGTATGACAGTGGAAAGGCGTGTGACTTGCTGGAGGAGGGAAAAGGGAGCAGCCTGGGAGAAGGTGAGGAGCCAGTGTCCATTTATGAACTACCTCTCTCCTGACCCTGTTGCAGATGGACTATCCCAGCAACTACTGTCATGGAGAACATTTGCGGTGAGGTTCCCGAGCTGCGTTTGGCAGCAGATGGACACACCATCACTGTGTGTCCCTGAAGCTCTGCTGACCATGTTGCAGATGGACTATCCCAGCAACTGCTGTCATGGAGAACATTTGCGGTGAGGATCCCGAGCTGCGTTTTGGCACCATCACTGTGTGTCCCTGAAGCTCTTTGGGTGACCTGGTTAGGCTAGAGGGGTGGCTCCAAATAGGCAGGCTGCGTGGGAGCCAGCTAGGGAGCCCAGACTCCAATACTTTCAGCAAAGCAAAGCAAATCGATGAGTTCTGAGGAGTCTGCAGAGAATGTGCTCTCCACCAGGTCACCCCTCACCACTGCGCTCCATCACCTACCCTCATAGAAGCCTTTAGCAATTCCCAGAGCTCTAGCCCTGAAGATCCAGGATCACCACAGACAGCTGTACACTCCAGATGAAGAGCAGGAGTGATAAAGGTTATTGCCATGGCACAATCTCTGCGTTCGCAGAGTTACCAACGAAGTGATGTTGAAAATGCCCATTCCTCCCCCTTCAGGGAAAGGTGAAAAACGAAAACAACCCCTCCAGCACCTGCCAAGATGCCCGAGTGCGGTGTGAAAGGCTGGTCAAGGCCAACTGGAGATGGGAGTAGTGGCAGCCCATGCTGCAGGGACCGCTGGCAGCAGGAGCAGGACACCTCTGTCCCAGGATGCAGGAAGACATCAGCCTGTGCCAAAGGCAACGCTTGCAGTTGCTCCATGTTGCTCCTTGAAGCAAGAATGCCAAATAAACTATTTTTTTTTTCCATGAGCACTTTAACCACTTTTGGATAAAGGCGGAGCAGATTTGCCTGTGGTGGATTATGGTGAGGATGGTAATAGTGGTGATTATTATCTGCAGCCGGAATTTCAACAAAACTCAGGCCTGCAAAGGAACTATTTTTTTTTCCATGAGCACTTTAACTACTTTTGGATAAAGGCAGAGCAGATTTGGCTGTGGTGGATTATGGTGGATTATTACCATCGGCTGAGGATGGTAATAGTGGTGATTATTATCTGCAGCCGGAATTTCAACAAAACTCAGGCCTGATCTAAGGGGAGTGCTCAGGGATGCTCTGGCTGAGCCCTGGGCCCTGGCTCTGCAAACCCTTCCTTGCAGATCTAAAGTAGTCTGGGAGAGGGGGAGCTAGCAGGTAGAACTTGCAAATTTGTCTTGAGAAAGGCCACGGTCAGTGGCTATGTCAGAAGGGAACAGCTCTCATCTCTGCAGATCTGGATTCAGCCCTGCGTGCCTCCAGGTGAGACATTTGTGAGCTCGTTAGCAAAGCCCTGAGGTCTAGTTAATACGTGCTGCTTGCTGTTCCAGCATTGGGAAAAAAAAAAAGAAAGAAAAAAAAAGAAAAAAAAAAGCTGTCTTTCTAGACAGGCACCTTTATGAAATTTAACAGTGACCTTCGGGACACTCAGACATGCAGAGGCTTCCACTCTCTGCACACAGCAAAAGTGACTGTCTGCTAATTGCTTCCCCCTCAGGTCCTCACACCAAGGATTATAATTTTTTTCCTCCACTTAACAGTAGTTAAAGAGGAGCTTAGGTGAGAACTCCTCAGCTCCTGCTTTGCACCCTCCGTGGAGCCTGGAATGCCAAAGAGAAAAATGCCTTGGCTCTCTCCCGGCTATTTCTGACACTGCTAACAGCTCTGCTGTGCTTGCAATAGTGTTGGTGCCTGGACTGTCACTCCCAGGAATCCTCATCTTGGGAAAATCCCTTCCTGGGACCCAGGTATGACTCTTCTTTAAGTTCAGTCTTGGTGACTGGGGAGCTCTGCTGCTACCTGAAACCTGCACGCAACCAAATGGACGGAGAGCTGGCAGGTGCATTTTTAAGGACTGGCATGTAGAGACCAGGGCAGAGTGGCTGATCTGCTGGGAATAATTGCCCCAGCAGGCAGGACAAGATGTGGGAAACATCTGCACTCTGTGACCCTGAAGAGGGGCTCAAGGAGCAGAGAACCAGGGAGGAAAATATTTACACACCTCTTGACAGCGGTGCAAAACTCTTGAGCTGCCAAACATCTGTGATTAACAGAAACGCTTCAGCGTTCTGTATCTATCCAATGTCTGTTTTAATCTTCCAGCTGGTTTGATTGAAAATGGTAACCTTTTAAGCTGTGGCTCTGTGCCAGCCGTGTCGTTCTGAAAGTCTCTCCTGATGCGCCGTGGCTACTGGGTGAGATATCGTGTCACTTCCAATTACTTCAGCCATTCACCAGTGAATGATATTAGGAATGTCATGCACGGCTGATTTTCTCTAGTCATCCTCCAATGTAGCAATAAAAGCCTGACTTTGGCTGCAAAGTACCTGGCTTTATTCCTCACCTTGCTCCTGGCTTGAGCGTCTCACTTTTTGTGGCTCAGCTTCCCCATCTGCAGATGAAACCCGCTTCCTTTTTAATATCTGTGTGTTTCTAGGTGTCACTGATACCTACTGCAGAGAAGTGGTCTGCATGGGCAAGGGATTGTCATGATACTAGAGAGAGTAAAAGAACTGGTTGAAACTGAAAACTTCTTCTGGGAAAACCTGTCCAATCTGTTTCTCTTTCACAAAGTTCAATTTCTCCAAATTTCTTGTCAGAGGATTTTTAAAAATTATTTCTTTAGATAGAGAAAATTTTCTGCATTTTTACAGTGTGTTATAAAATACTTGTTTTGTTTTCTCCATTCTGCAATTTTTTCCACAGTTCATTTTTTTGAAGAATTTTGCCATCTCTGAAAGAAGCTGTCTGGCCACCTAACAACAGTGAGGATTTAGAAAAAATGTGGGGGGAGAGTGGAAATTTATGGAAATATTCCCCAGTGCAAAATAAATGAAAGGGGAAAAGATATTAAAAATACAGTTTCAAAAAAGACATAGAATTGTAAAAACCTAACAACTTTGCTCATTTTGCACAAGTTTTGCATTGAAAAATGTGTCTAATGCATCCAGAATGCTGTTTTCTAGCAGATCATAGCCCTTTGCAGCTCATGAAAGGTCTTTTGCAGCTGGGTTCATTTGTGTTTTTGAAAAAAGTAAGAATATTTATTTGAACAAGCTAATTGTCTTGATGTTTTGGTTTGTAAATTGTGTCTGCATGTGACTGGCTGCAGGTGCAAGTGGCATCTTCTGGAACAGAACTGTCAAAAATAACTCCAAATACATAAAACATCATTTTCTTTTCCAGTTTTCATCTTTGCCTACACTTATGTCTTTCTGCAACTTTTACTATAGGGACGGAAATTTCCTGTGTAGGGGAAAGGGGACGCATTCAGGCAACAAAAGTTGCTGCTGGAGCAAGCTTGACTACTTCCCGTTCCATATTTCAGGACATCAGGCAGGAGCAGAGCTCATCCAGTTCATCTTCCTTGATCAGCACATGCACAAGGCAGTGAAGGTTGGGGAGATCAGGGTCCTAACCCCTCTCTTACCTGCCAGATGGAGTGCATCTACCGAAGGAGGCTTGGAGAAGGCTTCAGTCATCATGGCAGTGCTATTTTAAGCCCTCAAAATGACACCTCTGATTTTATATCTAGCTCATACCTTATTTCCAGTTCATACTACATTTTTAACAATCTTGTGGTGGGAACTGCTAACTCCAAAACACATACGAATACACCTGTAGAGGCAACAAAATGCTTTGAGGAGACCACTCTAGCAGCCTTCTTTCTTTTCTCCAGAAAGGCCAAGTGAATGAACAGCCCTCCTATTTTGCAATGAACAAACCCAGCTGCTGTCGGAGTAAGGAGAGACCAAATGCTGGACTGGGTTGCCCCAGGTTTTCATCCAGTGCCAAGTTTCCTCCTAGCAGGGCCTGGGGATGTGCCCGTGTCACCACGGGAGGCAGCTTCTCCGCACTGTCTGACGGGGCCTTGCTGCAGTCCATGGCTCTTCCCGTTGAGTCCTTGAGCTCTGTGCTGCCAGCACGGAAGGATTTCCTGCAGTCTTACGTGCCCTCCTGCTCTGCATAAAGTCACCTCTGCTCTTCAGCACTTCCTTGGCTATGATGCTCCTCCAGATGGTTGCCGAACTCTCCTTGGCTATTTTGGGGCTTAATTAACCTGACTGTTGTTTCAGGCTCAGCAGGGAGAGGGTCTCCATCCAGCTCCACAGCGTCTTTCTGTTTTGAATTGCTCATGGCACAAACCTACAAGTCTATTTCAAAAACCAGTCCCTTGAGAGCTACATTTTTCGTGAGCCTGTGGGGCAAAACCCTGTGGGTCTTGCTGCTGAAACTTGGCTGTTCAACATCCCCATTCCAGCTTTTTTTTTTTTCCTGCTCTGTGGCTGGCTCACATTCCCAGCCCTTTATGAAACTCTCTTTCTAGGAGATTTTTTCTTTAATAGCAGCCACACCAGCTGCTTCTCCATTCTTTTTCTGATTTACCAGGAGTTTTATCTGGCAATGGCTGTCGCTGTGCAGATATCTGCTGCTGTAGTTAATGCTAAGTCTCTGCAAGTACATAACTCTCCATGAATGTCCCTCTAAATCGTTTTGTGGATACTATGAACAGTCCTGTTTCTGGATTTTGGCAGAACATCTGTTGTCATTAAGTAACCAATGTGTGGATGCCATGCGTGGCACCATGTGGCAAGCAAGCATTTTATAAGGAGCTAGTTCTGAAGTTCAGTGCAATTCATGACTCATTGCAAGTTTTTTTGCCATCTCATCTTGCAAATGGGTATGAAGTAAACCTGCCTTATGGTCCCTTCACAGGAGGACTCTGCATCACACTACTTTTTTTACTCCTTCACTTCCATTACATAGCAGAATACAGTAGTTTTCTGTTGCCATAGATTTCTCCTCAAGACTGCAGCCATTTCTCTGTTTGCAGACCTTTCTTCACTTTGTTTCTGGTGCCCAGCCGTTTTGTTGTTGTCCCTTGCCTGCTGGGGCCCTTCCTTCTTGCTTGGCAGAAGACATTGTCATAGGCTGGCTATGACAAGTCTGATGGTGGAGCAGAGCAGAGGAAAGACTTGAGCCGGTGGCTGGGGTCATGCAGCGGGAGGGCACCGTGCTCAAGGGCTGCATGCAGAGCCCCAAAGGGCTGTTGTTGGATTACGCAGTTGTCTCTGCTCCTGCTTCTCCAGCCTCCCGATCCTCCTCGTGCTCCCGGGACGGCGAGGCAGAACCGCTCCATCACGGAGCCCGTCCGCCAGCGCCTGCTGTCAGACCCCGCTGCTTCTTGGCTCATGAGCAGTTGACCTGCATGTCTCCTGATTCATACCACTGCTTTATGCCAACTATCTCTTCATTAGATTCCCTCTAGCAACATTTAATTAACCTCCTGAACCCGTCTGTATTATATAGCTACAGCTTGATTCGCACAATGTATCATATAGGCTCTCAAAGTGCCCACTGGCAGCAAGAGAACAGTGCAGGGCAGACAAGAGAATCCTCAGCAGCTCCAAAATGTCATGTTACCTCCTCTCCAATTGCTCCAGGACTTGCAGTAGGCCCAGGGACAGCACCCATATCTGCAATAGGATCCCAGGAGGAGCAGGTCTGTGGCTAACTGAAGGTGAGATAAGGTCCTTATAGCCCATGAAACACCAAAATCCCACTAAATGCAAGCAAATGCTGGGATCAGGTGTTTGTTCTGTGAAACTTCTGTGACACTGGCATGCCCAGTGCCTTTGCAAGGGTAGAAGAGCTCTGAAAATTCATCTGTTATTGCTATTTCCCCGGTGGGTGACCCAGGTGCTCAGGTTGTCCTGCACCCTGGTGCCATCCTAAATGACTTTTCTATTCCTCCTCTTCTGAGTGAGACCTGCCTAGTCTGTGGCCTGTGGTGCCTCAGGTGCAGTCAGTGCTGCTGCCTTTGGTCTTCAGAAAATAGCACGTTCTCTCCTCCTGTCCCCAGGCCTCATGGTGGGTATTTGCTGTGAGGTTGGCTATGAGTTTATATAGCTATTGCTATTCATCCCTCCGTGCCTGACATTTGAGTGTGTTGGAAATAGGGTCCTTACAGGCTGGGAGACCTTTTCCCTTGCCTTTCCCAGCTTAGACCCTTTGTGGGGTCCTGACGAAATCAAGGAGACCTTTTCCCTTGCCTTTCCCAACTTAGCTGGCATTCAGGACCCTTTGTGGGGTCCTGACGAAATCACCTAAATCACCCCAGGCCGGGGCAATTTAGCCTTTCATGCTTAGCTTAAGTCCACTGCCGCTACCACACAATAAAATAATAAATGCAACACTCAGCTCTGAGCCTGCTGTAGCACCTCGGGTCATTTCTTCAGAGAAGCCTTATTTGATGTAAAACATCCCCCTGCTCACCCAGTCCCCTTGTGAACAAACTGCAGCAAGAAATGAGCACTGAAACATTGAGGAGAGTAACTGCAGATCATACTTCTTTTTCGAACAGGTTCCCTCATATTTTATTTTAAATTAAAACAATGCTTAACCTTGATAAATTGTAATTTAGGCTTATAAGAAAATAGACTCAGGAATAAGTGGCTTGCTCCAGCGTGAAATTGAATAAATCTGAGTTGAATCACAGAGTGTTACTTACAGAATAACAGTAAATGATGTGTGTGGTTTATTGTTAAACAAGAGCAGAGCTCTGGAAATGAGGTTAAAAGGAAAGCTGTCAAGGGTGCATTTTGCAGCTGTTTCCCAGGGAAAAAAAAA
>NW_010588125.1:0-10748 GCF_000705375.1 Tinamus guttatus
ATATATATATATAAATATATGTAACTACTTTGCTGCTTCTCTCTGAACCACAGCACAGAATTGGGAAAAAGCATAAAAGAGAAAGTTTTTGTCAAAAACAAGAGGAGCGGGAGAAGACATAGCTTTTCCAAAAGAAGCAAAAAACTAACCTTTAAAAGGAACATGAAAAGCATTTTCTGGACAGTAATTAAATCAGAAAAGACTTCTGAAATATAAAATAAGTGATATAAATGCCTCTGAAATTTAACCTGTGGATCCAGATGAAGGTCAATGCGTAGGAAGGAAGTCAGTAACACAAAGAAACCATTCTGGTTTCACCATAAAGACGGGATGTAGAAGAGGAGATGCAAAAAGCACCATTCCAAGGAGAACGGGTCTTCTGCTGAAAAGCTCAAAAGGAGTTTCACAAGCTGGATGAAAACATGGCAGAAGTAACCATGTAAAGAAGTGGTACTCCAACTGCCTTGCACAAATTTCCAATACTTTTCCAAACAGAACTATAAAAAGAGTAACTTAATGCTATATGAAGATGGACTCAGCTCCACAGAGGTAGAGCTTCCCCAGCGTGTTTGTCTACGGGCAGACACTGCAGGGCCAGTACGTGCCCCGGTTTGACACCGCGCACGGTGCCGCGCTCGCCAGGCTGGGAGGGCCCGACAGCCGCGCGAACAGGCAGCACGAGCGCTCACCTCGCCTCCCGCGGAAGGTGCTCGGCACACGTTAGCCTTACCTCAGGCTGCGAGAAGCTTCAATTTACTGCCAACCTCCGAGCTTTAACAAAAATGGGAATACATGCAGAAAAATAGGTAAGAACAATAGGCGAATCACATTAATGTCTGGTATTTATTTTATACGATGACAAAACTGTGACATTATAATGAAATAAGTATGTAAAAAGCTATGACTAATTGGTATGCATCATCATCTAAGCCTAGCTTTTAATTAAGGTTGTTGTGCGTAGTTCAAAAGATGTTCTGTATAATTAGTCCTGTTAAAGGTGTTCTAAAGAACACCTACTTCAAGACAGATGTAGCACAAATCTACACAATACTGCCAATTTATCCATCATGTTCTGCTTTAAGCTTAATGACATTTATTTATGTATTGTTTTGAGCATCAGATTTTCGGACAGCTGAAGAGAAGCAAACTCTCTCCACTCAGCTGACCAATCCCGACTATTTTGGGTCAAATCTTTTAAAATTTAAAGATCTACATGATTTTAGAATATAACAGCATCGGTCACAGGAGTAAAAGTTTGCATGATGTTATCCCTAATGCACAGAAATTATACATTTAACACCTTGTCAAGGTCTGCATTACCTTGCCATTGCCAAAACAAAATTCAGTGTCACATTCAACAAGTGTAATGCTGTATAAACAGTAGATTATAATTTAAATTATAATTTAAATACATGACAAAACAAGAGACTCTTCTCATAATTCCTCCAAATCAATATTCAAGATTCATTAACAACATTCAAACTTTGCACATTTAGTCATGAACACTTTCACGGAACCACATCACCATATGAAGCATATCTAGTTTGTAATGCATGCTTTAGTTACATACAGAGAAACCACTCTCCAAACATATTTTGCACTCTATTGTATTTATACTGCCCACCCATAAATGGTTGTAGCATATGAGTCTTCACAGTGTGTCGTGGAAAGAAAAAAAAAAATTAACATCATTTTACAGAAACATTTAATGACTTGTCCCAGGTCACACAGGGATTCTGCGGCGATGCTGGGAATGGCTCTTGGGATCTCGGAAATCCCATCTCAATATTCTAGCCACACTGCCATCCATCCTCAGCCATACTTAATTCAACTAAATTACTGATGGCAACAAACAGCAAGATCTGACTTTCAGATGAGCTGATTTGTACAATGAGTCAATCCATAACTTTTGTCTCCTTCAGACACTAAGATAGATGGGCTAAATGCCCAGCATGTTATAATCACCCTGAAAAGCTTTTGGCTCAAACCACCAACACATTAGCATTAAATGCGCTGCTTCGTTTACTAGATGAGCTATCTGCTTATGGCTAAATGATAACAACTAAAGAGACCCAAATACAGCATTTGTAGAACAGCTCGCAACATGAGAAAAGAGAGTTTCCAAGACAAAATACAGCAAATATTTATTCTTCTATAGAAGCATTCCAGCCCAAGCAGCCTTTCTTTTCCAGGTAAGCACCAACACATCCCAGCACCATCACAAAGAAGGACTCAAAACTTTAGAAACTCAGGTCACTCCTGCTGCTTTTAAAATGCAGCAGGATGATTCCAGTCCCACACCATAGACTACCCATGGCAGCGCCGCCGCCCTTGGCTTACACTGCCAGGGAGGGCAGCTGCTGGGAATTCTCTTCTTTCTGCTGGTTAAGGCTATTAGAGATTCCACCGGGCAAGGCAGACGCGAGAGCTAAATCACTCGGAGCGGGCGCATACAGCTCAACCACAACAATAAGAGTCTTCTCTGATTTCTTTTTAGAGCTACGAGTGTAGCAGGGCCAGCAGAGCTCTAATTAGGGAACACCCAAGCAGCACTGCAAATGATAATTTATTGACCGTATCAGTATAGCTTAATGCACAGGCTGAAAAGACAAGGCAAGAATCGCATACAGAGCAAAAGATTAACTAGTTCGCTCCAAACGAATGAAATAATCTGTCAAAAGCATTAGCAAAAATTTGTAATAAAACCACATCTTGTTTTTAACATAAAGAGAGAAAAAAAATAGGAAGGTATGGTTTTTTAAATTATATCCTTGTAAATATTTAGAAACAAGCTTTTAAGTTGAGAAACCCTGCTGGAATCCACAGTAACTAATTACACACATGAGTGGTTAGAGACCTGATCCAAAAATCTATCCAGCCCAACACAGCGCTCTCTATTGATCTGGTGGGTTTCAGATGAAGGCAGGATAGCGGGGTTGACCTGACTGACTAATACCATGTTCTCTTAAACTCAGGATAATTTCCGTCAGGTGCCACCCTTCTTTGGCTATAGCCTTTCAAAATAGATTAATACGTAAATAGGAAAAACACATGAAGCAAAAACAAGGCAACAAAAAACACAGGCAATACAGTTTAGCAGGACAGCGTGTTAAAATGTATTTTACTGCCTATGCACCTTGCCATATTAACTGCCTCTTCCAACCTGTACTATCAATAGCAGTGAAGGACCCTAATCAAAAATTGCACCCTGTGAACACACCCTTACCAGCTGCAACACGCTGCTCTGCTTCCAGTATTGTGCAGAGCGCCACATGGATCAAGCACACTACACAGTCCTACAAAAATGCTATAAGTAAATAGGAATATTTCATAGGCACAACCCTGTATAAATTTACAGCAGTCTAAGCATATCCTTAGAAACCTCCTTCTTTAAGAGTCTACCAAAAACAATCAAAACACATCAGCTAGCTAAGCATAACTAAAACTAACCTAGGAAACATGGAGTTATTTTTTCCTATGAAAAATATGAAACCAGATGCAAAAGAAGAAGTTAAAACAGTCTGTATTTCAACAGCTGACATGCCCAAGGGCTTTATTCAATATTTTTGCCTCAGTTTTTGCACAGTCAGAAGCCTCCTATTGCTTCCAGTGGAACCCCCAAGCCTGTGTGTCATTTGATAAGGCATTTCACATGAATAGTCCTCTTAACTCAGTCATTAAATAACAGAAATGTTAACTAATGCTGCTTCATTATATTACAAGGGAAATGAAATAGTAAGCAAGGGATTTAACATGTTTGTCTACTGCTCTGACTCCTTGAGGAAAAAGATCATCTCAGGAACTGTGGGCGTTTTGCTTCCCTCAAGCTCCTGTTTATTTAAAGAAGGGAAACAAAATTCCATCTCATCTCCTCTAGCAACCCACTCCCATCACACACACACGATCCCAAAAAAAGTCTTCTGACCATATCTTTACAGAAGTGATGTGGGAATATTGACAAATCTCCCCAAGCTTCTTACCAGTCATGATGACTGCCACTCGGGCAGAAACACCACTGAAATGCAAAACACCCCACAGCTGAGGTAAGTCCCCCCTTCCACTTAGTTTTTTTAAGCTTGCAGCGAGTGAACCTGTATTTACTGCACTGGCCTCCTCCAGGCTGCCGCAGAAAAACCTCTCCAGGCATTGGTAACTCGAGCAAGAGGACTTGCTGCCTGGTGCCCCCATTCCCAATGGGCTGCTCTGTCAGAACGCAGCCCCGCTGCTGCTGCTGAAGAGCACTCCCCTTGGCCTTCCCTGCCACGCATCCCAGCGGTGGGACCAGTTCTGCGCTGGACACTGACAAGCGGAGGGGCACACGAAATACAGCCGGCAAAGAAAAGCTCTCGCAGCTGCTCTGCAAGGCAGGCAGGAACCAACGACTTACTCGCGCGCTTGCCTCCCTGCACAGAAGCGCTCAGGCCGGCCGCCAGCCTCCAGCCTTGCCCCACAGCCATCCACGGTCCAGCCTCTTCCAGGGGAGACTCGTTTATTGGGGAAAGGGTAACATCCTGGTATCAAAAAACTTTGGTTTTGCATTTATTTTGTAGACAAAATTGAATCACAGGATTAAAAGAGAAGATGGTCTTATACAGTATTGACAAAGTTCTCTTTTGAGAAGAATAGCTCAGTAAAAACATAGATTCTACCCCCTCCCTTTCTACAGCTTTTTTTTTCCCTCAATCAACTTTAGCTCGTTTATTGGGGAAAGGGTAACAACCTGGTATCAAAAAGCTTTGTGCATTTATTTTGTAGACAAAAGTGAATCACAGGATTAAAAGGGAAGATGGTCTTATACAGTATTGACAAAGTTCTCTTTTGAGAAGAATAGCTCAGTAAAAACATAGATTCTACCCCCTCCCTTTCTACAGCTTTTTTTTTCCTCCCTCAATCGACTTTAAGGTGAAGTTTAATGAACAAGTTAATGCCAGAAGACAGAAACTAACTTGGTCACAAGGATTTGCATCAATTCTCAGTTGAGACCCAGCCACATCTAATGCAAGCAAATGGCTAGATTTCTTTCTTTTTTTTCTTTATTTCTTCCCACCCCCACCAATCCCTTATATTGCAAGCCCAGATATAACTTGCCTTTTTGACAATAATAGAAGGCTACAAAAAAGAAAGCAGATTGGTGAAGAAATGGTCACCTCTAAAAAACTACTCTAGATCAATGACAATGCTAATATGAATTTTCAAGGTTTTCTTTTTTTATGATATGATTCAGAGATCACAAAAAGCACCCCTGCTTCTTGCAGTACCTAATCGTTTCAGTACGGCACAAAGTCAAGCACTGTAGCAAATTGTGTCATCTCACTATAACATAATCTAGCAGGGAATGGTACTAGGTATTACCCCTGGCTTTTTAGTTTCCTAACAATGTAAAAAAAAAAAAACTCCATAATAAGTACAGAAAACTTTATAGGCCAGAAACCTTCATTGTGAAGCCTGAATTGTTCAGTCATCCTGGATTTGACCATTTGACATGCAAGTTAATTCTTACATAAAGTAACAGAAAACAGGCTTTGATGTGTTATTAAAAATAAAATGATTGGAGCAGAGGTTAAGTAGAATAGGAAATTTGAAGACATGCAAAAATAAACTAAGATGCTTTATGCATTAGCTCCATTTTTCAGCAACTATCAGTGGTATTTGCAACCATGATTCTGATAAAGCTGAAACAGGGCTAAATGTTACCCCTATTGAAACAGTAAGTGTAGATATCCATACTGGAATTCATAAATATTTTTTCCAGATCTCTTTCTATATTTTTAACAAATAATTTTGTCCCCACATCACTGAAAAAGCAACTTACAACTTGATTCTGAGCCTGGTGATGTAAGAGTGTTTTAAACCCTGCAGATTCGGAACATGCTTCAATTCTAGTATGCAGAAAGATGGGAATGAAGAAAGGTAGGAAACTATTGCCACAAAGCATATTGTGCGAGACATTAATTTGTTTTCCCTATGCCTCCTACCTTCATTTTCCAGATACAGCTAAATCATTTCGTTCATAGCAAATGAAATCAATAATGCTTTTAGCTCTGGGTACACGAGTTCAGCACATTGCTGCACCCCTTTCATAGCCAACTCCTTGAGTTCAACAGGAACAAGTCCCAAGTATAAAAGGAATGTTGAGATATATGGCTGTGCTGGGCCTATTTTTAATATATTCATATATAAATGTTGTGGCTTTGGAAAGGATGGGAAAACAGCGGTGTTTTAACAGTTCCCAATAGACTATATTATGGTATCAAAACAACGCGAGTAGGATACTTTTGCTCCTGCAAAAAAAAAAGGAAGCAAACCATGGTGCTTTGTGATTCTTGGAAGGGTTCACCAGCACCGTTTTGTAACATCTGAACACTCCAGTGTCCCTCAGTCACACTTCCACGAGCAGATCTGACTAGGCCGTAGAGCTCGGCCTAATTTTAAGTCTGGCAACTGTGACTCTGCTCACTAGCTCTAAGGGCTGGTGTAAATCTGGTTACTATCCAAAGATGAGTTAAGAAAAACATCCATATTCACTGACTCTGGAATATCTTTTCCTCGCAGACTTATCTTCCTTACATGGTAATATATGAAAAAACAGTGTCTATAAACCTGTCAACATCAAGGAGAATGGAGAGCAGTTTTCACCTGATGGAGAACACTTTGAGGATTTCACCTATGAGGTTTTCTCATGCGTAATATTAAACTATTAAAATATTTTCTCCAAAAGTAACACCTGCAGAAGCTAACAAAGGCCAACTCTGAAAAGAGCCCTTCATGTAATCTCTGACACCACTAGATGAATGACCATTTTCATTTCCTGGCAGAGCAAGCCACAGAGACTAAGATGTACTTGCCAAATGCACATTAGTCTATGTCTACATAGCAGCTCTGAATCACTGCAGATCAGAGTCTAGGTATTTCAAAGAGTTTTTTTTTTTTTTTTCCTCTCCATTTTTATGATTATTTCATGAAGATACTACCAATCAGTCTGAAGATCTCTCTTAAAAGGAAATGCTAAGTGAATCAATCAGATTTGTTTTTCTTGTGAACAGTAGATCTGTAGTCTTCCTAAGGGGACCACCTGTAGAAAGAGCAAGATGAGACCTTTTGGACCTGGCTGTCCTTAGAAGATTGTTATTTATCTTCAGTGCCAGGTCTGTCTATATTTTACCTCTGCATCGCTGACCAAACCATATCCCACAGAATGCCCTTCATCAAGTGATGGAGAAGGGAGAATTAAGGGCAATAATGCCACCTTTTTCACTTCCTCTTCTAATAATTTTGGAAGGGAGGAGAATCAGAAAAGCTTACATGGTCAACTTGAATGAATGAGAGATGACAGGCACTCTTCACTTTTCTTGTTGAAAGAGAAACAAGAAATAACTGTTATATACACAACATATTGTTGTGGTTCAGTATTATTTGCCTTGCCTCTCCTGCTTCTCAAAGACTTACTGATTAAGGCATTTAACTTCATTTATATGTGGTCAAAGGGAAGTTCTCTGGTATCTGTTAGCTTCCAGCATTATGTCTTTAATTAAATTTCATTGCATCTGTTTAGTGTTTGATGCTGTTTCATACAGCTCAGCCACCAAGAGGAACCAGTCTAAAGGTTTTTCCAAAGCCCATAGATGCAGCCACCTGCTTTCAAACAAAGGCAGCAATTTCCAGAGAACCTAGAAACACAGCACATATCTTTTAACAACACACCCAAAGGTGACTACATTGCAATCTTACATAGATCCAGGCAGTCCGGACTAGAACTATTATTTTAGGGTACCTAGCAAAATTTAGATCTCAGATTTTCCATTATCAGCTGCAGTCCAACTGTTATCACACCAAGTCACTCTCGACACTTCAGAAGTCAGAGGTACAGTGGGATATGGAACTTGTTATAGAGTAAAAAGTTAGAAGTATGCATTTTTGTAAGTTGAGTTTACTTAAGCTTTTCCGCTGAATTTCACTTACCCATGGGCTGCTTAATATCTTTTGGAATAAACTTCACTGTAGAAGACTTTGAAGTGTAACAAGTACTATTTACTTGTAGATACACCTTATCAAAACAAAACAGATAGTTTACTCAATACCTTTTTATTTACACCTAAGAATATTTTGGAAAAAAGTGTTTTGAGAGAGATGAGCAATTTTTTAGCCAAGGAGTAAGGTTCTGGCACGAGGCATTGGGAGCAGAGGAAGATTTTGTAGTGTCTATTTTACCTGAGAAGAGCTCAGTGTTGAGACATCCAATCAGTCTGCATACTAAACTACATTTTTAAATACAAGTTTCTTGTTTAACAAGAGGAAAAAAACAAATAAAAAAGCGACACTCCTCAACATACTATATGCTTTGAACTATTTAAAGG
Organism: Tinamus guttatus; assembly: GCF_000705375.1. The sequence goes on from NW_010588125.1 coordinate 8,355, forward strand.
AGCTGACCTTGATGTGTGATATGAAGGTAAATTCATTTCCCATCAGCCTGACTCAGTCTAATGGACTTTCAGACTGCAGTTTTTGCATTCCTCTTAGACTTGTTGCAATGGAGATGAGTGCTCTGCATACAGCAATGCCATCTTCTGGCACCGTTCCTATGAGAAAGGGAATTTGCTGAATACCATTAAAAGAAAGCTCCTATTCTGTAAAAACCAACTCAGACTCCACAATAAATCTCAAACCGCCCCCTTTCCACTAAACTACCACTGGGGTTGCAATTGTTGAAGGGACTGAAATAAAGGAGCAGGAACGCCCAGGGCGCTGCAGAGCAAGCTCGCCCGAGGGGCTCTCTAAGGAGCAGGAGTGCAGGTGACCAGGCGCTCCCGCAGGACCCGCCGCTGCGGCCGAAGGCAGGGCTGCGCTCCCGACTGCAGCGCAGGAGCCGCGACCAGGGGCGAGCAGTCCCTCACTTAGGCACCCCCAGGGAAATGCTTTCTGGACCAGTAAACGATTCACACATGTGATTTATCTTGCTTAATGTATTTTGTATTCCTAGCCAGAAGAGCTATATGAGGCATGGGCGAAGATTTAAAACACATGCTATTTTTATTAAGGAAACAAATGAGTGCTAGAAATTAATAACTTCCTCACCATTCTACTTCTGATTTCTCCTCCTAAATGACCTCCATCTGTAGCTTGAAGGTACATTAAAACAACTTTAAGATGGAAATCTCCTCTTGAGTCCATGCCTACAGGGTTCCTGCCACATACAAGAACTTGCAAAGTTCATGCTCCCATATTTTGAAAATACAGTTTTTAAAGATTCAAGGAGAAATCCATATCTTAAGTAGTTCTGCTCTAAAATAGTAACTGGGAGGAAGAGGGAGAGGGGGAAAGGACTTATTTACCATACCATTTGCTACCAAAAGCCACAGTGGGAACCAGATGTGTTGCAAAGATGCTAACCCTGCAGTCTCAGCCAAAAGGAACCCATACTCCATTTCTCCTCATATATCAACCTATTACTACTACCAGTAGGACCAAAGAAGGGCAGGAAAGGTATAGCCAGTGCATACAAGATACAAAGATTATTTTTCCTCAAAAAATATTTTCAATATGCAAATTATTTACAGATTACAATATGTTGAAACATCCCCAATAACATAATTTTATTGGATCTCCATCAATAAAAACTTTTGTGTATGAAGTCAGCTACTCTGACTCATAATCTTACCAAATACTGCTTGTTGATTAAGTATCATTTCTGCATAGTTACATCAAAAAGAACAAACTGTATTTCAAATTACTATGCTTCCATATACAAGATGTTTGCATTTAATTTAATATTTGTAAAATTTAACAATTTTGAGAATGTTCTGCTTTCAGTTCTGATTTTTTTCCAGTGACTTTCTCTGTTTTGCCTCTGCTTCTCTTTCCCAATCACTTTTAGGGTTTTACTATTTTCTCTCCCTTCGTCCATGCTGCTTCTCAGTTTTATGGAAATTAAGAGGGAATTCCCTATCTTTCCAACACAGAAGTGATCATCTTTTGATGCTGTTTTGAGTTATATGTTTTTTCTCTTTATGACTGGCTCCTTTATAAGAATTATTGCTTTCATTAATGCTTGGAAGTAAACTCTCAGCACTCACAGCTGTGCAGAAAAACTAGAAAACATTTTCTGAAGTTTAGACTATTTACCTTTAACTTTTCTGTATGGTTTTCACTCAAAACTTGCAATAAATACTGACAAACTGTTCATAACACACTTCAAGTCTTGGATTTCTATCCGGCATCTGTCATCAAACTTACAAGCTGTCCCATCAGAAGTCTCATATTTTGGAGTTCAACAGTAATTGGATACTTCCTGTGTTGAAATCCATCCTCTTTATGGCAGTGCTAGAAAAAAAGACAGTGGGAAAGTCTGGATATAGAATAGTTGTCCCTGGTAAAAGCATCTAAAGAGGTCACCATGACTCCAGTATTCTAAGAGGTGCTGCTTGGCAAGTAAGAATAGATTTCCTGCAAGATATAAGCATGTTGACATTTACTAATCCCATGTATTTTAATTTTGGGTTTCCTATAGCGATTCTCCTAGGATTCGGATTTGTTTTAATATCACTTGGAACAAACAGCTGTCTGTCAAAATGATGTTTGAATCATGATGGTATCTTGACCTAGCATGTCTCCTAAGGCTATGCTCCAAGTACTTTACAATCTGAACTGTTGAAACAAATGTGAGGAAAAACAAGCAGTCCTGCAACCACCAGAATTGGCTAGAAGCTGCCCAAATTATATGAAATACAGTGAAGTCAGTGCAATTAATCTCTTCAGTCTTAAGAGAATGCATGAGTAGAGAAGGAGTGGGGAAAAAAAGACTGAAGTGTGTTCTCAGG
>NW_010588132.1:0-10814 GCF_000705375.1 Tinamus guttatus
TGCCCTGTTCTGAGAGTGCTCATTTAACCAGTGCCATTGCCCAGCTGTTGAATTTAGCTTCTGAAAAGAGCCAGCCTGCCAAGAACTTTTTCACACTATGATGGAAACCAAGTTAGAAATAACTCTAGAGTTGGCAAGATTTCTCCAAGTTTTCATTTCTTGAAATGCTTTTTTGCCAAGTTATGTTATTCACATCCTCTTGGGGATCTGTAGGATGATTTTTTTTCTTTTAATGCACTTCTCTCTGAAGGAGAGGTGAGAGATATAAAGGCTAATACTTGTAAAATCTCTGCTTTCCTGCATGACAGCCAGCAAACCTAAGAGGTACCATGATTAGGAGGCAAACCTGACTTCCATCACATCATGTTCATGTACCTGAGAGAAGCACCAAGGATAAGCCTGCCACTTCTGCAGGGTCACATTTGGTGGTCACTTCTCAGTGGCTGCTGTGTCTGAGACTTTGAATCACAGAGTAGAAGAAGGTTGGATGTTTCTCACAGAAGCTGTAGGTTTGCTACATGAGGCCAGAGCTTCTGATCTCCAAAGGGGAGCCGTGAGAGTGACTGTCTGCAACTCCCTTTCACTCTCAAAGAAAAACAATTCTGCAGCACAGGATTATGAATGACTAATGCTAAAGAGAGACAGCACCTAGCTTGAGTCTTCTGCAGCCTTGGCACAACAGAAAAAAAGCAAAGCCTAACTGGCTTCTATGAACAGTTAATTCCTCGTATTGAAATACTAGAAGGCTCTATTGTGTGCTGTGGCTACTAGTCTGGTATCTAGAATAACAGATAATGCAGTTGTACTCCGTATCTAAGGATAAAGAACCAGTGCATGTGAATAAGGATGATTTCACATGAATGCAGAACCAGTAGTAGATCTATGATTATGTGGCTGAAGCCTTCACTATTTAAAAACACAAAGGAATGCTCAGGAACCCCTGAGTTCAGAAAATACTGGAGTAGAACCAGAGAAGAGCACCCAGAATCAGGCTGCCATTTAGCCTTTTACTGGGTCACTGTTGGCCTGAGAGTATATAGAGAGAGGAACTGTTACAGATCAGAAAACAAAGCAGATTTTCCCCTGCTGTAGAATAGTTTAAAAAACTATGGTAAAAAACATGTATATAAAAAAATTGTGTCATTGATTGTTTATACATTAAGTTCTGGCCAAAAGAATTTCCAGCCAGAGGTTGTCAGATAAAAAAGTTGCGTGAAACTTGACTCACAAGTTGATATATATATATATATATATACATGTATATATATATAGCAGTGTGTGTGAGAGAGCGAAAACAAAAGACCAAAAAAAAAAAAAATGATAGTTGTCTATGTCAAGGCTGTAGCAAAAAAAGGGGAAAAAAGATCCCCCCTCTCCATATATAAAATCCCTCCTTCCAGCACTTCCTAGCACAGGGAGTAAAACGGGAATAGCAAGAGAATCCCAGCACTGAGACCAGAATTAAGAGCGCTGCTCAGATCTGCCCCTCTGAGAGTTCAGTTTGTAGATCTGGTCTTTACAGCTATGTGTGGGCAGTGGAAAAATACTACTGAATGACTAATTACCCAAAGCATTGAGTAACAAAATCCCGATTTAAATACTTGCAGGAGGTAGACAGAAAGGTGCCAGCCTGAAGCTTGTAATTACTTTTATTTTTGGCAAGCATCAGATGTAGTTCTAATAATAACTATGGGCGCAAAGTATTAGTTAGAAATGCAGGGGATACTGATTAACAGCTGCAGGTGAGGCCAAAGCGGCCAGAAACATCCTGAAGTGACTGCGCCCAGGAGGAGGGGAACAGCTGCAAGGACAGGATGTGCAAAGCACCTTGGCACTGCGCTGGGGGCTCAGTCAGGAGCCCCAGGCACGACGAGCAGAGGCTCATTCAGCAAGAGACACTATAAGGAAGCTTGTCACTCATGAGGAAGCAAGCCTGACTGAAAAATTTCCAGCAGCAAAATGATCATCCCCCTTCCTCCTCACTCCAGCCTGGAAAGTCCATGCTGTTTGTGAAGAGAGAATGCTGTCGTTGTCCTCGCTGAGGGGCTAGGAGATCACTCTGCAGCTCTGGCAGTGCTGTCCATCTTCGCAACTCGTCCCAACACAGGCTAGTGATATTCCTTTTGCACTGTCAGGAGGTTTCCCTCTCTTCAAGGACTTCCATGTGGGGTGGCATGCTTTGATGCACTGCGACTCCTTGCACTCCCATATAGCTCTAACTGGCTGAACAGGGATTTCCCAAGCTCTATTCATAAAAGAGAGTGGATGGACTCTGGCTGGTGGGATGTAGCAGACATGAGACACACGCAGGTTGTAGCATCACCCCCGCTTGCTCAGGCATGCCTGTCACTGATCAGCCACAGGTACCAGCCTCATCTTCTTGGCTCCTTTCCCAAACAGCCCTCGAGCAAGCCCTGTGCTGTACACAGGGAGCACAAGGCTCCAGCCACCTCACTGTCTTGTACCCAGCCTGGTCTGCACCTACAAGCATCTGCAAGCAGGGCAGATCCTGGATCCTCATCAAAAGCATCCTTTTCTCAAAGACATCCTCACAGCTGAGACATTTAGCACATGGACCCTCTTCATGGCCCCATAGCTCACAGATTTTCTCACGCATCGGGAAAAGCTGCTCTAATGAAGGAAGGTGGAGTGGCCAAGCCCTCCAGTCCTCAGCCCTTGGGTCAAGAGCAAGTCCGAGGAGGGTCATCTCGTTCGCCTTGAGCTCGTTGTCCAGCAGGGAAACTATGCATCTCTCTGCTTAAGAGATGAGTCAGTTGTCTTCCCCTTCTTCCTGGGCTGTCCCTTCTGGATACAGTCTTTTTAAAGCACTCTGCTGAATGCTTGTCTAGGCTGTATTCAGTGTCTCCAGCCTCCCTCAGCAGTTCAGCCTGTTGTTCGCTTTTTCTCCCAGAGATATAAATGACATATTAAGAGTCATTTTATTTCCCTTGCCGCAGCACTCTTCTGTCAGCTAGTTAACGTGTCAATTATACAAATAGCACACATCGAAGCAAAGATGTCTTGGTACAGTAGTTTCCATATGCTGCTAAGCCCTCATGTCCCACAGTCCTGATTTCCCTCCTCCATCGCTTTGACTACGGCAGCGTATGGCACAGACAAAGTGTCTGTGCCCAGCGCATAGCAAATGCCGTCGGCGACACAGCTTAGTGCTACGCACACCGTCGGCGGGTTCCTATTCCATTGCTGAGGCAGTAAATGTGTGCACTAACAGCGGTATATAAAATCTGTGACCACATTAGCCACACTGTCAAGTTTAAGAAAATCCAAAGTGAGTTATAGCAAGGAAACAAGTTACCACATCAGATGAAAAAGAGTCTGAATTAATTGGAAACTCTACAGGCTTACATTTGGTTTCCAGAACCTTTCTCCCACATCTCTATCTCTACTATACATTTTTCAGCTCACGTTGTCTGCCCCTGTTCCTGCCTGTGTGACTGTACGGTATGTGACTGCAGAAGTGGATCACAGCACATTTCAGCAGTTTAACCACTATTTTGCCTACCCAGCCCTAGGTCTGGAGCACAGTTCACCACCCACTGGAAGTAGCACTTCGTTTACTGCAGTGAGACAGAGTAATTACCCGATAATTACTGGTGGGGCCACCTGCAGAAGAAGCCAAGCCAAGGCATTTCACTGTCCTTGTATATTCGTCCTCCTAAGTCTGGACTTTCTCCCTGCTCATTTAGTTCACATTGCCATTATGTTGTCTCAGACCCAGATAGATTTATACCTTGCTTCAACATGGCCAAATGACGGAGGAAAAGAGGATGTGCTCTGTTCTTTCCACAGTTCTGCATGACTTCTATCCCAGACACTGGAAAAGTTGTTCCTGATCCCCAGATCTCTCAATAATCAGCTTTCTCAGGGACATGCGGCAGGTCAGGCTGCCTTGAAGAACCAACCCGCAGTCCAGTGCAACAACTCCATGGAGCTGGATGAGCACTGGGTCCAGTGGCCACACACAGGCTCTCTTTTAAGTGCCCATTCTGTTCTTCAAATAGAAATCATCTTTTAGCATGGCACAGGACTACAGGGTTTACAGCTATTTCTGACCATTCGTATTGATTTGCATCTCCTGCTAAAGGAAACAAGCACAATCTCCATTCTAATTATTAGTGCGTTTTGATGCACAAAATGTTTAATATGAATGAAGAGAATGCGCTGTTTGAGCTTAATGGTCCTTACAATCAATAGCTTAACCTTAAAGTTATTCATTTACAGGCCTGCTGGCAAAAATGTCACTACCTCTCCAAAAACAGTCACAAATTAGATCCAATCCTACATACAGAGAATATAAAGGCTGGGGGAGGAAGTATAATTAAGAGGTACACAAAATTTGCAGTGCAAAGGGATATAGTAAAAAAGTCATCCATTTTCAAACTTCAGGCAAAGTAGCGAGCAGACAGCACCCTGCCTCCATATATATTTCAGCTTTCTCAGGGAAGTCTTACACATCTTTGGATTGTGGCTACATCAGTGCTGAGTTTTGTTTGATTTAGCATTGCTCAAGGGCAAGGTTGCTAGTAGTGCTTAAGGATTTCATCACACATGACTGTGCATGGCAAAGATCTCATTTTTTTAAGGTTACCTTGAAAAAAACTCATTTAGAAACAACTAACTTTTCCTAGAAATAACATTCAGATTTTTTTCCCTAGTACCTCTACATATGAAGTTCTTTGTATTTAAAATCAGGTTCATGTGCACTGTGAAGCTCTTAAAAATATTTGGAAGTATCTGCATGCACTTAACTTACTTCTTTCAAAAAACACTACCTATTGGAAGCCTGAAACTACCTAGCACAGCACAGAGGGAATCTATGAACAAGTACAATAGCAGATATTATTTCAGGCTGCTTTCGGAGCTACATTTCTGCAATTGAAAATGTCTAATGAGCTTATTTGATTGTATCCATGCCAACAAAGAGACATAAACAGTTTTAATCACTGTTTCGCGTTGCTCTTGACCCCCTGCTTCGCTTCATTATTTTCCTTTTAGCCACATCAAGGCACAACACTCCAACTAAATCATTCAACCACTTGCTGAAGACCTGTCCACATAATAAGATTTCTTTTTTATCATCCCATGTTTTTTTGCACTGCTGTTTAACAAACAGCAGTGAAAGTGGGTGTTAGCTCAAAAGCAGCAGATTGGTAATAAATTAATGTCTTGTTGGTTCCTTTATTTTCAGATAGATTTCTGAATTTATTACCCTAAATTGATTAATGCCCAGAGACAGTGAACAAGTTACAGCTCCTGGTCTTCTGTTTTGTCACTAACAATGCTGGAGGGAGACCAGAACACTGAAACAAAGAGAAAAGGAAGCGTTAACAGTTCAAGTCACAGTAAGTGTTGGCCTGCTTAAACTAATAATATCAGACAATTCTCTATAGTCTAAAACACCCACAGTTCTCCTACAGAGCTCCAAGTACTCCATGATCAGTGAACCATGTTGTAATGATACATTCTCTTGTAGAGCTTAAAGGTTTGAAATATTAAATCTTTTCTCTCACACATGCTAACAGCAAATGAATCTGAGGCCCATCCATTAATGAAGTTTGTCTGTTTCTTGATCATTATAACAAGGGCATTAGCTAGCATTACTTCCCCCCACACTTGTGTAAATTAAAAAAAATGTCACAGAGTATACCAAATGTGACACATAACTACAAGTGCAAAAGGTCATTGAGGATTGGGGTCAGATAGCATGGAGAAAATCTGTACCCTCCTAAAAAGTAGGTCATATCTTTCAGCTCTGCGTGGGTCCAGGAAAAATCCTGAGGCATATATGCAAACTCTGTTGCATAAAAGAAATATCTTGAAGCCTCTTTCCTTTAAAAAAATATTTGTTTGTTCTCTTCTTATTATGAAGTGGTTCTTAACATGATATTGACACATTCTGGGAAAAGGATCGCAAAATCTTAGCAAGTCTAATTTCTCAGACATTTAGATCTGTCACCTATTAGTTACTATATGAAGTGCCAGTGAGTTCTATTTTTAATGCATTCTTTTTTCTTTATATATTTCTGTATTTTTTCTCTCTTTTTTTTTTTTCTTTCTTTTATAGGATAGAAGAAGAAAGCAGCTTGGGAGCAAATGCACAGGTCTAGAAAGGTATCAGTCCTGTGTCACAGGGCTTTTCCCAATAGAATCATAGAATCATAGAATGCTTAGGGTTGGAAGGGACCTCTAGAGATCATCTAGTCCAACCCCCCTGCATACGCAGGGACACCTAGAGCACATGGCACAGGACTGCGTCCAAGCAGGTTTTGAAGATCTCCAGAGAAGGCGACTCCACAACCTCTCTGGGCAGCCTGTTCCAGTGCTCTGTCACCCTCACTGTCTCCTTCAGGGCAGTAACTACTTGTTCCTGACAGCCAGCTAACTTCATTCTGGACATCTCCGAAGAGTTTGCTGTCCTAGTTTTGGAGAAGTTTGCTAACATCTGATCTACCTCCTCCTCACTAAAATTCCAGTCTGTTATATCTTGCCTTATCCACTATGGGTGTGGAAAACAAAATATTTTCTCTTGCCATTTTCCACTTCTCTTCTTGAGGATGAACAACACTAATTGATTTAATCCTTTGTCGAGGTCATTTGTTTAGATCATTCTCCTTGCTCTTTTCTGGATGTCCTACACTGTCACACAACACACACACAAAGCCACACATTGAGGCTTTATCCATGCTCAGTGGAACTTGATGGGCGTTAGAATATATATGCCTGAATGCACATTTGCATGTGCTCTCCTTTGCAGTTTCTCCCAGTGCATCTCTGAGCTGAGAATCCGAGGCACCACATGAGCCCCTCCAATCCAAGAGCCTCATTTACTCCAATCCACATACATTCCCATGAGTAGGAATCCAGCTATTGCTGTCTGGCAAGACAGCTGTAGACTTTGCCATCACTTGGACATCCTCTACTACAAGATAGTAGTTATTAATTACTTATTATATATTAATTATAGTAATTAACTGTTCGTAACTGGGGTGGTACTCACCACTTTCTACTTCCTCAGATGACAACCATCAATATATGATACAAACTATTGTCCTTCACATACACACATAGAACCTCAATCATAGGGCAGGCTGCTCAGCATTCTGGGCACTACACATACTTAAAAGTTCATGGTCATCTCAGATGATAGTCTCAAAATAAAACATTTAAGAACCTTCTGTTAATAAAATTCATAAACTCCCAAACAGTTTTCCAGAAAGCGTTAATATAAAATGTTTTTCCCCACACATAAGTTTTGTAGGTGTAGTTATGACAGGATTGTCACTGCAAAACTCCTTTGTTAAGTATAATCTGCTGTTAAAATCCTTAATCAAGAGATTATTAACATTCTGATAAAATTTCTGATTTCTTAGCTAAAGTGCAAAATGTAGTCATGGGGCTTTGATGGGCTTTTAGTTAATAGCACAAACGCCACAAGCACACTAAATATCTAAACAATGTACAGCGTACAGTCTAATCTGATGTGAAAGCACAGATATTCCCTCCCTGTACTCCCCATATATTTCATCTTCATGAAAATGTTGTATATATTTTGCAGCTTATCAGATAAGATCAGGTGTGTCGTCTCACTTGGCAGAAGGAAAACTAAGGCTATTGGACTATTCCGTAGTTACGAGCCTAATCCTGAGAAGTGTTCAGCATTCATCTGTCTTCATGCAACCTGGAGTGCTATGGTCTTACCATCCTTGCAGAGCAGATACAGTAGGGTTTCTCCCATTTTTTAATAACCTTGGTCTTGGGTACATTTTGAGGAGACATTGGTAGGGGAAGAAGGAGGAGAAGGGGATAATAGATGGTGTCAAAGGGAAAAAGCAGACAAATAAGAGAAGAGTGAGAATAGACCCTGCACAAGTTCTAAATACTTACAGTCTTGAAGACTTAAAGAAGTTTATACATTTTTGGTATCTTCCATTTCCACAGAGGAAAGGAAGCGTTGCGTGTTACTGTCTACTACATTTCTGCTTGAAATTGAGGCTTGCTCCGACATGCAGAAGAACACAAGTTCACTCTCAACGTTGTCTATTATGGCATGCCCAAATAATGTAAACAGGATGCATCCCAGGGCTGTGGCATTTATTGGACTTTCTTGCAACTAGCAGGATAGCCAGCCCGTGTCAAACTGTCTCCAAAGTTTGAATCTTGCAGTTATGACTGGCAAGAGCCATACCAGCCTAAAAATCCTCCAGATTAAACAGTGAGGACATGGTCTTGACTGTGGTCAGAATTTGCTAACACCAACACCTAACTGTAAAATTTTATCAAATGCCCCAATTTTCAAAAATCTCAGACACAAAAGATGAGAATAGTCTAGCACTCGCCAACCCATTTCAAGAAAGGAGAGTCAGATATACCTGTGTAAGACAACTACAGTTTAAGTAAGTACATCTTGTGACTTGTCTCGCTAAACTAGAGATTTAGGCTTCGTCTGTGTTCAGCAAAACAGAGAAGGCCTCTAGGAAGTGATTTATCAGCCCTGAAGGGTATCTATTCAAGCTGGGTGGAATTGCCATTTAGAGGTGCTGGTCTCACCACCCTGAGCACTGAGGAAGTCCAGAACAATAGTTTAGACTGTACTTAGCTGAATTTAGATCAAGGTAACCTCCTCTAACATCTCCTGAAAACCCTGCAGATGCCATGCACACCCTATATTAAATCATGAGAACATGATGGTCATCATCACATCTCACACCATCATTTCCCGGGTTTCAAGGGATCAGAGACAGAGTTTGTACTGTGGACCCGTCTCATCATAACCTTCATTTGAAAAAGGTTTCCGCTTTTTCAGTTCAAAATTTCACAACCACAAGAGAATTTCCCAGCTGAAACAATCATAACCCCACTATTAGAAACAATGTAACAATGTTTCAAAATAAGTTACAAGCATCCAAATCCAGGCCAGAAGATACCTCCCAGAACAATGACTGTGCTGCACTCAGCTCATGGCTTTTTGAAAGAAGAGCTGCTTTTGAAATCCTAATAATAATTAAAGAGCACTGTAATAGAACTGCTGCTCATTCTTGCTTAATCTCAGATCATCTCTATTTCTAACATGACTGTCTTAATGAAAATTCTTTACTCCGTCCTGTTTTGGTGTCAGCTTTATTTTTATCCATCACAACCAATAAATAACTGGGATTTCTGAGACTGCAGATTCACAGCAAGTATCGGCCTACCCCAGGCAAGGCAAATGGAGCAAACTGAGCCAAGTCAAACTAGAATACCACTGGAGTATTAGTTAGATTAAACATTAATAATGACATTTCTCCTTTTGATCACTGAAGTAGCAATGAAGCAAGAGAAGGAAAGCCTAAGATGTTGACATATGTTTTTATTATCTTTAGTCTTCTTTTTTGAAGTCTTGGGAACTGGCTCCACAAATACTTCCCAGGTCAAAGGCAGAGAATTATGTTATTTATTTCAGCAGTAAGAGGACTGGGCAATCTTATTAATAAAGATATACTGATATAGTCTTTCAGAAATGATTAGGAAAATAGTCAAATAAAAGTTGCAAGAAAAATAATTAATCCAAAGTTAAAGATTGCTAACTTAGAGCTAGGGAAGATTAAAGAGATTCAAATATAAGTACCATAATAACAGAAAAACCCGTCAGTAATGACAATCCAACTAAGCTTTATTTTACTTGCTCTTCTCATTTTTAGACATCTCTGCCTAGATTCTGCCAGGACTGGAAACAGCTTCACTAGAGCTTGCAGTGAGGAATGTTCATTTCTTTCACTTGCTTGACCAGAGGAAACACAGAAAAAAAAAACCCCACAAGAAATTTAAGACTTCATGAGATTTCCAACAGAATACCCCAGGAATTAAAAGAGGAAAGAAAGCTTTAAAGAGGAAAATAATTGTTTTTAGAAGACTACAATTTTATTTAGAAGCAGTAGAGAGGATAGTATAAGACTAAAGCTAATGGTTAGATAACTTTAATTATCTGCTTGTGTGTGGGGGACCAAGGGGTCATGTCACTTAGTAACTAGTACTAGTAATTCATGTTGTAGGGCTGGGACCCAGAAAATTAGCGGGAAAAAAAAATCACTTCCGACAGAGCAGCTGCTTTAGAAGCTGTGTTTAGACCTTATGGTATTTTAAAGCTGCCCTCCAAGCCTTCCACAACTGGCTTCAAAACCATTTTCTGCCTCAAGAAGAGGCAGCCAATAATCTAGGTTAGGTCCATAGGACAGGAGTCACAGCAAAACAGGCAAACAGGTTCCAGAATTTCTTAGGAATTAAAGATTTCTGGAGGAATTGGCCAGGCTGTGACAGCTCTCAGTCCCAAACACCTTTCTGCCAGCCACTCTCCTTGGAGCCTGTGACATGAAGTCATTCTTTCCTTATTCAAGCAAGATAAGAGAGTACAAAAGCTGAATGTGCTTCCTGAGTGTGAATTGAGTGAGATGGGGTTGACTGCGACACAAGTGCAGCTAACAGACACCGAGATGCTTGCTACGTCTTACTTCAGTCAGTGTTAGGTATCTAAACAAGAGGAAGGGTTTGGACCTTTTATCCTCTGCCAGGAGTCAACAAAAGGTTGAGTGCTCAGAAACCAACGCACACAAGCCCGAGAAAAGGCACTGTAGCAATGAGTCTGTCCATAATATTTCACGAAAGCCAGTTTGTTTAATAACAGTCACTGCCATTTCTTCAGGACAGATGGACCATCACAGGGAAGTTTGTTTGTTTGTTTGTTTGTTTGTTTGTTTGTTTGTTTGTTGTGAGAAAGCCCTCTAACCTCACTTTCCTTTTCTGAGCCAATCAAAGTTTTT
>NW_010588133.1:0-13477 GCF_000705375.1 Tinamus guttatus
TGGAAAACAGGTCTCTCCTAAAACTCTGAAATCAGGTGTGCAAAGCTGAAAGCATTCAGAATTACTAGTCTCCTTTGAAAATAGTGTGCCTAAAGATAATAGTAAGTCAGCACATTTGAATCCATGAGCAAATTGTAGTTCTGGACTGAATTTGAGATATATGGAATATTTTTGTTTGAAAAGCGTATCTGTGGAAAAAAGCTTTTTCTTTCAGTGAAATAGTTTTACAGAAAAAAAATACTCTGTTCAGAAATGTTATCACTTATTAGATAAAGATGAAAAATTAGTAGAATTTTGATACCTAAATCTAAGCTTGATCTGCTAATAAACAAAACATGAGGGAGACTACGGACAAATAATAAGGACAAATACTGGTCTCTGTACTGTCCTCTGCTTTCCCTATGTCTTATACAAATAATTGCTATTTTTAAGCTTAATTTTAACCTGAGCATTTCCAAAGTCTGCAGGTATTTGATGTTTTTCTTCTGGCCCAGTTCTGATGGAAAATCATTCCATCTCTCCGCGAACCAGTTCCCAGGCCAAAAGAACTGCTCTCATTTGTGAGCCATTTCCCAGGCCAAAAGAACTGCTCTCATTAGGAAGAAATGATAATAATAATAATAGCAAAGCAGAGTTCCACACCATTTTTATTCTGAGGCAGTCACTTTATTCCCCAAATTTATTTTTGCAGAAGAAAATGTCAATTTGTCTTTGCAGTAGCGGCCGAGCCAAGCAGGGGAAGAGAAGCCGAGCACCAGCCCGTAACAAAACCTGGCAGCAATAGTAGAATTCCAGTTTATTTGACTAATTCTTTCACCACTTGTCAGAGAACATACTTTTGTTTGCAGTAATGGGGACAGGCTCCTTCCTCTCCCGGTCTCCCCAGCGAGCGGTGCCGGCACTTGTGCAGAGCGCGCATTACGGCGAAGCGTTGCAATGTTTGCTGTCAAAATCATTTATTTTTGCAGCCACCGGGGCCCGTAGGCAGCCCTGGAAGATTTCAGAGCCCCGGTGCGGGGTCATGGAAGGGAAAGCGAGGAGGAGGAGGAGCGGGGGGAAGGCTCCACTGCTTATGAGAAAGGAACTGACACAGGAAATGGTCACATATGGCACGGATTTATTTCGTCCGGGACTTCCTATTCAAAACTCATTATAGCCACGTCTCCACACTGCATGTGGCACAAACTCTATCTGTTTTTAGGTCTAGAACCTGGCAAAATTGCTGCTTTGGTTTGTCTAAGCTTCCTTGGATGGAGCCGGAAGGAGAGAAAATGCCTCCTGGTTCCTGGGCTTTAAATGTATCTAAAGGAAACCAGGAATGTCTTGGAAGGGAGAAGTGTAATGGTAAAGCACAAGAGAAGCAAATTATTACCTGCGGAATAGCATGGTTTTTTAAAGTTGAAATAATTGGGGCAGAAAGATGGTTCTGGATGTGTTTTTTTTTTCTCTTTTAATTGTCTTTCTTTACTAGGAGCTGAATTGCACCTCCTTCCCCTTCCCCAGCTGTCCGCTTCTCTGGATGGACAGAATCAAAGAGGGTTGTGGGATTAGTTTGTATTTTATTTTTTGTTTCATGAGAGCATCTGAAAGCCCCAGTTGGAGCCTGGGTTTGGTTTTACTGGGGGCTTTGCAGGAGTGCTCCAGCCCTGGGCTGTGTCCCGGCTGATGCTCCAGGCCATCAAGAAGGTTGTAGGGACCAAACTTCTCTCTTCTATGGGATCCTCTGAGAGATACTGTGCCCTGCTCTGTCCCCTGCATTCTGGTCCCATGCACATGTGCGATTGCATTGCAGCAGATTTGAAGTAATGATATCCCATGCACATGTTCTGCATTGCAGCAGATTTGAAGTAATGATTCCTGCAGTATCTCTGTATCCCTAGTTCAGGGTTACATCTTGAGGCTTAATTTATGCTTTCTGGGAATACACAAAATCATGGAGTAATTCCACTGTTTAGTCCTTTCTCTTTGCCAGCATGACTGCTGCAAATTCCATAATTGATGATGGGAAAAAAAAAATCCTCTTTTTTTTTAAACAGCATCCTCTGTTGGAGTTTAATAAGCTGCTGATCAAGCTGCTTGACCCCCTCTCTTTCTAGGCACTTATTTTTGGACACTGTCAGAGGGCATCCTTGCCTAGATGGACTTCTGATTTTGCCTCTTAAAACTTTACTCGTGCACTAATGCTTTAAGGTCAGAAATGAGTTATTACTCTAGCCTCCAGCAGATGGAAAAAAATGCAAGTTTTTGTTTATAACATTGAGATATTTGCTTATCTGTAGCGTATATGACCTACCTTTTTGTCGCGCTGGCATCCTGAAGGGTTGCTGCTGGCTTAATAAGAACACAAGCATATTAAAGATGCAAACAATACTCGATTTCACAGGTAATATATTAGCAAAGTGTGTGGTCAGATCAATATATGCCAGCTGTGAATACAAGAACAATTATTTCATTTAGGATATCTGGTTTTCTATGGATTTGTATAGAAAATGGAAGAGCCAGCATAGATGCAGCAAAGTTTAAAAACAGGTGAGCTTACGCTGCAGGTTTTCCTGCAGTGTGAGTGCTAATATCTCTCCTTGCTCTACTTGTGCAACAACTTCTACAGAACTTGTAAAACGTAATATGTTTGAGTCCACAAATGTGACCGGAATTGGCCAGGGGGGTTCAAAGGTTTTTATGGAGGAGTGATAAACAGGAGAGCATAAAAGCACATACAGTGTGATCTTATGAGACTCATTTCCTTAGAAAACCATTTTCTTTAGAAGAAAGAATTAGCAGCCTAAAGCAGTCACTCCGTTTTTATTCACACGGTCCCTGGCATGTATACATATGTATGGGTATGTATCTCACATACACAAACTTGAACAAATATACACAGAAACACACATGCCTCCATGCATTCCTGAGTTACTTGTCATTGCAGGTTTTCATGTTTAGCCTTCTAAATCTCACTGGTGATACCGATTCCATAATAATTTGTACTTATAATCAGCGGTATTTCTAAAATAGGCCTGGGATCCTTGTCTCAGTATGTAATGAAGCTGACAGGCCTGTTTTAATGACCTATATAAAGCTCTACACGATCAGCACCATCACTTATTTATAAAGGGTGAGGGTATAGGCATGGGGATGGGATGGAAGGATTTGGCCTATGAACATCCAAGCTGCAGGAACGTAGAAAACCTTGTGCATAGCAAAAGTGAGTGACCTCAGAATAACTGACCTTCATGGCACAGTTGATTTCTGAAGTCCTGTTGCCATTTATTTATTTATTTATTATTATTATATTTATTTATTTATTATTAGTGTTTCACATTTGAATGTCAGCAGGTCAAAAGGAGCAGTTAATTCTGATGAATATTTCCCCCTCAGCAAATATATGTGCTGGCCAGCCCAGGGCCAAGGAATCACAATTGCTAAACAGTGTCCCATTTATCTCTCCCTTCCCCCTTCCTTCCCTCCTCGCTTCTCTATTTTTTGTAACTGCAATTGTAGTTAAATTAGAAATAACTGACGGGCAAATCCAGTCAGATGGAAAGAAAATTGTGGGAGATTTATTTTATTTTGATAAAAAACTGATGTTGCCTTTTGTTTTTGTCAAAAACTGACTATACTTTTCCTCCTACCATGAATTGTGAAATCTATCACGAAATGGGTAAAAATTATTGAAGGAAATGGTGGTGTTAACCTGAAGGGGAAAATCATTAATGTTGATGTATTTCATTCAATTTTAAATGTAGAATTTATTTTATTTTATTTATTTGGCATGGGGGAACTAGAGAAAAAAAAAAAAAAAGCAGGATACTTGCAAGGGACTTTGTGTGCCTTTAAGTCAAAACATCTATTTTAAAAATATTCTTCCCTCCTTGCCTCCTGTTCCATTTTTCTAAATAAAGGGTATAAGATGTTGTTGTAGCTGCTGTTGTTGGGTTGTTTTTTTCCCCTTTTTCTATTTTTCTTTTTTTTTCCTCCTAAGCAAAGAGGACCCCCTCGGCGCATTTTTCTTTTCAAATGTGAAATGAGGTGGAAAATCCTCATTTCACGACAGGAAGGACAAATATTGACACAAAGTTAATATTTGTCAGGAGCCCTAGAAGCAACCTGAGTTCTTAAATCTTTTTATATATTATATATATAAATAAGTACATATATATATTTGATATGTTTATATAAGCATATATATGAAAGTACATGTATGTGTGTATGTATACATACAAAAGTGTCTGTTAGTGTGTGTATGTATACATATATATATATACACACACACACACACAAAGTTAAATGATGAACCTGATGTGACAATGAGGCTAAGGAAATAGCTGGGAAGAGTGGACACGAGCCCATGTGCATGGTCCTCACATCCCTTCTCCCTCTCCTCCCAATGGCACGTGCTCCCATAGACATGGACATCTCCATCTATGACCCCAATGGGCCTTTCCACGCTCTTGCTGGCCCACACCTTCCTTTTTTCCAATTTTTCCCCACTTTTTCCCTCTCTAGCACACATGTGTGGGGCAAATATACCCCGCTTAATCTAATTGCACCCACTTAGCAGGAGGGCTTCTGGAATTTATCACCGCCGTTGTCCGCTGCCGAGGCCAATCGCACGTGTCAGCGCAATATTCGGTGGTCACTCTGGATTTATTAAGTCCTGTCCACTCTGGCCTTTTGGAGAGCAGAGCCCGGGGGCAGATTAGCTGCTGGCCCTGACACGCCGTGCCACTTATCTCGTCGCATCGATTATGAGAGTCAGCTGTGGCCAGGCCTCACTTCTCTCCTTTTTTTCCCCCTGCTTCTTCTCTCAGGCCCCTCTTACAAGCAACCCCTGCTTGGATTTTCATGAGGAAATAATCAGATTAGGCCTTCAGCGGCGAGTTCATATGGAGTTCTCTTTCTCCAATGTGCTACTAACTGGATAAACGTGTTTTGTGGTAAATTGCAAATGACATTATGATTACTAAGGCCAGCATGGGTTTCATTTAAAAGTGATCGAAATTGCCGGCTGTAGAAATTGTGACTGGCAGATAAGGCCATTTGGAAGGAGACGAGCGAGGGCGGCCACGTGCCTGTCACCACCCACTGAGCCCACTATTTGGTGAGGAAAAGGAAAACCCTGGGAATGGTGAAATATAGGTGAGTCCCATTTACAGGCAAGAGTGATGTGACCCTAGGGAAGGATGGGAGATGATGTGGGTGTTTCTGGAGCAAGATCGTTTGAGGATCATCACAAGCCTCTGCCAGTGCTGTGTTTGCACCGCTGCTTCCACGTGAGGTCTCTGCTCCCTCCTTCCTTGCCCCGACCACGTGCTAAGGGCAGAATGATAAATGATAAAGCAATAACAACAATAATTAAATATAAAAGTAAGTAAATAATAAATAAATAATACAAATAATAAAGCAAAAAAAAAAAATAAAAAGAAAGCATGTAAAAGGGAGAAGATAGAAAGCTGCTGCCTACAGTAGATGCCTTTGCAGAGATCCTATCTCACTTGGACCACCTTCCTGAACAGAACACAACGTTTGTGTAGTTTCATAGTGCTCCTCCGTGACGTGCACAGCGAGAGCTTGTTCTGGGAAACACTCATCAACCTGGGCGACTTCTTGCACTTGAGGAATCCCCTCAAAATAAATCACAGCTAAGTGTCCACAGGATTCAGGCATTAAGATGTAACTATAAAGTGAACTCAGGCTGATTCCTCTATGGCAATGCATAATTCATATCTTTTCCAGGAGCCTGTGGTTTCCTTCCAGCAGGAAGTTTCACAGCTCTAGCATTTGCTTACTAAGGTGAATGCCCTTTTACACATTCTAAAGTTTGGACCTTCAAGTATGTTATCTTCCTTTTTATCCTGAATGCTACACATTGCATCTCCAGAGCTGCCGAATGAGGAATGCAGGATTGGTTGCGATGTCACCTAGGAGATTCATGCACACAACTAAGCAGGAAAAGAGCAGGCTTGGGGAGGAAAGGAGGATTACAGCTGGCTACAGTAGTAAATTCCTTCTTTGATTTTATTTTGAAGGGAGGGAGGGAAAACAGAAACACACATCTTTCCCTGAGGTGCTTTGGGGAGAAATGTTTACATTTTTGGTGCCCCTGTTTGCAGACATTTACTTTTATTCTTCTTTATAATCAGTGATGATCTCATCATTACAGCCCGAGGCACAACTTCTCTCATCTTAAAGTAGAGATCTATATTTGGTCAGGAAGATCATGCCCTCACTCCAAAGACTGTGTGGATTAGATGTCCTTTATATAGATCCTTCTGTAAAAGGCTCCTCTTGATTAGTTTCCATACAGATGCTATATGGTAGATATGTAGGATGGGATTCTGATGCAGTCAGACACAGATGGAAATCTTAGCTCTTTGAAATGAGAGAAGGGTTTGATTCTGTTACCTGAAGTGTCTTATGCGCTCCCATAGGTCCTGTGTAGTACCTACTAATGCTCTAGCTATCCTAAGAAGTTCAAGGAACACTACTCATCTGTGTTTTCATGACAGGACCCTAACTCTAGACATAACAGTTAGGGGAGTCTAGAGAGCAAATCAGCTTAAAAAATACAGGTACCTATTTTAAGAGTAACTGTTACTTTCTACACTGCCATGACTGTACTGATGGCTGGGAATGGGGGTTTTCAGTTGCCAAAAACAGATATCTAGAGTAATTTGAGGTTCTGTAGTCCCACCTGGCTTCTAGTTGCTGCCCAAGAAGGGATAGTCACATCTGTCACACTGTGCAGATATCTCAAATAGCTCAGGGCATCCCTCATCATACTAGATACCTGTCTGCGGGCAAAATATTTAAACTCAAGATCTCCAGTGACTGTAATGGGAACTTAGACAGTTGGAGTGCAGGATCTCTGCTATAGATGGTAATTGTATGTGTCTCAATCTGGAGCTTTCACACAACTCTAAAACTGGGTGAATTTATTATGGTTCTCTCTCATGCTCTACCAGTCTTCAACAATTTTCAGGTCAAGGGCTT
This sequence comes from Tinamus guttatus, assembly GCF_000705375.1. Next base: position 6,991 of record NW_010588133.1, read on the forward strand.
CTTGAGGTAGATGTGGTTTCTACTCATGTCATATCCCTTAGTGTTTTCCCTTAAAACTACACAAAACTTTAGAATCCACAGAAACAACTTTTAGCACTGGATGGAAAAATATACAGCTATAGCACAAACTGTGAATGGTACCTGAAACAATTATTTTATTTATTTATTTGTTTGTTTATTTTCTCTTCCCAACTCTCTCTATTCTTCCAGGAATTTACAGAGAAGACAGCAAATGTATCTTCAACCCTTCAGTACAAGGCTACTTCTGCAAGCAGGCAGCTCATGCACTTGTCATCCTTGAAAACCTGGACCCCAGTGGAGTCAACCAGAGATCTCTCTATTCTTCCAGGAATTTACAGAGAAGACAGCAAATGTATCTTCAACCCTTCAGTACAAGGCTACTTCTGCAAGCAGGCAGCTCATGCACTTGTCATCCTTGAAAACCTGGACCCCAGTGGAGTCAACCAGAGACTGTCTCCAGTGGTAGCGATGACTGACAGTTTTATGGATACCTTCAGTGATGTGACTTCAAATGCAGGATGTTATCCGGCTGAGCATCTTCCTGCTTTCTCTGCTGTCTTGCCATCCAACAAACTCACTACAGTTTGCTTCCCTGAGCTACCGCCTCTGACTTTCAGACTTTACCTTCTCAGTGGCCAAAACTCAACCAGGTTGCCTGTTGCTATATTCTACAATGAACCCCTCAGCCTTCGTGTTTTCATTCAGGGGAAGTATGTCTCTCCAACCCTGTCTTCTTTCTCACTGAATGAAGGGCTTGGAGCCAATTACTTTGACTTTGAGAACAACCTTCTCTATGTTCTCCTTCATGAAGAGGAACCTGTAGAAATAGTCACTGGTCTTTCCCTTCACATTGCTTTTTCTGTATCTGAGACCACTGGGGAAGAGGGTGAGACAAGTATAATATGTCGATTAGCTGATTTCTTGCAAGTTCGTCATGACCAAATTAGAATAGTCTATCGTGTGCTGGGAGGTGAAAGCATGTTAAAAGTCATCTCATCCAATGCTAGCAAAAGGAGATATCACTGCCCTAATATGGCATTTTGTACAGCCTCTTATACCAGGCCTGGCTCACAGGGAGTGGGGAGAAGATCAGTAAGAGCCCGAACCCTGCGGTCATCTGCTAGAGCTGTTAGATCAAAAGTGCTGGTCATTGAACTCGGTGACCCACCAGGCCACGCAAGAAATGAATTTCATCGCTCCTCGACAATTGACAGCTTAAAAAGTTGGGCCAGAACTATTATTATCACTCATCAAACTGGAGATCTTCAGAGAGGGCTGGACCTACCAGTTGATACTTTAATGGTGACTCAACCTTCCTTCTTGTCTTCAGAAGGAGATAATAACAGGCAAGTATTTTGCTGAAGTATCGTTAAAGATGTTGACACTGATTTAAGTGAAGTTATAATTTTAAACTTTTGATCTGCTTATTAGGATAGGGAATAACTTCTCCATTGACTGAAATATATCTAACCACAGTAGAATGCCTTATAAAGATCCCTTGGCATAGCAACATCCAAGAATTTAGGAATTCTGAATGTTATCTGTGATGTTGTGTTGGTGCTCATGGATCTCTGCAGCATACTCCATGTGCACTACAGAGCTGTCTGTGACACCTTAAGCCAGTAATAATGTTTCCAGAAGTCTGCCTTGAAACTGTAAGCTGTTGGATAAGGTCAATATTTCCAAAAAGGAGTTCGAACTATGGAATCTTTTTCTTTACTTTTAACCAGTTAATTAAGTCTATGAATGTTTATAAATTGATGCAGTGCCAGAGATGTGCTGTGAAAGATGTGTTGTTGCCTTAAATTACTTGCAGATCTAAACCTTGATTCTAAACCTGACAGAATTCAAGGCCAGAAAGGACCATTTAATCTTCTAGTTTGAGCTCTGGTCAGTGTAAAGTATTTAAATCCTTTTTTTTTTTTTTGGTTCCTTTCCTTCTTCCTCTCTGTTTTTTAAATCTTTTTTTTGAAGTATGGATGTTTGAATTGCTAGCAGTTTTCCTTCATGTCAGTGCCATATATATAAAAAAACAAGTGATACTATATCCCATTTTCTGCTCACAGAATTCAATGATCCCATTAGCCCATTTTTCCACAGAAATATGAGAGTTCCTGATTATTCATTTTCTTACTATATTTTTTAGTCCCTTTTTAGTTACTGCTTTCCAGGACCCAGTCCTCCATTCTGTATTGTGGGTTTCCAGGTTTTAAAATTTAAATCTTACTACATGCATATTTGTTCATTTGACTGTATAAGAATACGATTTCTTTACCCAGATTCAACACGCCACATGCTCTAGGTGCCCTTGTTTGGCTCTTCTCAACTCTGCACAACTTACCAGCGCACCAAAACTTCTGTGATTTCATCAGAAGTGATTTTATGTTTGTTTGTTGAGGTAAATATCCCCCAGCATCATGCCTGCAGCTGGTAACACACCACCACGGGACCCTCTGTTGCCTGCTCATCATTTCCCCATGGAAGATACATTTTGGGCTCTGCCTGCCAACTAGATCTTGATGAGCTTTGCAGATGCTGGTTTTTATTGTTGAGGCCCAATGAGAGCTCAACGTTCAGAGGTCTTTCCCTTCTGCCTCCAAAAAGGTTTCCCTTCCTCCACTGTGGCAAACAACCCTTTACTTTTCTTCCTTCCTCTGGCCCCATCTTGCTCTGTTCAGGCTCTTGCAGCCACTATTTGTACAGCCCAGATGGCAGCCCTTATCTGCTGAAAATGCTGTGAGGAGCAGGGCTGAGGAGGCAGCAGACATAAATATATTTCAACCTCAGATCCTGGATTCATATTAAAAGCATATGGGAAAATATGAAAAAGGTAATATTCCATCTGTTTTTAATAGGGGACCTGGGATTTAATGCCTGGCAACCTTATTGTGTACTCTCTTGATATTGCATAATGTTGTTTTTTGATGTTGTGCACTACTGAGCCTTACCCACCTATAAGCTTATTCCATCTATGCACTTATATTTATTAATCAAAGAAAGAAATTGGATTTGTCTAAGACTTATTCCCCTAATTAAGACCATATCCTCTTCCTACCATTGACCCCTCTACTGTCCTGATGTCTGCTGACTGCCAGTGATACAAGCTGCTTTTTGCATGCTTAACATTTTTACTGGAAGCAGAGTGGCTTATTGAAGCCCCCACATTAAGGGTTGCTAAACTTTTGTCACAGGAGTATTTGCTTTGTTCTTTTTTTTTTTTGTAGATTTTATTTGTTCATTTATTTTTGTTTTTTTTTGGAGGTAGTTTCTTATTAAGTACAGTGAGAAATTGTTGCTTGAAAGATCAGGTCTTATGTTAGGGCCAGACCCTGAACATACAGAATAATGGTTATAGGCACAACATCACTATCATCATCACAGAGTAACTAGCATCATCACAGAGTAACTAACATCAGTTAGTGGGGGGTACTTCTATTTTGATGCAAGTGGGACAGTTTTTAAGAAAAAAAAAGTTATAGGAAATATTACAGCATGTAATACCAAATATTATAATTCCTCTATGCTCTTCTGAGATGCCCAGCAGTTTGCAGAGTTTGACAGATAAATGACCCCTCATTCCCTGTGTAGATTACTGATGATCAGTGCAAGAGGATCAATGATAGCTACACTCTGGGAAATGTAGAAGCTATAATTTTTCAGAGGAGATCTGACACAACCCTATTAAATGTGTGTGGATTCCTCAATACCTCCATGAAAAGTCACAGTGGGCAAAGAGGGATCACCTACAGGGAAGGCTCACTAACTCTTTGGCATGCCAGGTAGGAGCACATCTTGTCAGATGCAACTGATATTGTCCCTGCACCTCACACTGCTCTCTGGGGTGGCACATGGAAAAGTTTTCCTGCCTTCTCTGGGCATCAGGAATTAGAGGTTCTGTGACACCAGCCCTCCTCATTGCACCTTGGCGGTGCACAAGGTGATGTGGATTTGCTGTGACCTCCTCCAAGCAGCAAGGATCAGGTCAAACCTCTGGGAAGGAGGCTGCTTTATTGGAGGGGCAAGAATGGTGCCAGCTTCAAACCAGGGATTCATCATCTCAGTAGCTCAGCCCAGAGAGGGACAGACATGGGACATACATTCAACAGAAGAATAAATCGCCAAATCAGTGACCACATCACAGCCCAACCACCTTTGCTGCTTGTGCTCCTCTACAGTGTTATTTATTACTCCCCATCAGTCATAGCTTTTCTGGAATTACTCATGACTGACATTTGTGATACAATAAGGCCACAGATAACTTGGGAAATGAAATCAGGGTTCTCTTGTTGGGACACCTAATATCCCCACTGCCTATCTGTCTTTCTTTAGGTACTACATGCTAGTACAGGGCTTGAGTTTACAAGTCAGCCTAAGTATCCCCATGTATTTATTCTCTGGAAGGAACAGAGAAATATTTTCACCCTCGAGTTATGCAAAATCCAATCAAGCTATCAGATATTTACAGAAACAGAACTCCTGCAGGGCCAGACACCCTGCAGTTTCAGACTCATGGCTCTTCTTACTTAAAGACAACAGGAAAAGATGTTTGATAAGCAAAAACTAGATGTTCTTTGCGTCCCAGGACAGCAAGGCTGAAGGTAGCCTTGGAAAACCTTCTGTGGCTGCAAGGCAATAATTCTGTGTATCCTACTGCCATGCCATTAAAAAAATGAATTTTTTACATGATTTTAATTTATCTCCATGGTTAGGGTCATTAGGGCATGGCTCATTGGTTTGCCAATGAAAGAAAGAGATGATCTTTCTGGGAATGGTGTGTTTATAAACATATATTGCAATGCATTTACAGATAATAATCTGTTTTGAAAAGTTTGCCAAATATTAGTGCAAATATAATGCAAAAGAGTAAGAAAACACAAAAGCAAATTCATGGTGTATGTTTGTGTGGGTGTTTTATGCAAAATCTGAAATATAAAGCTGGACAGTCATCTAGAAACCATTTAGTTCATCTCCCCACTCTAAGGCAGGTACCTAGCTTATCCCTGACAGACCTTTACCTTTAACCTGTTACAAACTGAAATTTGCAGACATTAGGTTTGGGGTAACATGTGAAAAATAGTGTGTGTGCAGGAAATAATGATGTTTGAGACTCACAGCAAGCAATAAAAGTGAAACAAATTGCCAAAGAAGTGCTCTTTCAGAGAGCAATACCCATCCAAAGAACTAAATGAGAAGTTAGTACTCATTTACTGTGTCACAAGCCTTACACAGAGGCAGGCAGATTTAAAGGTCCAAACTTGATTAATTCTGACACTTCCTAACCTTGAAGTGCTTGGGTTTGATAACCTTCATGCAGTTTTTTGGGTAGGCTTGAGGCTATATCTGAGCGGGTAGACCTGATTTCTTACATCTGGATGTTACACAGCTGCATCATGACACAGTATCAAGAAGGTTCCTGGGTTAAACCCAGCAGGTCCTTGGCTCAGAGAGAAATCCCAGAATATTTTCCAGAGAAAAGTTGTTGTTGCCCAGATCTGGGAACTAGGGTCTTGGTAGAGCCAAAGAGAATATTTATAGATGGCTATTCAGGATGAAGCTGGACACCAAAGGGCATTTTGGCCTCATGCAACTCTTCTTCCTTTCATCATAGTCTTCTTGATCATATTCTTTCCACAGTCTCTCTTTTTTTTTTTTTCTTTTTTTTTTCTTTGCTTTGTCTTCCACTTTCATGAGCTGAGAGTGAAGGAAGGACTTGTTCACATTTCCAGTTCTGGTGTCCGGAACTAGCCAGTAGGAGCTAGTGAAAAGTATTTTTTCATGGGTGAAAAAGACAGACTGAATTAGGAGTAGTTACAGGGAAGGACTTTCAAGATGATCACAGAAATAATAGAGTTTATTTTAAGAAATAAGGAATAAAAGAGCTTGGCTTGTTTAGCTTGGCAAAGCAAGGCTGAGGGGGAATATAATCCTATCTGTGAAAATATGTTGGAAGAGTAAATATCAGAGAGGAAGAAAAGCTCTAGACACTGAAAAATGATGGAACTTGAACAAATGGGAGTAGATTATTAAGAGAGAATTTTGCATTTAAAATTAAAGGCAATTTAAAGAAGACCTGCGTGGGTAGGCAAGGAGCTGTTGAGTAAACTCAGTGAGAAAAAGAGCATATATGTAATGCAGAAGAAGGGCCAGGCCACATGGGAAGGATATAGGAATATTGTCAGAGAATGCAGGTTGCAACGAGGAAGGCCAAGGCCCATTGGGAATTAGAGTTAGCAAGAGATGTCAGGGGCAACAGGAAGGGCTTCTGCAAATACATGAGTAGCAAGAGGAAGGCTAGGGAAAATGTTAGTCGGCTGCTGAATGGGGAGGGTGCCTTGGTGGCAGAGGATGCAGAGAAGGCAGAGTTACTAAATGCCTTCTTTGCTTCTGTCTTTACTGCTAAGGCTGGTCCCCATGAACTACAGAGCCCAGAGACAAGAGAGAGAACCAGGAGAGAGGAGGACTTTCC
>NW_010588139.1:0-14411 GCF_000705375.1 Tinamus guttatus
CTCAAACATCAAAAAGCCTATCTGTTTTTCTTTCTTCTTTTATTTTTTTCCTTTTCTGCAACAAACACCAACGCCAGCCCCCCAGTGCAACCTGCAAATCTTCTGTCAGACACAAACAGTCATTCTGATATAATCAGTGACAGCAGGATTGGGTCCTTGAAAGCAAAATATCTTCCTCCAAAATCACCCATAAAGTTTCTAAAGTTTTAGAAACTCACTGCATATAATGACAGTCTCTAAATAAAAACCTGCTCTCTCACCAAACTTAGCAGACTTGAGGGATGTTTTTTGCTCAGGACCATGGCACAAGGGGAAGAGAAACATCAGAGGACAACATGCAAAACTAAATTCCTGCTTGGAGTTGAGCAGCAATATGAGTCCCGTTCACTGAGCACCTGGATGCAAATGCAAGGGATTAGATGAAGCACTGGAGGCAAACATAAAGAAATTGGACAAAAGTCCTCACAGAGAGCTAGAATGGAGGAGTGGAAGTTTGAGGGGCTTTCTTTGTTTTATTTTTTTTTATTTATTTTAATTTCCCTGTTGTTTGATCATAATGTATTCAAGGAACAGAACTTTATGCATCCTTTATACAAGAGTAGAATTTTATCAAAGGGATAACAACTGCATCATCAATTTCTCCCCTGAAATGAAATCCAAACACTGCCTGAATACAGAAGCCAAAAGCACTAGCAATATCATTGCTAGGGAGAGTTCGATAATTGCAACTCCGTAAACCATAATCTTTGTTTTAAAAACAACACCTACTCCACAAACAATTTGTTCACCACCGTACCACCTCATGAAACACCATGCAAGCCGTGTCAGATAGCTTGGAACTTATATAAAACACTCAAGCATACCACATATTAACTAAATGGGACTGTAGGCTTCATTCCCCTTTACAAGAAGATATTCTGTCTTTCCAGCTTCATTCCTCTTCTTATAATTTATTTTCCTTTTTTTTTTTTTTTTTTTTTGAGTGCTGATACTCAAATCCTTATGGAAAACAAACAAAAAAAGTCTTTCTGATTGCACTGGTCCAGAGATCATTGCAGAGCTGCTTTACCCATACTTCATTCATCTACCCGCAGCCATCATGAGAATTGCTCTTTTTCAGTGGAGAAGATGATAAATCAAGGGCTTTGTGTGGATTCAGACTACAAAGTGGCACAACACCGCTCGCCCACCAATCTCTTTGCCTGGAAAAGTCTTCATTGCATGGGCTGAGTTTGATTCTAGCTGTTTTCCTCTGTCTGATGACGTATTTTTTATCAAATTTTTTAAATTTGTGCATGTGGAACTCCTTGCAGATACCACTGGGGGAAATGTGAGACTTTGATGGGACTCACATGGCTAATATTGAAAGAGGAAAAAAATGAAAAGCGCCATGGGATAAGTAGGGAGCAATAGGCAAATGCTGGCCTTCCCCAGAGGGGACGTTTTTCCAGGATCAAAATACAATTTTCCCAAAGTTGCTGCAATAAAATTACTCCTTCCCTTGCCTGGAGTCCCCCAAAGTAACCCGAATTTCCCACTGACTTCAAAGGGCTGTAGACCAAGTCCCCAAAGGCTTTTTTTTCACTTCTTCACAATAACAGACAACTGAAAATTACAGGGATTGAGACAAACATTTTCTCCTTTCCCACTGATATGCCAGGATTTCCCTCATGAGTCATTTTTGCATGATATGATTTAGGCGTGCAGTACAAAGGGGGGGCTTGAGGTTTGTCCACAGAACACGTAAAGCAAAGTAGAGGTGAGGCTTTTCTGATCCAATTTAAGATTAAGATTTGGGACAGAACCCGCTGCCTTCCCTGGCTCACTCTGTGTTTGTCTTTGGGCAACATCAGCAAAGCAGGACGAGAAAGTCAAACTTAGCAGCCAGAACGGAGATCTAAAACAGACACAGGGAGCCTTTTCCCTCTGGAGGATGGAATAACAACTTTGGCAAACCTCTGTTTCACATACACCACCACTATTCGGTAACGCTGAGAGCTGATGCGAGCCGTGATAGGTCTCACAAAATGAAAACATTGCTCCAGCAGCTCCAAGGGCACAAGGTTTCCTCCCATAACCTAAAAGACCAAGTTCAACTTGGTGTAGCCTGAACCTCTTGATATCTACAGGATTGCTCCTGTAAACCCAAAGTCTGAACTCCAGCTTTCTCCCCCTCACTCCCCATGGAGCCGATAAAGCAGTGAGATGGCCTTTTTTTTTCCTCCAGATCTTGCATTTGCTTTTTTTTTTTTTTTTTTTCTCCCAGCTCTATTTGTGGGATGTTTGTTCTTTCCAAGGAAGGGAGAAGCTCTGTTCTGGAGCCAGGGAGCTCCATTGCCGCCTGAGTCCTGATGAAAGGAGCGACACTCGAAACCATCCCGAATGGCTTAGGCCCTGTTTCTAATTAGTACAGCATCTGCTTGCTTCTAAAAACAGCCACCCGAGTGTGTGTGTTTGGAAAGAGAGTCGCTTACCACAGCACCTCACTCTCCAAGCCACCCAGAGCCAGAACATTGGGAGCACCTGGATGCTTGATGGGACATGCTGCATCTTCATTGCTAACAAGGAAGCTAGAGCCTTTGGCCACGTGCTGTTTCCCACCGGGGCGATTCCAACCACAGGGCAAGCAGGAAAGCAGAGCAGGGTATTTACCCAAGGGCAAAACATAGGGAAGGCAGTTAAACTCAAGACAGTGGCTCAGCTCCTTCCCACAATCCCACAGTCTCATGGTCCCCTCCAGCCTGGAGCCTCTAAGTCTCGTTGAGTTTCTCTGCATACTTCCAGCCACTCGTCTGAAGATCCTGAATTCACCTCTAAATCACTTGTTATGGAGGGCCTAGGCACAAATAAATGAACTGGAAAAGCTGGAATGAGTATTAGTGGTGAGGTTTCTAGCTGTAGGGAACAGTCTCAGTGCAGTTGCTCACCCCATTTTCACTCATTACTTCTTTGTGTAGCAATATCCTGAATACCCCCTTTTTATTTTTATTTTGTTTATTAGGTAATAAACAAGGAGGAACTCAACCAACAAGAAACTGAATTCCGTGTCAAACAAGCTACAAGCTCAGGGAACAGATATGCATGGGAAAGAGAGGTAATTACAGTTCTCTATATCTGTCTTTCTCCCTGAAATTAATCCTTTGAGAGGACTGAATTAACTTAAGACCAGAGAGATCCAAGGATTGTTTCTGACAGTTTGTCCCTGTGATGCTGGGCTTGGTGCAGGTCTTTGGATAACAGCCAAAGTTTGTTGCGAGCCAAAGACAGGATTGCAGGCATGGCATGTCCTACAGGAACAGATAGCCAGCCTGCACTTGAGAGATGTCACACAAGAAGTGAGAGAAGATTCACTGTCCTCATCACCCTCCCAAATTCCAAGGAAGAGACAAGATGTTTCTTCTTAATATCAATGCGACAAAGCCACGAGTTAGTGATGCTGCATGTCAAAGACTCATCCTTAAAACCAGCACAGGCACAGAGAAAAGAGTAACTAGGAAAATGCCAGGAGGGAGGGAAGAGTCAGCTATAAGTTAGCAAGGAAGTTTTTAGGACAGTGTTGCCTCCAGTTTGGCTTTTTTTTTTTTTTCCTTCGTGATTTGAGCCCAGGTTTACCCCGCCTCTGTTTAGCTTTAGTTCTGCCGCAGTAGCAAAGGGATAGGGAGAAAAGGCCATGAAGATCAGAGAAAGGAGATAGGCTGAATACCAGAAGCCAGGATTCAGGGTCAAACTTCGAATGTTGTCTCTACAAAGCTAGAGTCTTCCTTTCACTAAGAAATTAGTGTGAACACATTTAAAAGATGGGAAGCATAAACCTCTATCTATACTGGGTCTATAGGTACAGTCTTGATTTGAGGTTTGGGTCAATCCTAGACTTTAGGGCTGTAAGGCAAATACTAGATCTACTCTGAGCTGGTTGTAAAATGAATGGCACTTAGGACTTTCTACAGAAAGAAAAGAAAATACAGGGTTTGAACTTAGGCAAGGCTCTACATTCATCTTGTGACTTGCCCAAAGTTCAAATGAGTATGAACCTGCCTTTTTATTTGACTCACAACAGAAGAAACCCAATCCTGATCCTTTCCTGGACCCAAACTCCACGCTCCCACTCATCAGCATTCAGTTTTGTCTGGTCTATCCCCTTTTTAGATGTCCCTCCTCCTCTGCCAATGTGAGATGCTCCACATGCCCAGAGAGGTTTTTTGGGCACATTCAAGGCATACTAGACATGTCTGCCAGCTTGCCCACATGACAGGACTGTATCACTATCAAAAGGTACCAGCGTTTTGCAAGCTGTGGGATTTCCTTTCCGAGCAGCGCTTGTCAAAGGCAAAGATGAGATTTCTCTGAAGCTTTGCCCAACCAATCTCTAGCCTTCTCTGAACCCCTGGAGGTATTCTGCTAAACGCAGTCCAGATGGCACTGGAAGGCACAAGACTTCAACAAGTCACATCTTGGCTAAGACAGTGATGTCTTTACTGGGGCTGCCCAAGCCCAAATGATGACAAGGAAAATCAGACCTGACCTGAAAGCAAACTGAGCTTTCCCTCCCCATAATAGTTCCCCTTATTTGGGAGACTCTGTTTCCAAACTGATGTATTACCTCGCTTTTCCCTTCACAGTTTCTTCACAGCTCAGTCTCAGCCAGAAGTTGAGCCATCTGAGCGCACGATAAAGACTTTTCAGATGTGAAATCTGGCTCAGTGGGAGATCTAAAGATATCAGAGGAAATTGGGTGCATTCAGATTGCCAGTAAATATGCCAAAGGCTTGGGTGTCACCTAGACATACGCACCTCCAAGACATAGAGAAAAGCTATGACATTTAATGGACCTTCTGAGATTTGTCCATGTTCTCTGTTCCTCATGTTATAATACAACTGGTAGTGCCAACCTGGGGAGTAACAGAAGATACATTCCATAAAAGGATCTCTATTGTAAAAAGTCCTTTACAAGTGTTCATGAACTACCCTGAGATATGGGAGATGTGGTGAACAGAGCCCCATACACCTCTGGAGAATTAATGTGGATTAATTGACACCAACTCTCTGTCTCACGTAGCAAGGATCCACGGAAGCATCCAGCACATAGATGTCACCTCCCAGATTCCAATGTAGAGGCTAAACATGCCTGTCTCCATGTGACAGTACAGTAAGCACTGATTGAAAACTGGCTGGCATGAAATACCCTCACATCACCTCCAAGCACTGCTGACATCCCTCTGTCTGCTTCATGTTGGAAAGAATCTGCTGTATCAGTTTGCAGCTATTAGTCATCGGGAGAGCTGGGAGTCACCTTTGAAATGCTTCATACCAAGCATCCTGGTCCCCTGCACCGAGTGTAAACACAGTGCATAACCACAGCATGGTTTCCATAACGGCATCTACCAGGTTATTTATATCCTCTGTCCACTCTGGATAAACAAAATCAGTAACGTATATTTTGCAGCTGCAACTGTGGTTGCAATCATTGATCGGAGAGCCCTAGGTTTGAGCTAAATAAATAAATAAAATACGATTAAGTATTAACATCTATGGCTTTCGGTGCCCTGCAATGTCTGCATCGTGGTTCTGCATCCCCTAACAAGCAGGATCGCTCAGCACCCAGGGATTGCAGGCCAAGGGATTTGGGAAGGCTTATGGATGGAAGGGAGATTAATGCAGACTTGAGCCCTCTGGCTTAAAGATGGGGGAGACCTGATAACAGTATTCAAAGCAATGAACATCCCCTTTCGAACAGGGCAGCATCTGCCTTTCTTCCCACCTTCTAAACAGAGAGTTAAGCAGATTTCCTGCTTCCACCTCCCTTAAAATATAATCATTTGTTTAGTTTTTCTGTTCGTCCACAAAAGGAGGACCATTTCCCTGGAGCAGCCGGACATTCAGAAGGCTGTGAGGAGCATGGGCAGGCATCACTCACTGGCTGGAGTTACTCTGCTTTTTTTTTTGTTTGTTTGTTTGCTTTTTTTTTTCAATTTCTGTTTCTTTTTTTCTTAAACCTATCAGATTCCTTTCAATGTCCCAGCCATAATCTCACAGGATTTCACCACCAGAAAGGAAACAATAATATTATCTTTCTTCCTACCTCGGTCTTGCCTGTTTGGGTTGTAAGACCAATAGTGCAGGGATTGCCTACTCTAAATGGCTCAGCACCTAGCAGACTAAGGAGCTGATCCTGCAGGTGCAATTGCTATACAGAGAGGAGAGCAATAATTAGGGAACTCTAGGCTCTTTTGACTTAGTGCATGGTCCATATCTTATACTCTCTTCCTTTGATTGCATTAACTGACCTTTCAGAAGCCAGTCTAGGTGGTAAAGACCAATATGAAATGTATTACCTGAAAATATCCCCAATAAAAGTGCTCTTGATTCCAGCAGATAAAAACATTTTGCTCTAGTCTCCAAAAAGGGCAAATGTAAATGAGGTGTGAGCATCTAGGCTGCACATCCCTTCACATGAGTTCACACCAAGCACCCTGTTCTTCAGGACTTGACCTCATGTGAACCCCAAGTGGACGAGGGTTATCAGTTCTTCTGATCACTCCAGTGTGGTCAGAGCTAAACCAGCCACAAGATCACCTCACCTTTGGGGTCCTTAAAAAGGAGGAATGGGGTCCTTAAAAAGGAGGAATATGAGCCCAGAGACTAGTAAAAGCTATGCAATCTGATGACCAAGAGCTATATTTAATTCTCGTATCTTAATATTCATGTTTCTTCTGAACCCAAATTAAACTAAGGGATTTTGTGATACTTGGGTATGAATTCATAAGTGTTATCGAGATAAACTGAAATAGAGCTGTATGAGATCTCATGAGATAAAATCTTGTCTTGCTCCTAGTCACTCCAGCTCTGACATTTTTGCCTTCTGCTTACAGGGAGTGGGTGATCACAAACCTTATTTCAGTACTGTAAGAATTAGGTTTGGATGCCCTATTGTGAATGGTTGTTTTGTTTCGATGTTACAGGAGTATTTCAGGCAGACGCATCATCCATACTCTTGGAGAGAAAGGATGCCACCTTGCATGTGCCTAAGCTGCATGATCTCCCCAGGGACAGCTACATTCTCAAGTTCATACATTGCCCATACCCTATACCAGCAGTGGGAAACAATGCAGCTCATCTTGTGAGACTGGGTACAGGAGAAAAGCTCCCAGAAAAGCTATCCCTGAAGCCATAGCTTCAGGATCAAGAAAACAGGGAGAGAGATATGGTGCAAAGCCAAACAACCTCAAAGCTTCAATGGAGGAGGATAAAATTCACCTTTTTTTTCCCCCTAAACTTCTTTAAATTCAGGAATATAAAAGCCCGAGGACAGAGATGAACAAAGCAGGCTCTGAGAGGCAGTATTTAACACCAGGATGCCTCTGGTGCAAGTATTTTGGGTTTTGAGATAGTTTGTTGAATTATGCATCAACAGATTCTTCCACTGTAAAGAACTCTGCAGTTTAGAGGATCAAGTTAAGCCTGCAGAAATAGGAATCACAGTTTGAAAACTGAGTTTTGGCTTCAAAGACAAGCAGGGAAACAGGGACAAGAAGAACAGAAGCAATGAGCTACATTTGCACTGTGAGGTGAAAAGCGTACTTTGAAAATGGCATGAAGTAATGCAAGCCACTGGGAAAATTGGAAGAACATTCATCAATGCTTTTGATGGCACCCAGCATTTCCTTTATGCTGAATCCAGCACGCCATCCCTACCAACTTCATTAGTGGTTCCAAAGTTTGTCATCTCTGGGAGTTACGTGATCTGGAGTTAATACAATTAGCTGTGACTTTGAAGGCACACAGCAGCTTCTCATCATTCTCAGAACAACCTAAGACAACTTGGGGATAGCAGCCAAGCTCAAAATCACTGCCAGGAGTGTCATGTGCTGTTCCAGAGCTGAGATAGTGTCTGTTACAGGAATGAGCCTGGTACGGATTCAGGGAAGGATGTGGGAGGGATGTGGAGGCAAGAATGAATGGAGACAAAGACAGATAAAGGTCAAGGAAGGGATGGCCACATGGTTACAGGATCTGAATGCAGAGAATAAAAGAAAGGGAAAGATGCTTGGATATGAGGGAAAATGGGATGCAGAAGGTAGGGGAGGAGAGGACCAGAAAAGAAAAAAAAAACTGGACCAAAGAGAGTAAGAGGGGTCTGAAGGAAGCAGACATTGAGGGAGGGAAAAGCAGCACATGGAGATCAGGAAGCTGAGTTCAGGTTTTAGCATTAATTAGGACTGTGCTCAGGGCTGCATCAATCTCATCCCTGCAGCATCTGCACCACCATCCAACTCCAGGTATTTCAAGAGATAGGACGTGCCCTCGATGCCCTTCACGTTCATGTCTGCCCATCACGATTGGTTTAACCCTTGCTCAGCGGGTACAAGCCAGAACCATTTTCACCTTGCACATGAGTGTGCAAGGTATACATGTACCCAGGACCCATGGCTTGGCATTGAATCGCTAGCAGTGACAAACAGAGGGCAAGAAATGTTGTTGCTGATGAGCTATGATTAAACGTACTCTGGCCAAAAAGGTGTGGTGATTAAGTGCCATTAAAGACAGAAAAGAGAAGTACGCTTGCAGAAGATCAAACAAATGAGAAATAAACTCAGCTGGCCCATAAAACTGTTCCTGTTCATGTGATTGGGTCTGTTATTAATTCTGATGTATTATAAAGAGTAGCAGCAACACTCCCAAAGACCAGATTTTGTTCTCCAGACTCTTAACTGACATGGCCCCTTTCCCTTCTTTCCTGGAAACACAATTCCATCTATCCGTAGAGGGACACAGTACTCAAGTGATACCTTTATCACGTGCTTCGTGTGTCTGCTAGTGCGTGTGTGAATACATGTGTGGTGTCATGTGCGAATGTAGAACAGTGGAGAGAGGGAATATTTATGCACAGCTACAGAGGTAGGAGATCTTCTCAATGGCAGCGGTCAAAGAAGGCTGTGATATGGCAGCCAGTCATAGTAGCGATTAGGATTTCTAATCACATGCCAGAATTAAAAATATATATCAGGAACTGGTCTCACGTCAAAAAAAAAAAAAAAAAAAAAAAAGGGAAGAACGTGTATATTTCTAGGCCAACATGGATCACTGCTTCTCTTCCCGCACACTCAACATGTCCATGAGACTACGCGGTCAACCTGAGCACGTGAGCTTGGTCTGACTTCTGTGCCCATCAAGTTGTGCATACGCTGTGGACATCTGGGCTTCGTGGCCATGCAGCAGCCCTTGGGGCAAAGCCTGTGCTTGCAGACAGTTCGTGTATGGAAGCTGCAAAGCACACACAGTTGGAGCCATTCAACAGGAGCCAGTCACCAGCATTCCAGAAGCCACCAATAAATGCAGGACTGTCTCCGAGTCTACATAAGAGAGAATATGCCTGCATATGCCCCTTGCGTGTGAAAGTTATATGTAGGTGTTTTAAGAAATTTCTGCTTTGAGTGTATGATTTAGAGCTGGGCAACCCTTTGGGCATTTCTGTTCTGCACAGAGAAGGTCCTATGTGTTATTCCGGGATCCACAAACAGGCGTGTTCTCATGCCATGTCCATACAAGGACAAATGCAGTCTGAAAACAGCCAAAAAAACAAGCCTGCACTCTGCAACTTAGAAAGGAAGAACATCTGAGCATAACCTGCCCGGGGCAGTGTCACGGCTGCAGAACTTGGACTATATCCTGCCCTGAAGACTCCCCAGTTTTACAGAGCCGAACAAATCCCTGGCCTGTATACTGGCTCCATACAAGGAAAATGAATGCATTAACATGAGTAGCTCTTTCAAGACTGGAGGGCCTGAGGGAGGATACTTGGTGTAATTAGAAATCAATCTAGCAGCATATTTAGGTCTCATAAGCCTAAATTTCTCCAGCAGCCCAGTTTCTCCATCCTTGCCAGTCCATACACCTCAGTGCACGCCACAGATACCAGGAGCAGATGCCGAGCAGCAATTGCAAACAGATGCTGATCTAATGAATGTGCAGAGGTGGGTGAAACTGGCCGTGAGAAAGATAAGCAGGTGTCAACAGCACATCACCTATGACACCATCCATCACACTGTCATGCTGAGGCGGGAGGATTCCAGATGGCATCTAATCCAGCCGCACGGGACGCGAGGTCAACAAAAGGGGTTGCGTCAACACGCACCACGCTGGTGCCAGCCACGGAAGGCTGGAAAGGACTGATAGAGATGGGAGAGAAAAGCATTTTTCCATAGTTTAGAAGAAGAGTCCATTTCACTTCCCATAGGTGCCCCAAGGAAGAAGCCTGAACCCAAGTGAAAGAAGAGGTAGGCAACTGCTTGAGATGTTCTGGAGAGAATTGTGGTCATGATGATGAAAAACATCCTTTCCCAGAGCAGCTTAGGTAACAAAAGCTGCCTAAGTAGAGTTTGCAGTGCAGGTGGACTGGAAGGCTTGTCGTTTGGGGGAAAACTCAGGGAGAAGAAGAAAACTTGGCAGCAAACATATTTTTCCCCCCAAGTGGCATTTGTGGCAAAAGATGACAGGTCCGACCCCAACCTTACCCTGCGTTAGGGTGAGACCTTACTTAGTGGCACCCACCCCTCATACAGATTAAGGCAGGAAGGACATGACCCTATGTCACTTTTTCTGTGACTGATGAAGAAGTGAAGGGAGAGAGAAAAAATAAAATAAATCCCGCATTCCCAGCAGAGCCAGAACTTGGAGGTTTTCAAACCCCATTTTCTTGCTAAATTCTAGCTTAGGCAAATGCTCTTCTTTCACCTAACACAACTCAGAGAAAAAAGGCACTTTTCCTCTCCGCAAAGCAAGAGCTGCAGCATGAGACTAAGTGCTGCAGAATGCAATATGCCACAGGAAGAGAGAGATGGGCATTGCTGCCACCGGTTCCCTTACCAGACAGTTAATTCGTTAGGCAATAATTCATTAGATCTTAATACTTTCAGTGGTTTTAGAGCAATGGCAATGTAGCAGCACTCAATGTAAATGTTCTGTGACGTGCTAGCAACATGGTACTCTCCAGACAGCCACAGATTTGTTATGTTAATACTCCAGTCTCATCTTGAAATCATCAAAAGACAGGTGCTGTCACATAGCAAAAAAATTACTGCTGGGGACAGATGTGACTGGTGCTTATTGCTCATGCACTATTGGGAAAGCACTAAAAAGAACAGGGAGAAAAAAAGGGATTTTTACCATTTTCCTTCTGATCCATTTATGAAAGCCCTCACGGCTGGGAGTCCCTGGCCTGGTTTATTCTCCTGAGGATACACCGGAGTAAGTGCAATGATTCCTATGGTGCATCTCCCTCCCAGGTTGGAGTAAAGGCGATGGGAATCCGACCTCCTCTCTTCAACACAGACTGGCCTCAAAAACTGCAAGCCCCAGGGAACGGGGCAGAGTGGGAGCATTTCAGAGCCCACAGGCAGAGCCTGCAGTCCTAGACAGACATGCGGGAATCCCTGCCTTAGTCCTCCATGCTCCTAATTGAACTAATTGAGCTTCTGTAATTTGCAAGAGTTAACCCTATGTTTGTTCACCGCAGGAGCCCCAAACCTCGATGCACATTTTCTTTTTTTTTGAGGGAGAGCAGAGCAGATCAGGTCCCCATGCCAGCGTTTTCCACAACAAAGGGGAGTTGGAAACTTGTCGCTCCCGGAGCTCTCAGGGTTTCCCTTTGATTGTTGCATTTCCTAACGGTGTCAGCACTTGCGTTATTAATGATCTAGACTATAGGTCATTAAAAAACATTGGGGAGGGGGGTTGCAGTCGCATAAGGAGGGATTAGAGCCTTGTCACTATTAGAGAGTGAATATTCACTCCATCCAATTAAAAGGATTCCTGCCTAATAGAGGGACCACTGCTCCTCTAGCTCCCCTCTGGCAGGAAGATAGAGAAGCTGTAGAATAATTTCATCACTCCTGTATAAAGCAGAGGAGATATCTGACAAAGAAGTCTATTTATTTATTTATTTTCTGCATCTGAGGTACCCACTCCAAAACATAAAAGTGATTCTGTGCTGGGAATCACGAGCTGAGGTTCACAGAGAAATTTCAGCCAAGGAGGACCCAAGGGGTGCAGCAAGGGGGCACCTCCAATTTCAATGTCTTTTCATTTTCTTTTAATGTTAATTGGATTAAAATTTCAATTCGTTAGAGGTGTATTTTTGCATGCAAGAGATAAAGATGCAATAAATACCAGCTCCATTGATGGGAGAGTAAATGAGGAGGAAAAAAAGAGAGGAGGACGAGGTGGCCGAAAGAGGGTTCATTTGAAATCAAGCAGAGGTTGTGTCCTCAGCACCTTCTGTAGGTTTGGGTAAAGCGAGATATCTTTTATTCAGAGATGTGGACTTGATCTTAACCCAGGGTCTTGTATTGGAGTGGGGGGATCCCTTCTATTTATCAAGAAGAGTTCTTACATTGAAGAAATAATGGCAATGAGTTATGAAGGAGACAGGGAGGAACTTGGCAAAATTAACCCAGTGCAAAAACAGCTCCTTTTCTCATGCCCAAGAGAAACTATGGGGAAACTTATGAAGGAAGGAAAAGGGGCTATAACAATCTATAGTCCCCGATGCTCCCTTCAGCACAAGCTCCACCGGATCTGCTCCCAACCCACATTAGCTTCCGGTACTGTCCGTCCAAGAGTTCAATTACCTGCGGTGGCCCCGGGACATGGTGCACAATGAAAAGGGATTTTTAAAAAGCCAAATCCTGGCTTGTAATCACTGAACATCTTCTCTTTGTTCTTCTGTGAGTCTCCAAACTTCATGAATGCCTAAGGAGAGGTCTAAGGCTCTGCTCTTGTACTTCTTACATCACGTTGGCCTGAAGCTAATACAGTTCTTTGACACTTCTTTTTTCCTCCTGTCCTCACCTGCTGCTTTCAGTAAAATGTCACCTTCCTTCCCAATGTGAGACCAGGTGGGATATGCAGAATTCCCCACATGGTGCATAAAAGGGGATGGGAGATGGGAAGAAGGGGTTTCTGACTCCCTAACCAGGGCAGAAGATCCTGGTGCCATGGACTGACCACCCTCTCCTGGTTTGCAGGGGACCAGAAGGGAGGGAGATGGAGGCAGGGCTGAATTGCGCCAGAACACTGAATCTACACTCTTTATAGTTAAATTTGCCTTAATGTTGTGCCCCATGACGTTATGCTCCACCTAACAGGGGGAGATGGACTCCAAGCAAACAGAAGCACCAGAAAAAATTACAAAATAAAACAAAACTGTATTACTATGATAACTTTTACCAGAAAAAAAATATTGCTATGGTAACTTTTACCAGCTGAGATGAAGACAAGGAAGGTAAGTAATTGACACTAAAAAACCTTTTGAAAAGAAGGCTCCATATCCATTTGTTTGTGGATTCCTAGTAAACTCATCAAAAGTCTGTCTGTAGTGAACTACATCACCACCACATGGAGAGAGATATTAAAAAAAAAGCTTCTACAAAAGCTTCTATTTATTATAAAACTTTAATTGACTTTAAAGAGTGACTGTCATGTTGTCTGACACTTTAAAGTGTTCTATACAGTAGGAGACATAAAACATAAATCATTGCACTTGTTTTTCTTCTTTTTTTATGCCACATTTGCTAATTATTTAATCTCCCATGTCAGAAGTGGGACTTTTTCTCCTTTTCTTGCTCATTTTTCCGTTCCTATTTTCTCCCACAACTAGAATATGGCAGAGCTAGTACCCTGCTGTGCCTTGGGCAAGGATGGCACACATTTGGACTAAGAAGAGTGATGGATTGAAAAGGAAGTTAGACACATGCATGAGTGACAATCCATCCATAGCAATTAAACATGATGATCCCCATGCAACTTCCAGCATGAGTTCCTCATTTTCTGCTTCCTGGAAACTGACGGTCTAGTACCAGCTTCACTCTATGATCTTAGCCTGTTCCCATAAGCATCTACTACTGACCATATTGAGCATGGGATACGCGAGCTGCTAGAACTTCCTTTATTCCCTTCATCCATTAAAGTCTAGTCAATAATAGCATTAATAGAGAAGGTGAGACTGGTATCAAGGCCATTACTTGGATGTCTTGGGCTTTGAAGGCCAAACAGGAGCAACCTGATGTCCTCTCTACCATTGGTGACAGGCTCACAGCTGGTGGTGTCTTCATGTGCCCTGTCTGTGGGTGAGACATGTAGCAATTTATAAAGCATCTACCAGCACATGAACAAACACACATTCCTCAGCCATGCAAGGGAGGAGAGAGGACCTCCCCAATGAGGAAGAAGAAAAAAAAAAAAAAAACCCAAGCAAAAACAACAGCATCTACCAGGAATCCCTAGGCAATTTTAGAGGGAAGAAATTATTTTTTTTCACATCTGTCCTTAAACCTGTCCTTAGCAAACAGCACTTAGGGAAGGACCACAGCACAGCATACATCCTCCTTCACCTTTCCTGTTAGCAGGGGAGGACT
>NW_010588139.1:14612-32412 GCF_000705375.1 Tinamus guttatus
AGCAGGATTTAAGGTGACTGTTGATATCATTAACGGGGACATGGGAACACAAATGCCAGCTGCCAGCAGGCAGGGAGAACATTGGTCCAACAACTGCTCACTTGAGACAGGAGCAGCCCAAATTATGAGTGTTTTGAGAGCAGAAAAAGGGACATTTTTACCCCAGGTTGGAGATGATTCAGGTGATGAAAGAAGCAGTTGCAGCAGAAGCCCTTTGCAGCAAGTGATGTACGGATGGGCAATGATGATGCTAGTGGGGACTTCCTTCGCTCCTTCCCTCTCCCTCCCTCCTGCATATGGATTTCCCTTTGCAATAGGATCTGCTGCTCATCCGTGGGACCTTTGCAAAATGGCCTTTTGCAATCACAGTCCTGAGGTGTGTTCAACATCTTGCATGTGAAGAAGGGATTTTGGCACGTGTCAAGTCCTTCCAGGTATTGCACACACGCAGTGCTATCAAAATAATCTGTGCAAAGTATTATAGGAAAAGAGCTTTGGGGCAACTTATTGACCCGCACAGGCAATCAGCTTACCTTATGAGGGCTGAAATCACATTTACTGAGCAGGCACAGATGCTAATGTTATTCTTGTTCATCAGAATACTTAATCTTTTTTTTTCTTTTTTTTTTCTTTTTTTTTTAATAAAAATAAATCCTCGATGACTATTTGCCTGAGGCTTTAGGTAGAGCAGCTAATGGGACAGTCACGTGAAGCAAACCCTGAACACACATTAGTGAGCAGCATCGAAAGAGAGCAGGAAGCAGGTAGGGAGGGCAGCAGGAGCATGACCACAGATGAGAATGTGCCTGCAGAAAAGCTCTGCCTTGAAGCCCCTGGACACGTTCTTCTGAGCAAGTCTAACCCATGTGCAATTGCTGCATCCATTGGGGAAATCCCAGAGGAGCATCAGGGCCACCAGGGATGGAGAAGGGACACATCCGAGAGCATCTGACTGGTTCTTCCCTCAGATATACAAAGGTGCCAGATCCTGGCACGCCGGAACATGCTCCTGGCTCTGCCTCCTGCTCTTGCTCCGGCTTTGCACCAGCAGGGAGACTTGAGACCTTGAGCAATGTTGAGCAAAAGTGGTGGCCATGCAGCAGTCTTCTACCACCAGCAAGTTCTCAAGACATGCATCAAAAGCAAAGCAAAGAAAACGTAAAATAAAATAAAATTAAAATAAAATAAAATAAAATAAAATAAAATAAAATAAAATAAAATAAAGGGAATATTAGACCCTGAGCTCAAAGTAGTTGTTCAACAGCCATGCTTTCATATGGGAGCCACTAGCCGCTGCCATCGGGGCTGTGTTCCAAGAGGGTTCAGCTCAGAGCACAGTGGGGGTGCAACCTGCCAGCAAGATCAGCAAGATCTAATCCCCGACGCGCTACAGCCTTGAAATAATACCTTGCATTCAGGGCTATTATTCTGGGAATGGCGGAGGCTCATTCAGAGTAGATTAATTGACGGGAATAAAAAAAGATGTTGATAACTCTGGACATAAAGAATGTTGTTATTCGCGCTGGAAAGAAGCCCAGAAGTAATAGACTTACACAGACGCCCCCATCCCTCCTCCTCCTCCGTGCACTAGGCGCTATCAGTAATTTCTTCCCTGATCCTTAATGAACTAAGAGCACAACAGGATCTGGGGCTCCCAACGAGATGGCCGCCTCAGCGAGATATAGATTACTAGTCTTTGCCTGGCTGCAAAAATTAACCATCTAACCAACATATGGGTCCCAGATAGTCTCCTGCAGAGCCCACTCCTCCCTCCACATACACCAGAAGGATAATCCCCTTATTGTGATTTGGAGATGCAGAGATGGGTCTGATCCACAACCCCGAAACCCCTGAGTTGGGCAACGGCTGAGGAGGAGAGGAGATTAGAGAGTCACCTCCTCCAAAGGGACTTGGACTGTGGAGTAGGATCCAGACAGCCTTGAAATACGCGAATGCCTGAAATTTGGATCCGGACCCAATTTTTTTCTGACGCAACCTGTCTCTGTAAGCATATTGTGTGCCATACTACAGCCTTGCTGCAGCCTAGCAACTAACATTTGACTGCACCGATGTGCCCAGAGCTTAAGGAAGAAAAAAGAGGATCAACCACAAAACAAGGCCAAGCACTGAAGAAGTGCTAAAGAGTTAATGCCAAAGAAAAGAAGCTGCACGGAATTTCCCTGCAGTTTCTCAGTCAGGGGAGCAGTGCCTGGAAAACTCCAGCAATTCCCTGCTCTCAGGCTTCTGTTTACAAAACTGTGTGATCCAAAGCTCCTTTTATAGTAAAATTTCCCACTCTTTGCTATGAATTGGAGTGCCTGGCTTTTTCTCAGTGTGCTCCAGCAACAAAATTAAATCACTGCAAGGGTGATCTATCCAGAGAAGCTTCCTAATGGGCAGTAGGGAGGTAACAATACAATTTTATGCATTCCACCAGAGGTGATGCTGAATGGAGGTCAGTAGTGACAAATGCAAGGGCCAGTCATCTTACAGACAGCACTAAGCAGGACCACCATAATTAAGACAAGATTGTCAAACATATTATCTAAAAAAATAGGGTGCCCAGTCACTTTTCATGCTCTAGCTCAATTCATTGGCCAAACCTGAGCAGGACATTGCATGTCTGAGACTTTTATGTCTATTAGATTTCTGTAATTCACTGGCATTAGATGAGTTTCAGCTTTGTTCATCCATAAATTATGTTCCAGGATGCCAGCCAACCATGTCCTTTATTCCAAAGTACATATTTTCCTTCTTGGAATGAAATTCTCACCTTTTTCCAACACTCCTGGAACTCTATTGTTGAAACAAACAAAACTCCGCTATTTTCCCAGGTTCCATGCTGTATCCCCAAAACCTTCCATGAGTCAGCAGGGAACCTTATTGATGTTCTTATTGTGGCAGCAAAATTAACTGCTGGGACGATTTTAACAGCAACACGTCAATCTCATTTTCTATTATTAGGCATCTGTGTGTTATGTTCATTGATCCTGGACACTAAATTTCCTCAGGGGTTAACAATACTTTCAACACGCGGACAAAAATCCATGGAAGCTTAAAGAATACTCAAGCGCAAGATTCCTGAAGGTCTCTAGGGCCTGTGTTTTCTTCAGTTTACACAGACATATCAATATATCTCCTTAATTTCATTTCATTATTCTTCTCGCATAGTATGTGTGTTCCCCCCTAGATTGACTTGAGGGAGTTTTTTCTTATTTATTTATCTATTTTTTACGACAGATATGAAGATACACTGTTCCACTCATTATCTCTACCTTGTGCTTTATGAGCTTGATGGTCAAACTTGAAGACCAGAGTGAAAAACATACCTAATTTTATTGTTTTTCTTAAAAAGTAAAATAACAGTATGAAGGCCTCTTGTGGATGCAACATGCAACGTGTAATTCCAAAGGGATCCTATTATAAAATTCTAATTAATGTCTTATTACAAAATGAGATCCAATAAATATCCCCATTAGCTAAGCAAAGATGGACAGAGATTTTAATATGCAAAACCAACACTGAATAGGTAAATGAATCTAAATGAACAGTCTGGGGTACATGAGAAGAGCAAAGAGATATCAGGTAGAGAGATGGGAGATCACTTGGAGATGAAGCTGGTGGAAAACGGTAGATGGAGATGTGAAAAAGATGAATGAAGGATGGGTAGAGGGTAATGAAGAAGCCTCCAAAATGGATATAAGGCTGCAGGTGCGTGGTACCCCAGACAGATGATAGATGGAGTGGGACATCACATGGAAAATGGTTATCTAAATCAATAGAGCCACAGAGCTGCTTCACTTAAAATCTGGGCAACCCCCTAAAAAAGTACTTGCATCCCAGTTTAGACTCATGAAAGAAGGATGAGGAAGGAGGAAAGAAATGGCTAGAGGAATCAGGGAGCTTGCCCAAAAGCAGACACCCTTCTGGTCAGAATCCTGACATCTCAAAATGTAGCTCTGGAATGCCCCTTGTCTACAGATGTTCTAAACAGGTTGTCAATAATATGTCAGAGGTGTGGGCCCAGTTCTGCTGTCCACTCTGCTACTGTAAACCCAGAGGAATTTCCGTCACTTCCACAAAATTATCTGCAAAATCAAAATCTGGCCCATTAGAGCTCATATTTACATTCTGTGCAGAATGCAATTTTCTTACATCTGTTCTAGTTAACAAGCAGATAGAAAGGGTGAGACACTGAAAGCGGTAAAGACAGGAACCATAGTTAAATGATGGCTAATGGGCAGCTGATCGAGGAGATGGACAGATGCAGAGGGAGATGAATAGAATAGATAAACAGGCATCAAACCCCAATCTCCGAACAATTACAGTCTTCTCTGGAAATTCTAATCTTCTGCAGTGTCGGTCTCCAATAATTCCAGTTAAATTAGTTATTATCCCCTATTTGTGTTTGTCCTTGGAATTATTTTGGTGGCATGGATCAAAGAAGTACTGTGGGCTTTAATGTGGCGTGTGGTTTTAAAAAGTCAAAGCATTAGAAAGTGTTTCCCACTCTAATGCATTCTCATCTCATGCTGGAAAGTGGATCTTTAACTTCTAATTAGCGCATCTCAGGAACTGTCCAAACAACCCTGCCATGTCTATCCTTGCAAACACAAACAGATGAGATTCCCCAGGGACTCTGAGCCAGCTCAGCACCTACGAGGGGTAGCAGTGCTATCACAATTAATAAAGCAGGCACTAAATTAAGCTCATTCTGCACGTGCAAGAGTAACCCAATCTTTTGTACTTTATTTTCTCTTTCCCACCTGATTCACTAAAATTCCTTCTGCAATTGTACTTAAAAAAAATAAAGAAAGGAGAAAAAGGCCTCATTACATATTTAATTTAAATCTCTATCAGTGATTAGAATATTTTATGGACTGATCATTTGCCAAATGTTCTGTTTCAAATCAAAGTTGCTCTAGATTCTGCATGTGCCGTAGAAGAGATACAGGATTTAGGGTTTTTTTCCTCCTTGGAAATAGTCACTGTCTCAGACATTACACTAAGAAGGGCCAGAAAAGCAGTCGGTAAGGAAATGACAGTGAGATGGATAAATGAGAGCCTGATGGAGTGTGAGGCTCAAAGCTTTGGCTGGGGAAAATTTTTCCCTTGGAAACTTGGAGACAGGCAAAGCAGTCGGCATTTATTTATGCATATCAGCCACGTGAAGCAAGCAGACATAAGCAGGGGCATTAACCAGTGTCCTGTTGTGCATGTGTGATTGGGATGAGTCCCTTCATTGCATTACACATCAACCAGGATAACAAGTGAAGCTCAAGGAGAGAGATGCCAAGATGTCTTCTTGGCAGACAGGTTATAGGGCTAACATGTCCTGTGACAAAAAGATTTCCCCAAAAAAGGGAGTAGGAGGAACAGCAGCAGCCTTACATACTCAAGGAAACACTATTTCGTCAGTGGGAATCACCATGCTTTCATGAGGACTGTGCAACACTACAACTGCATCTGTCAATATGCAAAGAAACCACCCCAGAGACTCTTCCTAGCAAGAAGTTGCACCCAAACCATCATCTGGGGGCTGTCTCCAGATCAGGGTATCCTGGACTAGGCCTGGCATCACCTTCTAACCATCTTGCCCCAAAACTGTGATAACAGCAATAGGGGTTATGTCCATTGAGCCGAAATCTCAGAGAAAACTACAACTTTATGGATGCAGGTGGATCTGCAGCCAAGATGATGTTCTGGTGACAAAAGGCAGGTTTGTGTTCTGGGAGGATGCAGGTAAAACAATGGTGCTGCTCAGTCTGGAGAGGACCACACATGGCCATATGGCCCAAGAACTGCTCTCCTGTCATGTGTGACCTAGTAGGGATGCTAAAGTTGGTTCCTCATTTCAAACTTAACTGGGAAAACCAAACTAGACTCAGACCCCCAGCTTTAGAGAGAGGGCTTGTTTGGTAAGCTGAAGACAAACACACTACATTTGCCAATCTGTTGGTATTTGAACCTGGCGTGTCACCTCTGTCCAGGAGCTTTGGTGCTTCTACCTTCCATGTCTGGAGGTTCCTCATGTGCAGGCATATGGATTTATATTAGAGATATACAGGATCTATAATATAGATCCTGCATCCTGGATCTATATCACAGTTGTCATTTTACAAACACACACACAAAAATAAATAAGCGTGCATGGAACTCAATAGATCCAACAAATCTGAAGCCCCCAGTGAAAGTGGCCAGGCCCATCAGAAACGGCCCAGAGGAGAGACATAATCTTCTTTGTGATGTGTAGTAGGCCCATAAACAAATGATTACGCTTCTGTGCCTGAGTTTCTCTAATTTGCAAAATGTTGATAATGATCGAGGCTAATTGAAAATTTCCCATCAAGCGTTATTAGGAATGGGAACTGGGGTTTTGAATGAACCATTTGCAGAAAGCCCAGCTTCCCCCATGTTTTTTTTCTGGTAAAGCAAACAAGCAAAACGTATCTAAATCCTTTTAAATCTGTGGACAAAAAGGCAAAATTTTCAGTAGGAAACACCTACTATTTTCTATCTATCTGATTCAACGACCTCCAAGTCCTCAAAGGACTTCTGAGATTTTTTTTATTGCTCTTTTAAGTAATCACAGATACCCAAATAGAAAGTTCAGTAGAGCAAATTTTATTTTAAATGTTGACAAAAAAAATCTCCAGCCAAGCATGAGTTAAGTTTCAGCCAATGATGCAGGGAAAGAACTTTACAGTCACTAAAGAAAGATAGGGGCAGATTATGAAGAAACAGCACCAGAAGGGCCAAATCCTACCCTTTTTCCTCCAAATGACATATGATTTGTCCATGAGCATCTGTTGGCAAAAGAAGAGCACATGTGGACCCTGCCATGACCATGTTTTCATGAGGACTGTATGGTTATGTCTGAAAATACACTAACAAAACAGATTGGAGGCTTCTCTCCAGACCCAAGGAAAGTTCATATCTACTTTGGAGGTTACATCTAAGCTGTCCAACTGGGACAGAGGTGACCAGAGGACCGGAGCCATGAACATCATTACCATTAAGTGGAAATCACTGTAAGCGCATCCCTTTATAACCTGCACTATGTCCTGAAGAGCACGCCAATAAGAAGCACCGGGGGCATAAGGACTCACCAATTGACTGCCAGCATCATTGGACTAACAAATACACAGATATAAAGATGTGCAGAGATGCTACTGAGCAGTTAATAACGTAGGATAATTAGCAGAGTCCTGATGAGATGCACAAGCAAATATCCACTGAAGGCACTGGGAAGACTTCCACTGACATCAGGAGAGGCTTTGGATCTGATCCAAAATTACATATTCAGGTATTAATGAGTTTTAGACACTTAAATCCCCCCTGAAATAGGTCTTCAATCTGAGCCTTTACTTTTGTTTCAGCCCCAGAATTGCTGAAAATCTGGGGAAGGAAAAAAAAAAAAAAAAAAAAAAGACTGACGCAGTGTGAAATCCCAGTTCCTGCCTGTATAAGTCATTGGAAAATACAGGTCTGAAACCCCATCCAAACTCTCCTGGTGTCTGTAGTGTGGTCTGCAAGGAGATCACCTGGAGCTAAGTGCCAAGGCTGAGGGCATCTCTAATAGCTTAGGATGCAGACAAGACTTCATAAGGATTGTGGGCTCCTGAGGAGATGAGAATAAGAAGAAATACGTTGCAGGGCATCGATTGTGCTCCATCGATTGGGACAGTGCAATGAGTGATGTGATGTGGTTTTGTAATAGAAGAGTCTGGAGGAAAGGACCTGGTCTCCTGCAGAGCTACACCTGCAACTCAACAGCCCATTGGCAGGGAACACGCAAGACCAGCACAGTGTTGTCCTCTGCACTGGGATTATGCCAGCTCACAGTGCTGCCTTGCTTCAAAAAGAGAGGGATGCTACATGCTCAGCAACACACAGAAGAGTTCCCCGCTTGAGAAGCTCCATAGAAAGCAAAAGAAACGCTGAAAGATCTTGATCATATCTTAAATGCTGCTTTTCTTTTCTTTTCTTTTCTTTTCTTTTCTTTTCTTTTCTTTTCTTTTCTTTTCTTTTCTTTTCTTTTCTTTTCTTTTCTTTTCTTTTCTTTTCTTTTTTCTTTTTTTTTTAATAAAAAGCACTGCCTAGTCAGCTATACAGTCATTAATGTTTTTCATGAAAACAATATTTGGTTTTGTGAACTTTTGAAAGCCATACACACAGGCAAAAGCAATTTTCTACCTTACACCAGCCACTCCGGCATCGGGAGAATTAGGGATGGACTCGCCATGGCAAGGGAAACAACTGCGCAAAATTGGAAGAAGATGTGAAATCTGCAGAGGTGAAAAGGAATAAAAAAAAAAATAGAATGGATCACTGAGAAGAAAAGGGGGAAGGAGGGAGCAGAGAGGGGAACGGTGAGACTCGCCATGGCAAGGGAAACGACTGCGCAAAATTGAAAGAAGATGTGAAATCTGCAGAGGGGAAAAGGAGAAAAAAAAATAGAATTGATCACTGAGAAGAAAAGGGGGAAGGAGGGAGCAGAGAGGGGAACGGTGCAATGGAAAGAAAGGAGCTGCAGTGCACATGGAGCTCTCCAAGCCTGAACTGCCACACTGGCAACCTTTGCAAATCAGTTGGTCTTAGGGAGGTAATGATGGGCTTCCCCTGAGAACGCAAAGGTCTATTGGCTGCAAAAATGACTGCCAAATCCTGTTGGTCCTGGCTGTGCCTCCCCGGACCCAGCTCCATGGGCCCAGCACTCAGAACAGGACTCAGTTTGGGGGACCTTGTCTGTGAATCACACAGGGAAGCACATAGAGAAACTGAGGCACGGCCCCTCCGTGCAACCCTGCACACAGCCTGTAAAACAGGCTTCCAGATCACAAGAGCTTGGAGGTATCCAGGTGGGAACCAGCCTTCTCTTCCCTGCCAGCCAAGGTAAAGGGAAAAGCAACGTCCCATCCTATTCCTTGGAGAGACATAAAACAACTGGTGATACCCATGTACTCCATATCAGAGGGGCTGTGGGAAGTTTCAACCCAACCATCTGTTCCCAGTCGCCCCTGCATCACACTCTGTCTTTCTGCAGGGCATTTTGCAGTCATGACACTGAATCTGCTTGGACTTTCATTTGTTAAAAAAAAAAAAAAAAGAAAGAAAGAAAGAAAAAAAAGAGTTATTTAATCTCTTCTTCCAAGTCCCCAGAGAAGGACTCATGAACTCTCAGTAATTTCAGGGCTTTGCAGATCTCGTCTCCTCCTGTTGCACACACAGGGGGAATTTCTCAGCCCCTGCCTTCTCAAAAGGGAACAGCTGGCCACACATATATTAAGCAAATACCTGAAAGAAAGAAAGAAAGAAAGAAAAAGAATTATTTAATCTCTTCTTCCAAGTCCCCGGAGAAGGACTCATGAACTCTCAGTAATTTCAGGGCTTTGCAGATCTCGTCTCCTCCTGTTGCACACACAGGGGGAATTTCTCAGCCCCTGCCTTCTCAAAAGGGAACAGCTGGCCACACATATATTAAGCAAATACCTCAGTGCAGAGCTTTAGCTTATAACGGCAGCTTCCCTGTGCCTGCCATTCATGACACGTTTTGCTGCCAGCCCCGCGCTGTGTAGTGTCTTGGGTGTCCTGTAACATCGTTCCTCTCACAATGAGCTTTTCCCAACGTGGCAGCAATGATTTGCCTCCCTCTCCTGTGCTCAGCCACCTGTTTTCATAAAATTCATATGAAGTATGAAAATCATATGAAAATGTTGGAGACTGCTGCTCGTTTCCTCCTGTGTTTCAGATTAGCTAAAAGCTTCAAAACTTGTTGGGGAGGGAGATGGCGAGGATTGACAGTTAATGCAATGCCTAAACTACAGGGAAAAAAAAAAAAAGCGAGTTAAAAAAATAAACAGCACAAAACTACAGTTGAACTGAAAGGGAGAGATGGAGAGGACATTGGTCACATCGGTCCCGGCGTTCCCAGAACTCCCTATGCTGCAGCAGGACATACAGGAAACTCACAGGGATGAAAACCTGGAAAGCGCAGGATGCTTTCCTGGAAAGCTGCAGGATGAGCCCAGCTTTTCCCTCGTGAAGGGCCCTTCTCCCATAGCTTCCCTCCCTGGATGGAGGGACCGCGCTGTCTCTCAGTGCAGACAGAAGGGATACGAAGTGTCTGCAATTACTGTATTAGCACCACTTAGTGCAGCCGGGACAGAGCGTCCCTGCCCATGCTCTGCCTGTCACTTCATATTCCCCTCAGGAGCATCTCTCCAGCCCTCCCTTTTAATAGAGATGATTTCCTAGTGCCTCTTCATGCAAAGAGCAGCCACTGGTCCATTAACTGCAATCAATGTAAACTCTGCTGGCAGAGAACTGGGAGACGTCTGGAGCCGCAGCGGAGCAAGACTCCTTCCAGACAGATACCGCGGCTCTGGCAGGAGCCTCGTGCTTGTGCTCCAGGAGAAAACAAGTGCCAGCGTGACCACAACATGCTACACCTGCCCAATTGATCTGTACTGGGCAGGGAACTAGGAGAGGGAGGAATTTCAGCTGCTCTTCAGGTGATCAGATCCGGCTGGCAGGCCTATTCCAAGGAAAAGATGCAGCTTCCCCGTGGCTGAATCCCTTTTTCTGTTTCCTGGGATGATAGCCCTGCTGTGCATAGAGGACACAGGGTTGTGGCTAAATCTAATGGTGATTTAAATAGCTGAGAGCCGCTGGCCAGCCTGGCTCACCTTTACGGAGCTGGGAAAAGGGATACTTTTGGCACCAGTCATCTGTAAGGAACAAGCACTGAATGCATCCAAGCAGACCCCAAATTCAACAGGATCACATTCCCACTCTGGTATGAACACCCTGAGGCATAACACCAAGAAAGTCTCTTGTGTACCAAGAAAGTCAGGAGGAAAAGAGGAAGAGATGCAAAATCACCACCAAAACCATCACTATCAAAAATCATAATCAAAGTGTTCTTCCATTGGGCAATGCTGCCATTCCTAAGAAGGCGCTGAAACCTCTTCTTGAGTTCCCTGCCCTGAGGGCATGGAATGGACCTCTTAACTACATAGACCAGCTGGCATT
Source organism: Tinamus guttatus (assembly GCF_000705375.1). The sequence goes on from NW_010588139.1 coordinate 25,647, forward strand.
TGCAAATTAAGTCTTGTACAGATATTGCAGACTTAGTCTGGGTACTCTTTTCTCATCATTAATCCATGAGCTTTGATAACGGTGCTGAGTGGAAAGGTCAGGACTTAAAACTAGTCTTAAACAGTGCAACACTAAATAGGATTTAAATCCCAGGTGGAAGTTTGCAAAACAAACATTACTGGTAATAACAAACATTATATTCTTTACAAAGAATGATTGGAGCTTTCTAGCCAAAAAGCTGCTTATGAAAATTCACTGGATGCTTTAACTCCAAGACACAAAATCTTGTATAAAGAGCACATTGTCATTCTTGCCGATAAAGTGTAGGCCAATTTCTTTTAACAGAATGAGATCTTCCTTGGAAGAGACTGTATGGTGCTGATAATTATCTGATGACACGTTGAGGTTTAGCAGATGGATTAATTTCTTCTTACATTATGTTGTTAATGCCACTGGGGGAGTGTGTGGTACATCCTTTTGGATTTTAAAGTAAAGAGCTTGAAGTGCAATTTACAGACACTGGCAACTGCTGGGCTCAAAGCAGGTCTCCCCTGACTTTCTGGGAGAAGATACCTGCAGGACACAGCAGATCATATGCTGCAGTGCCAGTCAAAGAGAAAGGCTGCGTTGACCTTTTAACTGAAGGTGAAGGATGCTCCAGGTACCAGCCTGGCTCTCAAGAGACCAAGGTTTTATACCTAGTCATGCAGCAAAGATAGATGCCCATGTGAGCCAGTTGAATGTTATGAGATGCAACGTCCTTGACAGTTTCCTCCTACCTGCAGCACTGGGAACAGGGCAACTTTGTGCACCATACTGCTCTCGCTGCCAAGCAACTCAGACCTCTTGATCCGCCAGAGCAATTTTCTGTGCACTCTGCTGCAGTCTGCACATACAGCAAATCAAATGACGCTATCCACCACGCAGAGTGCATACTTGTTTTAAAGATACTTCCTCATCTATCCATCGCTGCTTCCCAGAAGGGTTATTATACACAGCCACATGCAACTGGGGAAGCAAAAGGCTGCTGCTCTCAGAATATTAAGCAAATAAATTGGTTGCCCTCTAACATACCTTCTTCTCCCAAGATGACACAGACTACTGAAAAGATAATCCAGCTTTCTACAGGCTCATCTGGGGTTTAATGGGGCCCAGCTACCAGACAAGCAGCAAAGGTGGAAAACAGGAGAACAAAAAAAAAAGAGTCTAAAAGAAAAATATCGACTGATTCTCAGGTAGGATGTCTGGAAGAAATTTAGGTGGTATCCACAGAAAACCTATTGGGAATAGCATCTATTACACTGTGAAGTACTCTTCAATGAGGAAAAGAGGACTCCATTACCCTCAGCAAGAGCAGTCATGCTGGACAGAAGTTGCTGGGTTTGCAGCAGTGTTTCAAGCTCCAGAACGGCTCTAGCAGCAGTGAGCATCATTACATGGTGCAGCTTGTAGCTGGCACATCCCTTTTCTGGGTCATTGCTCTCGCACACAGCCATCCCTTCTGGGCAGCCCTGGTTAAAGACGTGTTTTTTATTTCTATATCTCCAGCTGGTAACCTAGAGCCAGCTGAGGAAAGGCAGAATAACCCAGCAGGTTAGGCAGCGGAGCAGAATTCGGAGGCAAGGGGAGGGTGATGGGGCCAGGCTTCTCCATGCCTCAAGAGGCAACATCTCCTTTCCTGCTCCATCTTCAAATTCCCAGGCACTTGGCTAGGCCTCGCTGGACTTGCTTCCAGAATCTCCAGGTACATGGCAGTCGAAAGGCTTTTAAGCCTTGCTCTTGAAAAAAAAAAAAATGACAGGCCCTGGGCCCCAAGCCCACAGTGAGAAATGGGTCTCATTTTTGTGAGTGCAGCAGGTTCATCCAAGGTCAATGGTAGCAGCACCGAGGGAGAAGCACTGGAAAATATAACTACGTTTCCCATCACTCATCCCTCTCCTCCCTCCTCTACAGGTGTTGGGCTTGCTGGAGAAGGGCCCACTTACGTTTGCATGGGGTGCGGACTGCTCCCTTGAGCTTCTAGCCCTTATAAAAGGGTGTCTCTTTGAAGGAAGATGAGAAATCCCTGCGTAGAGTCCCCATCACCCTGTCTGATGACATATCTGAACATATCTGAACAACGTCCCTGTCTCCAGAGCTGCCAGTATGGACTTGGGCATCCAGTGCTAGCTCAGAGCAGGAGCAGCTTCCCTGCAGAAAACTTATTTTATGGAAACGCCAAAACACAAATCTGTTCTCCAGCCATTGCACATTGTTAACATTAATAACAGAGGGGCCCTGACAAGCATGGTGAGTCAAGAGGGAAGTTAATTGGATTAGCCAGAATTGCTCATTGTAGCTGCCACGTATCCCTGTGTTACGGCTGACACTTATTGCAGGGAGCTCATGCCCCAGATGGAGAGTCTTGGTTTCTTGGTCATCTGTAACTTCTTGTGATGCAGGCACAGGGTCTGGGGAAGGTGACATGATAGCCTAGCCTGTCCCAAAATGTTATAGGAAGATGAGGAAAATGGGAATGGGGGATGGTTGCCAGAAGGTGCAGGAAAAAAAAATCCAGTCTCTGAAATCTGGTCTCATTTGAAGACTAACTTTATGTCTCTAAGTGACTCAATGTCCACATTTGATTTCTTTTTATCAACTGTTTGCTGCTGTAAGAGTTATTGCCAGTAACATCCTACATTTAAGTGTGTTTTTGATCACTATGGAACCCTGATTCAAGGCAAAGAATTCCCCTTTGCTTCAGTAATCTCTAGTCAAGCCTTAGGTCTACCTTTTCCTCCTTTGCTTGGCCCTGCTTCAAGAAGTGTATCCTGCTTTTGGGGGGTGTTGGGGTCACAACTTTAGCTTGGGTGATGTGTCTCCAGTGTTAAAGGTAATCTGCTCCTCTAAGAAGTCAGTCATTACATCCATTCCCAGCAGCACTTCACAACATATATTGGGGTTGAGGCAGTTGTTGCAGAGGCAACATCTACTATATTTTCTAGGAGTTATATATTAAACTTCAGTCTCTGATCTCATATAATTTTCTTAGCAGGCCGCCACCCTGTATTTACATGACACTTAGAACTTCCGAAAGGAATATGATAGGTTTTGACATGAAACCACAGCAGCACAGGAAAGAAGACAAACAGCCCACTCTTCACTTCCCCACAGAGATAATATCCCTCTATTAATACCAACATTTCGGTGACACTTTACCTGGCTGCATAAAGCTCCTGCCATGTTTTTGGCAGGCCCTTGTCACCCTTCCTCATCAGCTCCTAATTTAATTCAGGAGAAGCAACGTTGGGTCCGGGCCAGAAGCAGTTGGCACCTTGGTGTAGATGCAGGATGAGGTGCCTGCTGCTTTCCCAAGCTCCAGTCTCACAAAATAAAAGAAATAAATAGAAAATGATGCACTGTCTGCCTGCACCAAACACCCATCACAGTTGCATCCACGTAGCGTATTGTGATATGCGTGTTGTGTCACTGTTTAAACATTGACACGTTCGCTCTCAGGAGGAGCTGCAATTAACTGCCAGGCTTCTTTCATCTCATTTCACTTAGCTGGATATCCAGCAGTTAAATCCTGATCCCATGGAAGTTAATGGTAAAACTCTGACCAGGTTTCAGGCAAAATCTCACCCAAGGCATCACAGAACAGAAAAAGAAGTGAGCAGAGTCTGACTGCACTTTCTGCTTTAGCCATCCATCTAGCTAGATACTTTTTTGATCTTCTGTTTTTATAGCATCCATGTGTTTACAGCACATCACCATTCACAGCAGAGCTGAATGAAAACCCCTAATAGTCCCAATGTGCCATGATGCAGTTGTGATATTCCCAGGCACTTCTGACACTTCTGAATGAGAAAGAAGGTCTTGCTCTTCCCTTGCACTGACAATGTACATGGATAAGGAGATTTGCTGAAGGCTCTCTGGGCACGGATTCCTAATCTCCGGTGAATAATGTTTTAGTTTATTGGAAATTTCGCTTTTCATTTTACTTCAATTAAGTGACCAGCGAAATCAATCACATACCTTCTGCAAACACTAAATCTTCCAGACGGAAAATATTTATCAAGTCCCAAGCCACCAGCCACCACCTCATATCCCTCTAGCTCTCTGGAATTGCATCTCACTGGAGAGATATGGAGAGAAGGAGAGAGAGAGGAGAAAAAATAAATAAATAAAAGAAGGTCCGCTGAAACTTTGGGTGATAAACAGCACATTTTGGAACAGCAGTGAGAAGGTCCATTTTAGGTGGTAAAGAGCACATTTTGGAACAGCAATGAGATCATCCCTTATAGAAGCAATCTATGGACTTTAGCAGAGACAAAATCAAGATACAAGCAGGTATCCAGATGTCATTGAGATGACATAACTGAGAATGAACGCCTCTGCATAGAGTTGCTGTATTTATTTCTTTTCACATACTCTGAAACCTCTATCACAGGTATGAAACTCCCCTTCTAGGCCCAGGAGGTGGTTAAAATAAAAGAGACGGGGAAACAATTTGCTGTTTAGTTCTACAGGACTCATCCATAAGGCATCAACAGGAATCTGCCATCAGAAAGCTGAGGCAGAGATGTAAAAGTTTTGGAAAACTTGAAATAAACTGGTCCTGCCTCAGGCATCAGGTCATGGTGAAGTCTCATCTCATTATACCTCACTGAGCCTAGCTCCATGTGCAGCGGTCAGGCATGGACAGGTCGTTTTTTGGCAGCTCCCATACCAGTATTACTACAGATTTACATGTCTGGGCTGCATTTGCATCCAGAGTTACTGCTTTTACAAAACTCCAAGGAGCCAAATTCCCATTCTACCTGCAGGTTTTGTTATCTGAAGATGGAAACACAAGGACATCACCCACAACACAAACCGAGATAAACCAGAGAATCTGCAATTGGCTCATCCATACCCAGGCTTCCTTGAAGTGGGATGAACAGAGATCAGAGATTGCTTCTTCAAGTCCATGTCTATACTGGGAGTCTTCAGGCATCTAGCCCTATTCATGTAGTCTGTTGGATTTATAAATTGGTTTTGCAAATACTATCCATGGAAGAGGTCCTCAGGAAAATATAGCAGATCCCTCAGCAGATCAGGAGTCCTTCTAAAGATCACTAGGACTAAGACACAACATGGAGCTCTTCAGGGTCAAACTCTCCAAAAACCTAACTCAGGACAACCATCCTGGGACATAATTTATCTATCCTGACACTTCCCACTGACCTGCTCTTGCAGTGGGAGGAGGAGGAGAAGAGATAAGAAATGGACCTTCAGGAAAGGTCAGAGCCCTGGGAAGGATCCAGCAGCCAACTCCAGACAACACGCAGACACCAAAGCTGTCTGGACGTGATGGGCTGAATAAATCAATCCAAAACTGATGAGGAGAAGCTTGAGGGTAAAAACATGAGCTCAAACTGTGAAACAGTGATCAGAAAGGGCTTGCAGACAGGCAGAATCCAGCACAAAGTACCATAGGTTAACTGAAATATTTCAGTAAAGATGAACAGGCAAGGGGGCCCAGTCATACCAGGGCTTCTGAGGCAAAAATGAAGCCTTCTGCAACCCTACACTCTCATGGGATCTAAGTGACTCTTCCTCTGCTTGTTCTGTCCTTGGATATTTCCATTTCCATCCCTCTGGCCTCTCAAACCACTCTCATATGGTTGTTCCTTGACCTCATTTTACATCTCCTAATGGGCCCAAGAATCTCAGCCTTGGATCACATGAGGATGAATCCAATTCCCGCCCCCTCCCCCTCTCCCCACTCGCCAAATTTTCCACAGTCAGTGTTATAACCCTCCACCTCATCTACATGTGCTTCACTTAATACCTCTCTACATATAAGAGCTGAAACATTGGAGAATACTAAGGCTCCATGGTTTTCAGTCTGTGGCCTACAGGCTATCCCTATGGCATCCGAAAAAAAAAGCAAATTTATACACAGACACTGTAAGGAAACCTTTGTGCATGGCATTTCTAACAGGAAAAAATAATTAGACTCTATAAATCCAAAAAAAAAAAAGAAACCTTTGAACATGACTTCAGTACAGTTAATACCACTTAAGTTGTTTTGAAAGCCTAAGCCAGATTTGGCCAGGATGCTGAGGTTAATAATCTCAGTCTGTCAGTTTGGGCGGTGGGGAACTATTCATTTAAAACAGCCATAAGGAGGTCAGGACTAATATGTTTACCATTCTCCTTTAAGATCATGCCAAAACACTAGCACAGTGCAGACCACCTCACTGAGAAGCAAATGCCATCTACCAAAGTCTTGCACAGCTCCATCTTCTTCACTTTGGGTTTTTTAAAGCTCCTATGAAAATAATAACCTAGTCCAGACACTTTTAGCTTAAAGCTTACAGAGAAATTAATACTCCGGTGTCTGTAACTTCAGCTAAGTACATTACTTCCAGCAAAACTTTCTCAGGACCAAATATATCCCTAGCACAACTCCAATAAAAAAGTTCCAATGGGCAGGAAGACTTTAGAGATTGATCTGGTTTCAGGACAAGGTCATCTTTTCATGCAAAAATCAGCAACTTTCTTGTGAATCTCATTTAAGTAAAAAGAGATTAACAGTACATTTCAATTCTCTATGGATCTTCATTTATCACTTCCCAAAGACAGAGGTTCTGCCAGGCATGTCCACTTCTGTGTTTTTATCAATGGTTATTGACATTTTTCAATTATTTTTGTGACACTTTTAAAAATACATTTTTATGTAGAAGTGACTCGATATAAGTCTGTTACTTTTTGCCAAGCTGGCATCCTCTTCCTGCTG
>NW_010588139.1:36858-61979 GCF_000705375.1 Tinamus guttatus
CTGCTTAAGGGAATGGTAAGTGACAGGAGAGGATGTCACCTTGCAAAACGAAAGCTGCCTTTGCCCTCTCTCTCTATCATTTTGCCCGTTTCCATTTGAGGCTTTGAAACCACTTTAGATTGCCACTGAGGGAGAAGGGAAGAGGAGTGAGCAGAGATACTGGCAAGGGAGAGCAGAAGCCTCTTGAAGAGGCAAGGAGCACTAATGGACAGAGTAGAACGTGCCAAAAGTCAAAATAAAAAGCATCGGAGACTATAGCCAGAAGGAGGGGAGCTATTTTGCACCAAAAAAAACTGTCCACCTCGGCTGGCTGGAGCAGGGGTGGTCACCAGAGGCTCCAAAGCAAGGCAGGCAAAGAGGTGGGAGCAAAGGACGTGGGATAGGCACGTGCTGAAAGCACAGACCTCATGCTGGTATATCCCCCAGTTCACCTTAATATCAATCACTGGCAAAAAGAGAATAATCCAAGAGTTTGCCACTAACCAAGTGACACCTATAAAAAAATGGCAATCATGGCAGCAAGGGCTCCTAGCTCCAAGGTGCCACCACAGTGTATTACTTGCATTATCCTCCATATCCGTTTGGCAGAGACTCAACTCATACAGTGACATAACCCTGCAACATGTGGGGTTCCCTGTGGCACCAGGAGATGGATTTCATCACAAATGGCTCAAAACTGCAACCGTCTGGGACTGCACTTAGCACTTGCACATGAGCAGAAAAAAATACCATTTTTCATCCTACACATTCCCAAACAAAGTTTTCCCCAGTGACTGCCAGACATTCACAATTAGCTTGCAAAGAAAAACATCTCAGAGATGTATCCAGTCAGAGCAATGACTGGCTATGTTGTGGCTTTCATTTAGGGACTGGGGTGGAGGGAGGTGTTTCCAATAGTTAATTAGGTAGCTTGCTAAGCAGTCATTAAAATCCCCTAATTATCCCATGGTCTGAGTGAGAAGAAAATCTCTCCCTTCTGGTTATTCCAGTGTTAGTGAAAAAAAATCCTCTAGGCCAACAAGTTGCCTCTTTTAAACTTTCAAAATAAATCTCAAGAATTGACCTCTCCTGAGGATTCTCCCCTCGTTGTTCCTGTCTTGCAGACTCTTCATGAGTGGTCAGCAATGAAAGGGGCTTCCCAGTGACCTACACTCAAAACAGACTCTCTTAAAACAAAGTGGTGAAGGTTATAAGGGCTACTGATTTCTCAATGTGGTTTTAATGCGGTTTTGGCTGAGCACATGAGAGACTACCCACCAAGAACAAGCACCCCAATGGACTAGGGCTCTCCTCAACAGCATCTGACACAAGCAGTGTCTGCTGCAGACGTGTCTACCAGCTCAGCCCATTTGACCTGTGTTTTTGGAAGAATAAAGATGCTCAACCGAGCAGTTCAGTTCAAGAGTCTATCTTATCCCATTAGGTACTAGATGTTTATTCTGCACCCCTGCTTCAGCAGGTGACACTCATCCACAGAAAGAGCTTGAAAATGGAATCACTTTGTGCTACTGTTTTGCATCTGAGAGCATGGATATTTCCCAGACATTCTTATATATCCTTGTGGTGGTATTGCACAATGCAGAATAGTTGAAGCTAGCAAAATTCAGGTTTCTGAGAGATACCGGCCCAGACCTCTTGGAAGGTAGTCCCAAGTCTTCATTTTGAGTCATACTGCTCTCTCATTGTGTCCTCACTAAAGCAAGGATTTAAGAAGACTGTGCTGTTTATACAAGCCCATATCTCATTTCTTAAAACATGACTGTGAGATAGCATTTTAGCATCAAGAAATTTAGGCCAGTGTTTGCACAAAAGGCTTTTTCACTGCTCTGGATTTTAGGGGGTCAATAGCAGGTTCTTGTGATATCAGATGAAATCCTTGTTGAGTTGGTTCTGGAGAAAAGGAGCATCTCTGCTTGGGTATCCCTAGGGTTTGGAGTATTCCTCTGATGAAATCCTTCATATGCAGAGGATGTCAATGCTGAGCTAGAGTAGGGTTGACTTAAAGATTCTCATCAGCATAGTCAAAAATTAATTCTGCCCCTGTCAGAACGAGGGACAAGAGTGGGTGATGAACTCCTGTGAATGCTTTGCCTCCTTTCCTTACAGCAACAGACAACTCGGAACATTCATTTTAAAGGTTGAAATTGATTTTCCAGCAGTTTCAATGACAGTGTAAGGAAAGACATTGAGGAAAGAAGAAGCTGCTGAAGAAGAAATCCTCATACATGCTTGTAGAAAGAAGCATGCAGCAACCTATGACGATAGCAGAACCATTAGTGATCAGACTAGGATAACAGAAGCAAAGCACAGAGCATTTGGCAGGTTGTTAAAATCTTTCATGAGTACAAACTGAGCCAGCAAAGCTTATTCATCACAAAATAAATAAATAAATAAAAAGCTTATTGACTTAAACTCCCTAAAGACAAAGGCATTAAAGCAAGCAAACAAATAAAAACATTGTTCCTGAAAAAAATTAGGATTTGTACTGTGTAAAATGAGTTGCAAATCCCCAAACAACTGGAGGATTCAGGTAAACAGAACAAAAGCAAGGTCCTACTTAGGAACCTGGTTAAAATAGAGAAGCTGGTATTTCCCAACTCTGAAGAAAATACTCTGGATTTTTTTATGAGCACAAGTTTACACTCTAAATTTTCTTGCAACCAAAGGCTGGTTCCCCACATGTCTTCCATATCCTCCATCTGTTGCACTGAAGCAGAGAAGGAAGAAGTACTGGCTCATCAACGACTTCTCCTTGTAACACTCGTGTTCCTGGGGATTTCCCACCCAAGTAGCTCCTCATGGCTCCACTCAGGAGACACAGGAAGATCATGACAGCAGATGGTATGGCCACAGGCCAGAGATCACTTCCTCACCTGAGTAGCTTGGCAAGAGCAGTTCCTAATAGGCAATGAACGGAGATGAAATGGAGAGTCAGACTGTCTCTGGGAACAGCAAGACAAAGATGGCAAAAGGGCTCCATTTGGTGCTTTCCATGCTTTGTCTGGCGTAAAGTCAACCCCAGACAAGACTTCCAAGGTCATGCCCAAAAAGGTTGTCAGCAGAGACCTTGGGAGGGCAAGGAGAACATGTCAACCCCTCTGTGGGACAACTGCAGCTGAACTAGCATCCTCTCCTTCAAGCCCTCCAGAAGAGTCCAGGGAGCCCTAGATGACCCCAGACAACCTGACCTACCAGCCTGACATCAGGTCCTAACAGGCATTCAGGGCCATCATTGAGAGCACTCAAACCCTGGACTTTAAATGGCCCATCTTTTGGTCTCTGGCTAGCATATGATGCTCCTTAAGAACAGACCAGCTGGAAAAAAAGAGAATCAGTGCCAGTGTCTTGTGTAGAGGGAAAAAAGGTCTGCAGGGACTGGAGGCTTGAGGGACTGGAGGTGTTTTAACTGTTAAAAAAAAAAAAAAGAAGAAGAAGAAGAAGATCCCAGTCAAAAAACAGGGAAGGGCTAGAGGGAGAGAAGAACAGCAGAGTGGTGGGAGGATGCATGACCATGGGTGCTGATGCAGGCAAGACAGTTTCTGTTTTAATCTTCTCATTATTAAAGGCTTAGCCTGGAGTGTAATTCAACCTCCTTCATTAGCGTCCGTGACCAATTTGGTGCAATTCCAAGAAGCAGATGACCCAGAAGAGTTCTTGTAAGCCCATGGACTTTTTAAAACAGGCCAGTAAGATGAGGAAGGGAGAGAGCTTGTTGAGATTTCTCTCTTTCTCTCTCTCTCTCTTTTTTTTTTTTCAAGAAAAAAATCAACCTGCAGGCTGAGAAAACAATAAAAAATATAGACTCCATTAAGCTACTTAGAAGAAAATTCACTGCTTCTGGATCATTGAAGCCTGCCAATTTTCTGCCAGTCGCACTGTATTTTTTTCTAGTCTAAGAAAGAAAGCAGGAGGAAAAAAAAAAAAAAGAAAAACGACTAATAAGAGAAGAAAAACAACTGTGTGAAACACTCTGAAATAACAAGAGCTGCTCTGATTGTATTTCCCGGCAGCTAGTCCTTGGCTTGTGTTCTGAGGGAGAGAGAAGAGCGTAATGCAAACATGTAATAAAAGAAAAGCAAATATGCACCTCACCAGAAAAAAAAAAAGTTGAAAAAAAGTAACTGCTGGGAAATGGGGACAGAAGAATTCATCTCCGTATGAGACACTTGTGCTGGAAGGTAGCGTTTGCAGTTGGGAAGAAAATGACATGCTCTCCCAGTTCACCTTCAGCTTCTGTTGTGGCAGATAAGGATTCTGCCAATGTCTTCAAGTGAGACCAACCTATGTAACATGTGGATGAGGCACATGGTTTAGCAGACATGGTGGTGATGGGTTTACGGTTAGACTTGATGATCTTGAAGGTCCTTTCCAACCATAATGATTCCATGATTCTATGATTCTATCCATTGCCATGCATATTGCAAGTCCCTGAATGGCCTCTGAGTACACATCACATTTTCCAGTGGGGCATCCACGAGGAATTTTTTTTTCTCCCTCATATTGAATCATTAACCCATAAAACTTCTCATTGCAGGAATTTCTGGGGCCAAAAGCTTGCTGAGCCGAAGGAGATCTGCATGTTGACCAGCTGATGTCAACACACAGTACTAGTGGAATAGCTCTACCTGGCAATATCTGCCAGACACACATTTATGTGCCTGGTAGTACTGAGCAAATCCAGGATATATTCAGGACATGGCAAAGGAAGCTCCTTCAACCTTTAACAGAGCCCAGCACTGCTCCTCAGGCTCATACAATACAAATCATTCCCATGGGTCAGAGCAGCAGCTCATCACATCCAGTGTCTGGGCCCAAATGAGCACACTAAGAGGCATTTTTAGGAGCTGGGATTCATATGTTTGTGCTTTGCCATTTGCCTACCTCTTGCACCACCAAAGCTCATTGGAGAAAAGGCTACAGAGGACTATGCCAGGGCCAAATCCCTACAGGTCAATAGGATTACAACAGAGGCATAAGATCTGCAATCTGTGGTGGGTGGTGTGCACCCATGAGAAGGGTCAGCTGCCGTAAATATCCATCCTTTGGCTTATGGAATAACAGCTGCTTTCTTGCATTTTATTTTGCTTCGCTTAGTAATCCCAGATACACTGTCTTCTGCTAGGAAAGGACAGCGGCAGCTGGGAGAAGAGAACTGCATCTGCACAGCTGGGCTGCAAACTATCACCTGCAAATCAAGATGTTTCCTTCTGTCTCTGACCAGCCGCTCAGTTTTGACATCTGGAAATAGGTCACCACACTCATTTCTCTCCCCCATGGTGTGTCCTCCTACCCCTCAGCCTGGCTTTACCTCCAGACCCAAGCTGGAGAAACTAGGAGGAACCAGCGGCGGAAGGAAGTCACCATCACTTTTGTCTTTCATCTCTGAATTTCCATCACTCCCCAGTTACTCTTTCTGGCCATTTCCTAGCAGCTCAGGCCAAGAGATGCTTAGAGACAGTCACAGCATAAACCCTTCAAATTCCATGCAAGACAGAGACAAATCATCCTGCCCGCAGTGTCCAGCTCTTGGCCCTTCCCCAGACCTGGTGCTACACAGACTACAATTACAATTGCCGTGCTCCTCTGCATTGCCCCAGGAAATTCGCTGGTGCAACAGGTCTGGAACAGTGTTGCACACACGCACAACCCTGCGTGGTCTCTCCTGATTCCCGCTCCTCTTCCCTTTCCCATTCCCTTCTTTTTCTCCATTCACCCCTTTTTCCAGGCATTTTCCATCCTCTCCTCTCTGCCCTCCCGTTGTTTTGATTGATGCCTCTAACAGGACTTTACTTCCTGCTTTCTTAACCCCAAGCCTGTACTCCCTGCTCACTGGGGGCTCCAGACGGGCTTCGCTAACTTACTACCTAACCAGCAGGATGAGGAACATGATGGGGGAGCCTGATAGCCCCACGCAGCCTGCAGCAACGAAGCAGCCTCCTACCCGACACTGAGAGCGAGCCTAAGGCAGCATTTCTCCTCTGCATCCCATAGAGCCGCGTGCTGAAGCCAGAGAAGGCGGCCTGCCGGGACGGCGCTGGCAGAGACAGCCTGGAGGCACGTAAGGAAGTCGGCAGGGATGGAAAAAAAAAGGGAAAAAAGTCACAGAACGGCACTGGGTTTCGAAGAAAACAGACAGCTCTGATAAACCCTTCCTTCTCCCTGACTGCCCCCTTCCATCAGTGTTTAAGCAAGCTCCCAGACAATGATGGAGATTAGGCACCTGGAGACTGGGATAATGAGGGCAAGTTGGCACCAGCATCCAGGGGTGACCCGGAGCTCCATCCAAGCCCTGGCCTTGCTCCCACCTGGAAGCACAGGCCCTACTTTTTTTAGTGAGCCTCCCATCCCATAAGCTCATCATGGGGGTCGTGATGCTGCCTTTTGGGAGCCCCATGTTATGGGATCTCACACCAGACATATGTCCACTCCTCTCCCAACCATGAGAAACCTAAGTTCAGTGTTTACACCTAGGAGATCTGAGCTTGTTTTGGCCCTCCCAAATGCTGTGTAGCTGAAAATAATAGCAGAGGTCCAACACTCCTTCTATCCATGCCAGCAAAATGAGGCATCAGAGAAATAAAGGCAGAGAGTTTATCAGGCTGGTCCCTGATGGATCCCCAACAGTCTCTGCAGTGCCCATCACTGCAACAAACCTTCAGCTGTGCAGGGAGATGGCGATGCAGGGGTGGCAGCAGATGTCCACAGAGCCAGTGATAGTCAATATAGACACTGGTTTCTTGATAGATGCACACTGGTGCTCCCCTGCAACCAGCCACAAAATAGGAAGAAATCTCATCCCAGTGTCCTTTCCTCCTTCCCTTTGCAGGTATGTCCATGCCACAAGCCCAGTGTTTTTCCTTCCCTCAATCCCGCCCCACAAGCAAACAAACAACCCAATTCCAGTGGGAGAGGAGCACAGTGTCTCCTAGCAAGGGGCAAAGCTCCCTCGTGGGAGTTCAATCCACGTCACTGTAGTAGCGGAAAGGAGGAAAACAGCAACCTCGTCGAGGTGTGCCTTAGGGGAGAGCGCTGAAATTTCTTGAATGATGAAGCACTGTAAATACAGATCACATATGCATGAGCCTGAATGAGGCATCCCCTGCCAGTGCCTCCTGGCCTGGCAGCAATTCAGGTGTCCCCTCGATTCAGGCCCTGGCATCCAAGTCTCCACTGTGGATATACGTGGTTTTTTTTTTTTTTTTTTCTCTTCCTTCCTTCCCTTCTCTCTCTCTCTTTCTGGAAAGCATTGTACTACGCTGGCAGCCTGCCATGCTCACGTCTGCCTCCCACTTCATCCCCGTCTGCCATTGTTTCCAATCAGTTTAGGAAACAGCGCTGAGAACAATTAGAAAAGATAATGAGGAAGAATTACATAATTACAGGCCACCGAATCCAAAGCATTTTCGCAGGCTGAGCTCTGCCCGAGGGAGGGAGGAAGACTTAATCATACTCCGTCTTTGCCTTAACTTGTCTGCCTTACCGTCATCAGCACAAGATACCTAAAGAGGTGTCCCTGCTGCAAGCTGCCACAAAAAGGGTTTTCCCCCCCAAAATGAGTGCTCTCCTGGGCTTAGGAGGGAGGGATATTTCTCTCTCGTGCTTTATCTGTCTGGTAGAGGTTTCAGACTCAGCCGTGCCCAGCTGTCTCTCCGGATCACGTATGAGCAAGCAGACTTCACTGGCGGCAAGAAGGAAGATGCTCAAGGAATTAATCTGCCGCCAAGGTCCCCAGTGAAGCTTATGCAAGAGTCCCCAGCTAACCGAGGCTCCGGTGAGCCAGCAGTAAGATGTCACGAAGCAGCAAGTAAGTCAAGACTACACGAGCAGCTCCACGCACTGGAACAAATCTGTGCCCACAGCTGTCGCTTTCCAGAAAACTAGCCAAGAAAACCATGTCAAAGAGCAAGTACATGCGCACCCCTATCCAAATCCTGCAAGAACAACAAGGCTCCTTGATGCGCGGGGCTGCAGGGTTTGTGTATATGCACCTATCGCCAATGCTGACCATACACTGAGCCTTTCTGCACCTAATCCAGGAAAGGCAGGGCCCAAACCATCCCTTTTTTCATTGTTATTCTCCCCAAATTACCTGGGCAGCACTGTTATGACTTCTCTAGGTGGTTCAGAGGTGAAGCGAGGAAACCCAGCCGGCATAGATGCTGTTTGCCTTTGCCTCACTGAACACCTGCTTAATCTCACCTCTGAGATTCCCTCTCCCCACTGCACACAAGAGGTTTCCCACCTGCCGTCTCTTGCTTTTGCTACCAGAGAATATAATGCTGGGAAAGGAGATTTCTACCTTAGAGAGCACTGCCTTGAATGCCTTTTTTGAGGGGAGAAAGGATTTCAAAGCAACCTTTCTATCATCACCCTCATGTGGTTGGAGGCGAGCACCATGATGTGAACTGATATTTGATCTGGCTTCGGAGAAACCCGTAAGCTTACTGCATCTTTGCTGTTTTACAGGCTGAGGGTGATTTGTCACTCAGCCGTTATTTCTGGGAGCAGAGAAGCATCTTCAGATTTAAGAATCCGCTTATTTGGCTGTAAGCGACTTTTAACAAACATCAGAGTAATTAAAAATCTCCCAAAAGCATGAGATCTGGGAAATGCCTTTGATATTTGCTCTGACTATGAATGCGCTCTCGTTCTGACTCAGTGTGTCACAGATGTTAACTGTGAATTCCCTCTCATTCTTTAACCTCCTGAGCTCAGCAAATCCAGCACCACCCTGTCCTTCATGATCTGGGTGCAATTCAGAGCTTTTGAAATTAAGTCCCTTTCATGACACCTTTGATTGAGATGTTCCTGCAGAAGGACTCTAGGGCTTCTCTCTTCCCTTTTAAGATTTCAAAAGTGAGAAACTGCCCAAGCTTTGCAATAGGACTTGAAGATTTCAAAAGTGAGAAACTGTCCAAGCTTTGCAATAGGGCTTGAAATTTGACAATCAGGCATGTGAAATAACCCATGTTACACAGGTGGTTTTTTTTGATCTTGGAATAGGAGTAAAAGGGCTGGTGGAGCATGAGATGCCCAGCCCAGCTTCTGTGATGGCTTCCTGCGCTTCTTGCTTTCAGTTCTGGAAGGGCAGGTGAAGCATTTAAAGATCCTCGTAAAAAATACCCATAACACTATTCAAAATATTCAGTCAGTGTCAAACAAGCGAGGGGAGTTATACAGGTAGAAGCACAGACATTTCCAAATGAGGGATCCATCACAGTGAGTATTCACACCCAGAGTCATACCACCTAAATTTAAAGTAACTTGGGAAGCCAGCCATCACATCAGACGATGCAATAAATAAGGCATCTCCAGAAAGCAAATCCAACCTTAATCACCTCTGAACATGCTAATGGCTCTGCACTGCCAGTGAAAGTCTGGAGAGCCTAAGGGTGGCTAGCCAAATAATTTAGATGGCTGAAATAGGTGGTACCACATTTCTTGAGGTTGTGGATCTCAACCATTGCAAAAAATTGATGTATTGGGAGTCAGTGTGCTTAAATGGAAGAGGAATTTTTCTGCAGAGAAGGTCTCAGGCAGGATACAAGATGCACTGCCGTGGATTCCTGGTATACAGTTAACAATGTGCCCCCTGATTAGGGGTGGGGGAAAAGGGGCAGTGGAAAAGAAGTGGAGCAGATGAACACCTTCAAAGAACCAGTCTCCCTGTATTTTAGATAATCCATTTAGGATTACCCTGGATTTCAGCGAGGGTCTAGACAACAACTCAGCCCAGACACTCAACTTTGAAATGGCTGCATTAGCCAAAGCAAATGTTGCCTGTTTTGCTTTGCTCCCATCCAGAAACAAAGCTCGATTAGTCACACGGGCGTGGAGATGCTGGTTGCAAGATCTTTAAAAAAAAAGAACTAAGGGGATGCACGTTGTCTAGGGTTGCCTGGACCTATGCCAGGCTGGGTAACATAGTTAATGACTGGTAGGTAGGGTTTTTCACATAGAGCTTGAAGCATTTGTGATTGGTCTGGGAAAGAGCCAAGGGAACTACCCAGAGTGAGGAGAGGAAGCAAAAACAGATGAACCACTCAGATAAAGAGGAGCCTGTGTTTACGAATATGCCTCTGTGATTGAAAAGAAAACACTAAACAAACCAGGAGGATGGTAAAAAAAAACTCAAAAGCCAATGCATGAAACGTGGGCAGAATGCTGGGTAAGGAAAACACTCCACGGAGCTGTGCACCAGGCGTCAATGGCTCTTTAAAATGATCAAATGGGAACAAACTGTCACGCAGGTGGGGGTTTTTGCACGTGCTTGAGCAGCAAGAATGTTTCTCTCCCCAGGTTTGGAGGGCTGGGAGAGTGAGGAGGGGGTCTGCTTTTTCTTACAGAAGCACTCTTTATGGCACTTGCTTGATTTCTTATGGTTCAGAAGATGATCTCCCACCATTCCCATGCATAGGGAGGATGTCTTTAGATCAAGTGAATACTCCAAGGAGGGACCCCCCTGCGTCAGGCTAACCTGCTGGATCCCAAGGAGCAGAGGGAGCCCTGAAAATGCTCCATGCAAACAGCATCCGAGGCAGGTGCCTCGGGAAGGAGGATCCCTGGTACATCCTCCACCTCCTTCTACTAACCTGTCCCATGCCAACATGGGGCTCTGGAGAGACCCTCTAGAGTCCCTTCAGAGCCTGCTCTCCTCCAACCATCTCTGCCCTATACTGAGAGTCATCTGCAAGGTCCCACCTCAACTGCCGTCCTTGAGATGAGAAGCTCCTTTTGGTGCCTTCCCAGGCCCAACGTCCTGTGTGCAACACATCACTCGGGACAAGCATATCTTCAGCAAAACAATGGCAAAAAAGAAGGAAGCGTTGAAGGAGGGAGAGGAAGGGAAAAGCCGTTTCGAAACCTGGACACATCAAGAGACAGTTTCCATGGCAACTCCTCATTCGTACGGTAGCTCAAGCCTGTTTTCATCAGTGGCAGCATTTGCCAATAAAGTCCACCCAGGTCTGCACTTCCTCCTTGTGTATCAGCATCAGGATGGGCAGGGCGGTGTGTCCCCAGAGATGGGGGAGGCCTTCAGGGAAGGATCATAATTATTTCTGCCAGTGGTAAATAGCATCAAGCTGCATCAAAACCTGTCCGTGCCATGGGTGGTACCCCATGCAGAGTGGCAGGCATGCACATCTTTGCAATCTTCCTTGCCCTGGCTTCTCCTCTTAAAAAATCTCCATCCACACAGCTCCATCAGCTTGTGATTTTGCTTTAGCACATCCTCGACATGTATTTGGTGAGCTTAGAGTTTGCAGTGGCTCACAAAGTGACCTAACCCATGAGCAGAGCCCCCAGTGCTACCTGCAGACCACAGAAGGAGGTAGATGCTACAGGGAAGGTCGAGGGACCGATGCTATGGTCACAGCGATCACAAACGCATGGGGGTGCAGCCCTCAATAGTGCATGCAAGGGATTTTGTTTTTCTAAAAAATGGTCATTTCCACTGGTGCAGTTCAACGTAAAGCCTGCAAGGAACCAAACAGTAAGACTGTTAACTCACGGCACGTTTCCTGTTGTTTGCAAAGCTGTTACTTCTAAGGAGTCCAAAGAGGAAATGTTTTAATTCAGTTCTGCTTCAAGTTTAATTCCAGAATAGCAAGTCTGGATTTGGATGTTTTAAATCAGTTTTCAGTTCAAATTTACGTCAATCCCTCCAGAATTTTGCAATGCTAATTTGAATAGTGTAACCCAAGCAATCCAAACTGCCTGCTGTCCTTGGCTTCAGGTCTGAAACTGGTCCACAAACAAATTCCCTGGGCAGAAACTGTCACAAATCTTTTTTATTTTAAATCTTCATATTCACTATTTGCACAGCATCTATCACATAGGGATCTAGATTAAAGTTGAATGGAGATTTTGTCTTGTATGCAGTTGTCACCAATCAACACATGCCAAACATTACCCACTGCAGAAAATTTCTAGACAGCTTTGAAAAAATGTGGAAAGTTTGAGAAGTTTTTTTTCTTGCTTGTTTTTTCAGATCTTCGAAATAAAAATTTTACTCTTTTATTTTGAAGGCATGTTCAGCTGGTTTTAAAATGACAACATTTTAAAAATATCAAGGTGAGGGTAGAGAAAGATTTCATTTGGCTTGAGATGTTTGATTACAGACAGTACTAAAGACATATATTCTTTTGTTGTTTTTTTAAATGTCTTTACTTCAACAGAAAAACTGGAAAAAAAAAGATGTTTTAGGTCAAAGATTTTCCTATGTGTCTTTTCCTTCTGTCAGTGAGTTTAAAATCAATTATTTGTACAGGCTTAGCCCTGGTCTGTGACTAGGACTTCTCCAGTAATTCAAATAAACACAAATTGACAGTAATCTCACTTACTCTAAGTTTACTCTCTGCAGACGTCCTAATGGATCAGTTTGGAATGAGGAAATTTTGCAAGCATCAACACGGAGTGATTTTCAGGAGCTGTCTCTGGAGAGGGAATGTTGAGCACTTCTGCCCATCCTGCTTTTAAAAAATGACCGTAAAATAGCACACAGGCAAATGGCCAGGGGCATCTGAAGACCACAACCTTAATGAGGACGCATGAACATAACCACAGCGTAGTTGGTCATTGTTTCTTCTATCAGAAGAATCAGGGAGCATCAGACAGTGGTCCTTCTTGGCGCAACATGCTGTCAAGCAGGGAAACTGCCTGACACAGGGTGTCCTGCACACTCAAGGTCTTCCTGGCTTCAAAAAGCTACCAGGGCAATTTGGGGAAGAAAAATCAATTTTCTTCAGGGGAATGAAATACAGCAGCAGCACATAAACCCTACCCATTGTTTCTCACCAAGGCCTCTTCCCCACCAGTAAACCACCCCTTGATGTCTCCATGCACCTTTCCTTCAGCTTCTGCTCACAGTAAGTATTTAACAAGGTTGACTTTCTCAGCAGACCCCCTCCTCATCACCTCTTCTGCTGAGCACCGCACATCTGAACGCCAGCCAAAGTTAACAAATCTGAGCGAAATGTCATGGCTTACCCCTTCCTTCCTTCACCGGCCCCCTCCGGAGCGTAGATTCATGCTCCATCAGCCACGGGGTGTTGCTGTATTTGTTTTTTCTTGCAGGATGCTATTCCCATTTAACGCTTTGCCTGACAGCTGCTGTGATTAATAGGTGACATGCCAAAAGCCACATACTATTATTATTATTATGGCAACATTTAGAGGTCATAGCCAAGATCGGAGTCCCGCCGTGCCAGGCACTGTACACTGTTAGAAATGATTCCTGACTGAGAAAACCTCAACCTAAGTAGGCATTTCAGGGGAGGAAAAGAAAAAAAAAAGCTAAAATTGGAGAAGTTTTATGCTTTTTTTTTTCTACGCTATCATGCACAGGATAGGCAAAGGAAGGGAATAATTCTGTCTGCCAACCCCTTGAAGCCCAATGCACTACCCACTGGCCCATGCCGTCCACCAGCTGAGGCTTAACTTTTGTGCATCGCTGGCTACCATTGCACAGGCAACCTGCGTGGCCACCAGAGCTCAAGAGCCATCATGCTGTCTGGCAAGATATCACTGACCAGGTGATTAGATTTTATCTGTAAGGTTAAAACATCATATTCATGAGTCAAAATGAAAGAAGAAATCTCGGTAGTCAGTGTTGGGAAGTGATGCCTCCCGTTTATACTTCCTATCCCATCCCAGAGAGCTCAGTCTTTCCTCTTCATTTGTGCTGTGCATGATAACATAAATCTCTCTCAAAAAAAGATGAACCTAAACACCAGGGCAAGTGATTTGCCCAAGGTCACAGGGCGATTTGGTGGTAGTGCTGTGAATAAGACCCTAAAGTGCTCACAGCTCCTCCAGTCCTGTCATCCAGGTCAGGGAGATACAAGATCCTTCCATCCCCTCCACCTGAGCTGGTCTCTGAGTTGGAGAGTCCAGCTCTTGCTTGTTATGTGTCCTACAGTCACTCAGATGAATTTCCCGTTCATCCAGTGGGACAGCAGGGCTGGCTAATACACTATTGCCAGCAGGACCAGGGAATTCCCTTTCCTTGGCATCCAGATATTATTCCATCCCCAGTAAGATGTAGCTGTTAAAGAGAGAGGGACTACAACTAAATGGATAAAAAATGCAATGGAAAGGCAAATATTTCTGTTTTAATAGATGCAGGTCCCTGTACATAAATGCTCTCCGTCACTACAAAGTGTCTGACTTTGGAGGCTTTGCTCAGGTGCTCAGGGGCAGAAAAGCAGAAGCCTGCTAGCGAAACCTCTGCCCACATCTCCTTTTTCATTGCTGTTGCAGAACTGATAAACTTTTAAACCAACCAACCTCCTTCACCAACCTCCCTTGGCAGTGCTTGCCATCTCTAGTCCTGCCAGCTGTGGGAATGTAGAAATAAAACACAAAGAGCAAGGTACCTTTAGGCAGAGAAGTTTTCTCAGCCCATCTCGTAGAGGCAGTTCACACACGTGTGAAATTCCCAGAACCAGTGCAAATGCACAAGAAGACATGCTCCAAATTTCTCCATTAAATTTATCACTGAACGATCCGCCTCTTATAGACCAGTCCATGCAGAAGCTGTTCTGCTCCAAGTCTGAGCCCTGCTACATCACGATTCACTCATGACAAACATGAGTCCATTTTCACTCTCCTGGACTTGCATCTCTATTAGCAAAGGGTAAATAGTTGCAACTTCCCACTTTATGATCACCAAGACCAGATCCTGAACCCCTTCACTTCACGTTATCAGACCTGAGGTCTGAGATCCTATGCAAATTTCATGTCATCTCATCTACTTCCATAGAAAGCAGCTATTGTCCTCATGTGCAATGCAGGAACACAGTCGAATGCAAAATAAGTGTACAATCTCTAACCAGGATTATTTCCAAACTCACACAAAGGAAAAATAACTGAAAAGCAGTGATTGGAGAAGGATTTCCAAAAATTTATATTGCAGGTCATGAATTACTATCATGTTGCTATTGACCAGTGCTCCTTTTCGTACCCAACAAGCATAAATCCTCCCTTTGATATCTGTGCTGTATCACACAACACTGATATCTCAATATGTTTTTTTGGTAAGTAAGAACTGCCTTTAGTTCAAAATAGAATAAATAAATAAGACCTGAGTATTGCAATGGAAAAGCTGTCTGGAATCCTGGTGGAGTTTCACATTTATATGGGCACATCAAACTACACAAGCTTGGCCCAACATAGGATATTACAATGTGACACACAGCTGCCGACTCAAGGAAGGAAGGAAGGAAGGAAGCTGCCCGCTAAAAAAAATAAAAATAAAAAAAAGTTGGCTCTTTACTTGCAGTGATGACTCTAAACTAACCAGACTAAGTGCCTAAAAGAGTCTGTCAAGTAATTTATACTGTGGCAGCGGATGGTAATTTTACTTAAAGAGGTGAGATTGTCAACTGAATCAGCAAATGCTTACATCTATGGAGCACAAGTTTAATATGATAACAATTCTGGGAGAATGTGGTAAGTAATTCTCCCTTCTTCCACCTCATTCTCCCTCAGCAGCAGATAAAGGCTTATATTCTTTAGCTTCAAAAGAAAAAAAAATCGCCCTTCAATGATACTCTGTGGAATCAATCAAATATCTCCCACATGGACAGTTATTAACTGCCTCCTGTTTGTGCAAAGGACTTTCAAATAAGAGTCAGGCCTTGAAAGTGCTTACAAGTTATTGGCTTTTCCATACTCATGAAAAAGTCATCATGTTTCTGTATGGAAGAAAAAAATATCTTCTAAAATAAATAAATAAATAAATAAACCAACAGCTTGGAGGCAAGGGCCAAGGTGACAAGCTATAGGAAGAGGGGAAATGACATGCGGAGCATAAAGCCATCCATAGCTGAACTCCAGCTAGACATGGAAATCCTCTGCCTTTATTACAGACACAGCTAAATAGTGTTGGAGGAAAATGAAACCCAATAAGAAGCAGGGACAATTTTATCAAACTTCCACAAAAGTCAAACTCTGCTTGGGAACAGTTTTTCTTCTTTTCTGAGCGATTCAGCAGCGACAAAAAGGATGATTTCTCTTGCTCATGCCACCCATAATTCCATCAACGGATTTGATGTTTCAAAAGGAAACTTCAATCTCTATGAATAAAAAAGACTGTTTGAAAGAGATTATTCACCTGCCATGTAACCTAGACAGGAGGAAGCTGGTGGCTCACAGCGGGTTTGTGATAGGCCAGTCTTTACCCTGCAAGTCTAGATTCTTTACCTAGAGTCTTTACCTAGAGTCTTTACCCTAGCAAGTCTAATGACCCATCTTGTGGTCACTGGAGGCTTCGTAACTCTCCTGCCCACTTAGAATTTGAGAAAAACTCAGAGCAGGCAGCAAATGGACTCAGCTCCATCTCCTTCTTGACTCTCCCCCAAGTACCTGTGTTGCCTTGAACCTTGGGTACCGCAGGCAGTGGTAATCTTGGAGATTATCCTAGTTTCTCCATCTACTGAGGTGAAAACAGCTTCAAGTAAAAATGGAAATTTAAAATAAAGAGAGGACAAGAAGTGATAACAACACCCGTGTCCAGCTGTCAAATACCCTAACGTAACATTTACACCAGTACAAAACTATGTAATCAACAAAGGCATGTGGAAAACACATGGATTGCATGGAGTGAAATTAATTCATGTCCCAGGACTGAGAAGACACTTTCAAGACCAGATATGGAATCAAACTGTTGCACAATGAAGTGTTTCATCCCCATTTAGCTCAAATAATGACTGAAGAGAGAGCCAGCCTGGACCAGCCCCATAATGTCCTATTCATCGCAATCTTTATTTCAGAGGAGACCGTTAGCGGAGGCCACATCAAAATTTCGCTGTAGAAATTAATGATTCAAGACTGATCAAAGACTGGTCTTCAAACCAAAGTGCAAAGCTTAAAATTCCCCCAGAACTTGTCCTTATGACATGCTCTGCAGGAAGCTGAGGAAAATGGCCTGTCCGTTATTCACACTTTTCCCTGGACTTCTGCTGATTTCTACTGTATCAGCCAGGAGTGTGGGTTAGACTGGTCCTCCAAATGACCCAGGTCAGCAGATTTTACAGCAGCTGTGGAAAGATGAGAGACAGCCCAAGCTGCTAGTGAATCTGTCTCAGTCCAGATGATGAGGATCACTAAGCACCTGCAATAGCACCATTTCCAGTGTAGACAAGCAAGCCACGCTTTACTGCAATCGCAGCTTGCTTTTGCCTGAAATCAGAGCTTTTTTTTTTTTCCACGGGCAGCATGAATCTCCAGGACGGCTTGTGCAGCTGAAGAGGAGATCAAGGTTGCCTTGATATGAAAGAGTTTTTCTCCCTGCTGAAGCAGAAGTCACCCAGCATACGCTTCTTACTGATTTTTTTCCGTATATATATTCTTTACTATGGAGTCTGTCTCTATTGTCCTTTTGACTATAATATTTGGTACCCTTAGCCTAGAAATATATGTTTCACTTCGTGTATTTGGGGAAGTATCAGGGAAGGGAGAAAATGGAAAGTCTGAAAGATGTGGGAAAAGAAGACAAAGGGAAAAAAAGAGAGAGAGAGAGAGAAGGGAAAAGAAAATAACCATAACTTGGCAGGGCTGGGGGGGGAGCTATATAACTAGTATAACCAGCAGAAACCTATTAAAATTAGCAAAAATTAGCAGAAACAAATTAATCCTGCTTTTCCAAGCAGCTTCCCAAGGAGAGAAGGGGCAGAGAACCCTGCTTCCTTCATTGGAGCTATCCAAAGGAGCAGTGCATAAGTTCAGGCTTGGGGAGGAATTCAACATCCATGAAACTTGCTTTGAGAGTAAATGTAGTTGACTTCCATTTTGGGAAGTAACAAAAGTCCAGAGAGCCACCTTCTTGTGATGCTGCACAAGAAATTATCCATGATTTTTTTTCTTCATACAGTCTAAGTTTAATGGCAAAATATACATATTTTCATCCTGGAAGAAAGAGAAGGCTGCAGATGCTGTAGGCCAATTCCACAAGGGATGAAAGCAATGGACACTCATCTAGACATGGAGTCAAAATGGCTAGACATATGTTGACACATCATTTTAGCACTTAAGATGTGCATTCAGCTACTTTTTACAAGAGATAAATAGACTACCCAGAAGGACTCTAGTACTTACGCTGGAAGTTATGCTGTAACTTCCAGTCTAACCATTGCAGTAGATCTGATTAACTCTACATTCACAGGGAGTCCTTCCTTGAATCCTTCCTGTGCAATTTCCACCATGGCTCAGCTGGATGGAAGCCAGGAGAGGCACAGGCCAGGTCACCAACAGCTCAGTGCTCAGAATCAGCTTGCTCCTCATTCATAATTCTCTTCCCAGTAAGAGCACAAATCACAGACAGTCTCTGGTTGATAAATTTTATTCTAATCCCCAGTGAGTCACTCTACATCACAGGTTCTCTTAGGGCCCCTAATGGCTCTGTTCTGACTTGGGTTTGTATCCTCCTTGCATTGCTGGGAAATGAAGAGGCTGCAAATAAATTAATTCTGCCATTATGCCTTCTTCATCCAGAGGTAATGACCTGCCTCCTTCCTACCTAACATTCCTGAGGCTACATGCCTCCCCACTCACCATTTTGGGCTGAGAAACTGATTGAGCTCTGCCCAGTGTTTGCTGAAAGCTTTGGCTTTTAATCCAGCGATTTCTGTCAGCCTTGGCTCAGATCTCAACCTGATAGGAAAAGTGTTATTCACTTTGTAGGGCTGCAGCATCCTTTTTCTCATTGCTCCTGCAAAGTATGTTCAGATACATCTAGAATCTGAAAAGGACATCTTAAAGACATATAGCCTGGGGAGTACTATTGCATTTGAGCAGAAGTTGCAAGCTGTCGACTTATACAACTGTTATTGAGGAGTGAGAAGACACCCTGGAATTTAAGAGGATAATAGCAGCCTTACTGGGTCAAGCCAAAGATCGATCTAACAAATATCAGTTTCTGGCAATGGCTGACAGCAGATGCCAAGGGAAGAACAGAGGAACAGGACAAGCATACAGAGATATGTACCCAGAATACTTTCCAAGAGTTTGAAGCTCAAGTATATCTTAAGCCAAATGTGGAAACTTTATATTTAATGGCCTTCCATTCATTATTTTGCCATAAATTTTTCTTGTGATGTTTTCAACATCGAATGTGTCTCACAGCAGGAAGTGCTATCCATCAATTCAGTTTTGTGAATAGAGAAAAGGGTTTTTTCCCTCCAGAACAAATTTCTGTTTGTTTTGAACCTGCCTTCTGCTAATTCTATGAGATGCACTTAGTTCTTGCATTGGAAAAAATACAGTAATTGATCCCTATCCACTTTTCATGGAAAGAAACCCTGAAAGAAAACCTCATTGCAGGAAGCTGGAATTATCACCAAGAAAAGAAAATACAAGAATGAAACTAGTGGTAATTATTAGGAGACCCTTCCCAGTTTTCAAATCACCTTTATTCCATTCAGGATATATCCTGAATGTATATCCTCAAATGTCTGCTATTTCTGCAAAACAGTTGACCCCTATATAACAGCAACTGTTTCTTTATTAAAACCTCTTCTCCCCCAGCTAAAACATATGTTTTTCACTGACAGACTCTTCCAGGATGTTATGGATGTCAGACCTATCCTGGCTATATCAGAATGCTTTTGAATTTCAGCAGCAAAACCTAAGACTCAGATTCCCTTTCTCCTCGCTAGTACATATACCTTGTTTCTCTCCCTCTTGGCTCTGCACATCTATTATGCGCATTTTCATTAGGAGCATTTTGCAAGCAATCTGTTGATTCATTGTATTAGAATTGCAAACAAATGGTATCATTTTCCCTGCACGCTCTTCTTTGAGGATTCTGCATTGATTTCCCAGCATTGTTGGGCTACTTGACTGACACTTCTGACTGATTTCAACCCTTTAAAATTCCTCTCTGAAACCACTCCTGCTCATCAGTTCTTCTGCTAGGACTCAAGAGCTTGTAGCAGCTCAGACACCTGTATTGGTTTATGCAGGCCCCACAGCTGCCTATTCCGGATATGCTTTACAATGCTCTGCCTTGAAATCATAATGTGACAGCAAAAGTGGGGAGCAAGGGGGCAAATTCAAATCTATCCCCAATGTAATTCCATTGACTTCAGTGCTTACTGTTTGATGCCTGTCAAACAGGCATGTGTGTTCTTATCACATCCAGGCCTTCAAAAGGCCCTTGATGCTTTAGGCAGCCAATGCACTATTTAATCCTTCAAGTGCTGGGATTCTTTCTTTTTCCTTCCCCTATGTTTTCTTTTTTAAGAGACAAATGTGAATTTGCCATGGTTGCTTTTGTATCTGAAGCCACAACAAAGCACTTTCAAATGCTATAACATTCTTTACTCGCAGAGAGAGACATATTAACGGGTCTAAAAGACCCTGACAAATATTGCTGAATCTTGACATATCTGACCTGTTTAGTGAGGAATAGCATCTTGGGGAGGCAAGCAGATAAGTAACTTGCCCACACTACTACATAGCAGAGTCTCCAGAACAGGGATCAATATGCAGAGAATGATGGACAAAGTAATACACATTAGCATAGCGCTTTCAAAACCCCATTTATCTTCTCATTAGAGAAGGAAACAGATAAAAGGCCAATCCAGGGATCTGTACAGCTCCCATGGAAATCAGCAGGACCCTTTGCACTGGCTTCAGTGTGAATTGTACCCTGCTGTCAGGTTTTCAGAACATTTCAACATATATTCTGCCTGAAATGAAGGAGATTTTGGCACCTTAAGTAGTTAAGTGCTTTCATATCCCCATGAACCTTTGCCATAGTGTCAGAGATCGACTCTGCTTGCATCTGATCAACCAGGGATGACAAGATTAAATCCAGTTACTAGCGAGAACATGGACGCATCGAGGCACGCACCACTCGTGCAGAGTCAGGACTGCTGATGGGGAAGGAGGCTTTCGGATGCCCAGGGTTTAGGATGTTAGGCAGAAAAATGCAAGGAAAGATCTTTTAGGATAGGAAACAGGCTCTTCAAGAGAAGGGCAATGACAACAGACTTTTTAAACGAAGTTGTGCAAAGCCCTGGAGTACACTGTGGTTTGCTGTTTACTAGAGGGTTTAGCAGATGAGATGAGTCACTTGTTTTCAAAATTTCCTTCTTTTGCTGAATTGAGAACTGAGTTTCCACTCAGCTGACCTCCATGTGGTCTCCTGCAGAGACCTGAGGGCATCTCAGTTCAGCAATATTCATGCAGGCTTCGAAAGCCTGGCCCAGTGCCATCGATACTGATAACTCCTGAATACATGTTTCTCTTCCAACCGGCTGATTGATTTTATTGCTGTGGCAGAGAATTGCAAATATGAAATGCTCAGTGTACCAAAATGACATTTGTGTAACTTATATTGTAAATACCTACTGACATGCTGACGTTGTTAGTGTAAGAATGTTAAGAGGCTATTAATTTCGTTATTGCTTAATCAACAACAAGCACTGCTGTCCTCCCCTACAGCCCAGCTCCTTGACTGGGGAGATGGCTTCCAAAGAAGAGACCGTGGCTACAGGACAGCATTGATGGTGCCAAATGCTGATGGAGGCAGGGGCAGAAACACGCACATCTGTGCACATCTGGAGCCTAGCTGGAAACAGACATCTTTGAGTCTTCAACAGATGCAGTGTGCAGATTTCAGTGCTGCGCAGGCCTTGGGGTGACTCTCTCTGTAGAAAGGACCTTCGACCTTTTCTTGCTCACTCAACTACACATCAGAAATGTACCTTCTTGGGGTTTTTTGTTCTGTTTTGTTTTTATTTTTGTTTCAGTTTTTTCTTCCATCTCTTTCCTATCTTTTCTTATCCTTAGAAAATCCCACTGCAAATCTAAGAAATGGAGATTTCTCAACATCAGAATAACCCAGCCTTTCCTGATGACCCCAGAAGTCATGTGTATCCAGGACAAAAAAGACCTCTCACCCCTTCTCAGATACCATCTTCGAATTTATGAGAATGTATAAACCTGTGGGATTTATGAACACCGGCATCCTCATTGTTTATTCTATCAAATCTATTTCTTTCTCTGCTCTGCCAGAGGTCATAGTAGGTCAGATCTAGAATCTCTCAGGCTCCAAGAAGTTAGAGGAGCAGAGAAGAAAAAGACCTGTAAAGTCATGTAACCTGACTGCGTTTTAGTGTGAGAAGAAAGAGCTTCCCTTGGGAAGACTGGGGCGAAAGGACACAGAAAGACAGCTCTTGTAATGGGAAAACTATTAGCCCAATGAGTTGAAAAAGTGACAGACTGATAAGAACTGGCCTGAGTATAAGGAATAACTTCCTGACAGCAAGATCTATCAGACCGCAGGAGAGAGGCCCAGGGGAAATGTCAGGAGGACTAGCATTCAAGCCACTTACTCAGAGCAAAATGTATTTGGAAGCAAACCTGCAGTGACCAGGAGACTAAACTAGTCTGAGCAGTAAGCCTTTCTCATAGCTAATAATTCATGAAGGGATATCAGGAGGCACAAGAGTCCAAGGAGGAAGAGAGTTGACATAAGTGACTCCACAAAATGAGCATGCACTAGCTTCAGTTTAAATATCCCCTGGGCCACAGTGCAGCTTAACGAGGCTGATCAGAAAGATTTGCAGCAGGGCCAGAAGGTAAATCCCTAACCAGGATCTGCCCGGAACAGCAGCAATGCAAGATTCACTGTTACACAAGTTCCTACAGGTAGAAATGCTGCAGCCTTTGAGACCTCAGGATTTCTAATCTCCATATGATCCATTGTCATCCCAGAGAGGCAAAAAATATCATCATCCAGTGGGTATTTAAATTAAAAAAGATCAGCCATCTTTTTCAGCAGAAAGTTATGTAGAAAAATCTCAACCTGACCCCTTCACACAACTTTCTCCCAGGATGTGGAGTGACAACAGAACCAACTAGAAACTGTTATCACCAGAACAGCCTCCTAGGAGTTGGCCCATCAAGGACAAAATGCTCTATGGCAGCTTCATGCAAGTTACATGCAAGGGTTAGCCACAGATGGTTGGGACAGTGCTACCCACTTTTCCAGAAACAGCTAGTTTGGGAAGTGTTGGGACATCAACCAGAAAGGCTGGTTACCTCTGGCTTTGGAGGAAAAAGGAGTAGGGTCTTCTTGTGTAAGCCGAAGCCTATGAACCCAGGCGCTCATATTCATTTACTGGGTCTGCCTCTGACTCACTGCTTGACCTTGAGAAAGTCATTTAATCTCTCTGTGCCTCAGGATCTGCATAAAAATAATTATTATGGCTGATGTTTTGTGGGAAAAGGCTGCTTCTGTATAAAACATAATTCTAAAATGCCCTTTTCAAATCCTTCGATAGAAAAAAAAAAATCTCTATGGGGGGCAGAATTTCAGAACCTTATTAATGCCTTTCCCAGTGCCTCAGTGCATTTGATGAACTCTCAAGACGCGCTAGGCTACGTTTAGATCAGAATTTGAGACTCAGAATTATTTATAAAAATCTCCAACTTATTCCAGTGACACATTCAAGTTTCTATGATGAATTGTGTCTAATCAGTTATTTTGTCATTTGCAAAGATAGCTGGATAATAAATCACTCTTACCAGATAAAAAAACTTTAGCATCTTCTCTCCTTCTTAATCATTTTTTTTGCCATTCTTTAGGTTTTTCTCCCAGAAACCTTTCTAAAAACAATTGTCAAATAACGAATATTTTTCAGCTTGAATTGAAGCTGGAGATTGGGCAGTTAAATTCTTATTTAAGGAAAAAAGCTCAGTTATTGTCAGCCAAATATATATACATATATGCGTTCAGCTTATCTTCTGTAACATAAACATCTTTCTTTACAAATTTTCGTCCTGTTCCAAGTCCCATAGTCAGGGAGCAAAGGCTCCCGTTGTGTCAACAGCAGGGCTTGTGAGAATATCTTTCTACTCTCCATTCCAGGTCACCTCTTCATAAAACAGTAAAAAATGTTTTTTTTTTTTTCCTGAACTTTCTTCATACCAGCACCCTTCTCCAGATACCCATGTATGCCCCTTTCAGGAGGAGTGATATAGATTATATAGAGATCCCAGTATAGAGTGCAGGAAGTGACTGATGAAGGAGGTGACTGATCCATTCAGAGGGCTCCCAACCCTTTTTTTAGCACTCATGGCACAAATTATTGAAGAGATCTTTAGCTGCCACTCGTTCCCGCTGAAAAGACAAAAAAAAAAACCCTTTTCTGTGTGATGTCACCACAGCTCAATCAGTGTCACACCGCCACCTGTCACTCAAGCTTGTACTGACTCCATTCATAATAAAAAACACTCGGATCAGCAGCTGAGCAGCACCCTGACATCAGATACTTCTTGTGCAGAAATAACAAAAGAAAGAGAAGGTTGTGTTTCATTTGATTGCTTTTGAAGCAGCATCTGACAACAGTGGTAGCTGCTCATGTTTCGTGGATAAAAGTTTGTTACTGACATATGACCAAATAAACTGAGTATTTTTTCCTCAAGTTATACCTCCTGTTATTTAAAATCAAAACAGCGTGGCTTAACATCTGTGAGCTCAATGACCACAGTTAAGATTTTTATCTCCCGATCTCACTGAGTTTCCAGAGGGATCTTGTCTCCTACGACACAGGAGCATTTGTGAAATTTTGCCCTTGTCTTCTCTCGAGTAGGACCACCAAAGCCCAGACTTGTACTTGGAACCATCTCTGTACCCTGTCCTGCAGAGAAAATCACGGCGATTGACCTTATTAGAAACTCAACCTCAGCGAGACCAAGAAAAGTCACTGCAGTGCCGGATGCAATGACCTTTGCAGTGAGCTCTGTCATCTGATGGCCAGAGGATATTCCACCTTCAACTCAACATCTGCCTAATAAGACCAGAGGGAATGTCAGAGGGAGTGCTAAGGAATCCAGCATCAGTGTCCCGAGAGCACTGAGTGTGCTGCAGCATCCTAATGCCCTTGTAGGGAGGGAAAGTCACAGCTGGGGTCATCCGCAGTAATTGCATGAGGTCCCGTGGCACCCGACAGGGAGGGAAGCCCCACGCTGAGGAGAGGCACGTTGATGAACTGTTGCACTCCATGTGCTTTGCTCTGCTCCCCAGTGCTTGTCCTGAATTTAACCCTGATGAAATAATTCAGGTGACAGTCCCGGGGCAACATGTGAACTACAGGAGCATCCTGCTG
>NW_010588151.1:0-16544 GCF_000705375.1 Tinamus guttatus
CTGCCGTCCTCCTGCCCGGCTCCCAGGACAGCGGGGTCTATAACCGCTGCTGTTAATAAACACTAATAAAACAGCAACGGAAGCAACCAAAGCTCTCCCCGGTTTCTCTAAGTTATTCCAAACCGTGGCTTGAAGGAGTCCACTTAGAATTTTTATTTCCTAGGGGAACATTTATAATTACTTTTTGGCCAAGGAAGATGAAGGATACCGAGAGGAAATGAAACGCACGTGCAGGAACTCCTCACATGCCATCCTAAAAACTATAATCTCAAAGAGCAATAATTCAGGCGAGACTTTGTCCCAGGACACCAACCAGGCCAGTCATTAATTAAAGAGCAGAGCAGCTGCTCTGCGCTGCAGAAGCTGCTCCCTTTCCCTTCCACCCAACAGGGAACCTGAGCAGGAGTCGGGTGATTTCCTAGAGAGAAGGTGGCTGCCAAACACCCCAAGCAGCCCCTGCCCGCCGTGCAGCACAGGCTTTTCAAACACTCCCCGGTTTCACCTACGCTAATTGTGAAGTTTCTCCCTAACTAAGCCTGAGAATCGCTGGTGCACCGAGCTTTCAAAAATCCCGTCTGAGCTGGCTCCAAAACGCACTAATTACCTGGATTATGTAGGACACAAAAGGCATCTTCTCATTAAAGAGCCGCACTCCGAGCTGAAATCTTCCCTTGAACTGGCGCGGCTCTGCTGAGGCCGCAGCCAGCTCAGGGCACGGACGAGCCCCGAGTTTTTGTGAGAACGTGGGAAGGGATTTAAGCGAAGCCCTGAATTTGCAGAGCCAACGTGCTAATGTTCTGTGGAGAGCAGCAGGGCCCAGAGGCCGGACTGTCCCAGCAGGGCGCCTGTCCGAGCACGCTGCATTCCGTGAACGGGAAGCGGGAAAAGACGGGGATGACGATCCTGAGGAATCGCAGTTACCGGACAATTAACCGCAGGGCTCCTAGGAGGGGTCTCTGCCCACTTGGCTCTATTCCATCAGCCGCCGTTTTCCCCATCCCCGCGCTGCAATCGCCCCTTTTCCCACTAAATCCCAGCTGGGCTTTGCAGCTTGAGCTCACCAGATAAAACCACCCTAGCACCTACCCCTAAATAACAGCCCTTCCTTTTCCTTTTCTTTTCCTTTCCGTTTCCTTTTCCCAAGGGCTCACTCGAACTCATGGGCTTGCTCCTCTCTGGCGCCTGCACATGGACCAGGTGAACGCAGGTGTCTCCATAAAGATGCCCAAGCACTTTTGCTCATTCAGGGCCTGTTTTGTCAATAATTCAGACCGTGACTCACGTTTTTTTCCCCTCTCCCAAGCTGGAGAAGCAACGTCTTTGGAAACCTGTGACTAAGCTGTCCCGGCGATGAGCCAGCGCTGCCTCTGCACATGACAAATTCCGCATTCATCCATTGTTTGAAAGTTTGGAATTCGCTGTTGGTGGTAAACTTTTTACTAGAACACACAGATGGTCCTGCCTGATCTTGTTAATGAAAAACTCTCACACAGCTACAAAAACAGACGTGATCATCTGTTTTTCAACATTCTGAAAAAAATCTACAGAGGTGTAAGGTGCTATACAAATGAGAATAATTAGCTTTGCCATCTGTGGACATTAAAAAAAAAAAGGGGGAGAGTATCTGTATTCCTACATTTTATAATGATAAGCATTATGTCTCCAGCAAAGTATGCACTTAATAACTTTTCAATTTATTGTGACCTTCCGCTCCAATTTACTTAAGGAACTACAATACTAGCTGTGCCTCGCACCTTTTTCACCTTATAATTAGCAAGTAATAAAAAACGCTATTAAAAAGTAATAAGCTCTTTGACAATCCACTGATTAACTCTGAAAATTACAAAGCACCTTGGAAAATACTTGGTTAAAACATCGATTTTACCCGTTTCTCAGTACTGGCAAAGAGTGTTGGTGCACGACGGAGCCTCACGTCGCACCTACGCGTAACAGCAGCAGGAACCGAACTCCGGGTGGTGGTTACGTGGCTCAGACACAGCTCTGAAATCCCATCACATTAACGGCTTTAATTTCATATTAAATGAAAATAAAGACTAGAGAGGGGGCAAATGTCCACACACCATAATGCTGAGAACAGGAATGCTGTGGCCCGAAAGCCAAGTAGAGCATGCCCTGCCAGCATTCCCATTCCCAGGGTTCTTCTGCCCAGGAACTGCTTGTATGTTATTCACATACAGAAAAAAGGCAAACAGCCTTCCCCCTCTAAACCACTATGGAAACACACCACTCTTCTCAACAGCATTTTCTATGTGGACCTCCAAAATAGACCATAACCCCTCAAGTATCCGGCTACTAAATGCTACATTTTATTCCCGATTCAATGTTTTTTTTGCATCATTTTCCGAGACACGGAAGGCAGATTCCAGGCCATACCCTCTGGGCCCCAGACTGCCGGTCATCTAGAGAAGATGAAAATATTTAACATGTTCCTCATTTCACTTCATTTTGTAATCCTAGGATGAGCACTTACAGTCACCAATATAGCCCAAAGACCGTCCTTACTCTCTGATCTGTCACATGCTGGAAGAGCAGCCAAGAGCCATTTTTGTTCACACTTTTTATGGACATCATGGATCCGTTTTGTCAGGTCCCTCATTTCAAACGCAACCTATACTTGCTGGTTTGGATTTGAGCTGCTATATTGGCTTTAGAAAAGATGCCGAGACAAACCCACCAAAATGGTTAAATTCAAAACTGCGAACAGGACCAGTCCAACCTGTTATAGCTACTCCTCTGCACTCAGAGGCACTCACTTTCTAACCATCCCATACACACGGCAGTCGCTGCTCTGCTTGTCCTAGGATTTGGAACTGTTTGACCTTACAAAACTTCTTTTCCTCCAACTGACCCATTTTCATCTCTGTGCCTAAAATACTTCTTACTTCCAACCCCTCTGGTTGCTTTTATTTGCAAGATGCAAACACATGTCTCTGTTTGATGAAGGTTTTAGCATATGACTCTTTATCATTACTACTGTTACATTCAAACTGCTGCTGCTTCTAATTGATTTATTTTAAAACTCTTTTTTTTCAGACATTCTTCCTCTGGATAGAAAGTCGTGTGACTTTGTTCTGAGATGACTTTGAAAGGCTTGTACACATCACCATCTCCTAAGCACGCTCTGAAGTCAAATCAGCTTGCAACGTCATCTCCATAAAACGGGAAATGATAAGAAAAGAATGAGTTCTGTTATACAAATTACAAGCAACACAGTATGGTGCTTGCATGTCATTCCTGCTCTTCAAAGATGTCACCGCACCAGGCAAGTAAAATGCCCATATGAAATTAAGACACTAAAAGTAAATGTTTGCTCCTACATTGTAAAGAACCTCATAAATGTCAGAGGTTTTTATTTCATGCACACTACAGCTTGTAGAGACACCGGGAAACACTTGGTTCTAATGGGAAACTGATGTTCCCTGCAGCACCGCGCTGGCCATTAGCATCCACCTGAGCGATGTTTTCATGCGAGTCTGAATTGCCAAACACGCCCCGCTACAAGGAGAGTACAAAAGCAAAAGTTTAGTTTCCGCGTTGTTTTAGGTGTCAGAGGGATGAACAATTCATGCACTACTTAAAAAACATGGCAGCTGGAGCTCCTTAATCCAGGCAAGCTTGGGAAATCCTTGTTTTAACTAAGTGGTAGCTCCAAGAATCAAGCGTCACACCATCGCCCTTGTCTACCTGTACGCGATTAACCATTAACCCCTGGAACCTGCTTGCACAGATCTAAGGCATGGGATTGCATGGATTGGGCACGAGGCCAAAGAGGGGAAGTGCCAGGAAGGAGGCATCTTTGGAAACAGGCTCTGGATGCAACTGCATTTCACTATTTCTTCTATGTCCTTTTCTGCCTACATTTCTGGACATGGGAGCAGCTGATGCCATCTTTCCATGGTTGGAAAAACATCCATAGAGCTGTAGGTCTCCCATTTCCCTCCCCGTCTTGTACGTTCTATACCTCTTCCGAGTCTCCTCAGCAAAGGAGCAACCTCCCAGTGCACAAACGGGCAGGAAGCGGGAGAGCTGAGGAGACACCTGCCTGGGGACAGCAAAGAGCCCAAGACACCTGCCCGGGGACAGCAAAGAGCCGCACTGTGAGATGGGGAAGGGGGTGACCAACACCTGCCTGGGGACAGCAAAGAGCCGCACTGTGAGATGGGGAAGGGGGTGACCGCAAGCGGAGGACAAAAATGTAGCTGGTGGCTGTGACCCAGCCTGTCACCTCTCTGCCAGGGCCACCTGGGCTGCACACACCTCCTCTTCCTCGCGGCACCTGGGAGGGTGCCAACCGTGTCAGCACGAGCATGGCCGAGCACCCTTAGTGCAACCAGCGTGTTCCTACACATCATGTTTTTCATTATCTCCTGCCACCAACCAACCCTGCAAAAGCCCAGTGCAAACACAGGCCATATTTCCAAAAGGGACCAACCTCCCAGTTGTTCTTGCTGAGACACAGGTGACAAATAACCAAGGGCATCGCGTCAGAGCTCCTCCACGTCCTACAACAGACGAGAGCCCCAGCGATGGAAACCTCACTGCAAACCCACTGAGGTCACCAGGGGATTTAAAGGAGGCGCCATCCCCACAAATAGGATCTCGGCGATGAGGAGAGAACCTCTGCCCCTGCTCAGCTTGGCAGACGAGGAGCTCTCCTCGCCGCCGGGCTGCAGAGGGGAGGCTGGAGGAGAGGCCGGCGGGGGCGCGGGCTGCGCAGGGACAGGCCTCCCTCTCCACGCGGAGGAGCCGATATGGGCTCAAGTGGAGCATTTTCCAGTCTCGGAAATGCTCACAAGATTTTTGTGTTTGATTTTTGGCTTTAAACGAGTCAAATCAAAACGAAGGGATTTCCTTGTGTGATAGTGAACACACACACTTTTGCATGAGGGATTTATGTTTTGTAAATTATACCCTTTAGCCATATCACTAGTCATTAACCTAATTTAAATTTCAATAAGATGATTCTCAGCTTTTATCATTAAAATTAACTAGCTCCTTGCTGCGCAGATAGGATCAGGAGCATGAGGTGAGAGGGTATCGCCACGCAGGGCTGATTAAATCCACCTCTTGCCCGGCAGCTCCTTGTGCTCCCCCTCCGTGAGACAAAAGCATCTCCCAAGGGGCTTCCCCTCGCCGAGGGTAACGTGTCCATGTGCTCCTTCCGCGGTGTCCCCAAGGCTGCTCCTGGGAACTGCTGCCTGTCACGGACCGCCAGGACACACAAAAAATCCATCCAAGCCTAGGAAACCCGTCCCATTCAGCGGCATCTCGTGCGCGTGCAGTCGGCCAAGGGTTGTGACGATTCCTGGTGTGACACGAGCAGGCCCCGCGCAAGTCCCCAGTTCTAGCAAGACCCAAAAAGGGGCTTTTTTTGAGGGAAAAGGGAAGGGGCACACGGACACATCACCGAAAGCGCCAGGGCCATTTGGAGCCAAGGATCGAGCAGCAACGGGCAGCAGGGAGACGAGTCACGGGGATATTTGGGACAAACACGGAGGTAAGACTAGGGCTTCAGCTGGAAAACACTTCCTCTCCCCTAACGCACATTCCAGAACTAACTCGATTGCCAGAGATTTATATGAGTCCTAATTATGTAGGAGAAAATTAACGGAGCCATGTATTCCATGGGAAACAGGTTAAAAAAAAAAAAGGGGGACCTTGAAAGGAAATGTTACTTTAATTGGATTTCTCTGTTCCCTTGTTATCTCCAGCACCTCGACAACGCCTGTAGTACGCCAAATCTTCTGGGAATTAAGAAAGCTCCATTTCTTTGATTTCATTCTCATTTGAAACGTATATGAGAACTATTACCGTTACGTGAGCAAAGCCATATGCACCAGAGCACGCAAAGGACGCGCGGCGCTAACGGGCGCGGGAAACCTGCTTCACGCAGCCAGCAACAGATGTAACCCACAAATCCTAAATTCCAATCAAGTGAAACCAAAGATTAATTGCAAAATCCATCAAAGCACTTCGGGGAAAAATGGCAAACTGTACATAAACATTCAGGGACTTGCACGAATTCCTGTAGCCTATAATTAGATTTACTGAATGCTATCAAATGCGCGGCTCCAGTGCAAACAAAGACAGTTTTTGTTGTTTTAAGATGCGCACGTAGATACATGAAATGTGTATAATTACCCGCAGTTGTTTTGCTTCCCCGTTTAATTTCAACAAATCCAGGCAATGCAAAAGTTTCTTGTACACTGGAATAATTAATTGCAAAATGTGAATGTCTACAAAGCTAAGTAGTAAAATTAAAAAATGAAAAAGATTCATAGGCCTTGGCTGAAGCAGTTTTGCTGGCAAATTCAGGACAGGGATGGTGCTGCCCAGCCACTTGCAAGAAGAGCTAGACCTGAATTTAGTTTCGCTTAGAATTTTCTTGAAGGACAGAAAAGTATTATTTTGGCTGCACCTTTATCTGCTCCATTTTATATTGGGTTTTGTTAAATTCTCGATCTTTACTTTTCTCATTACAGAGAGACATAAGCAAAGGCCCTTAATCCTGCAACTGGCTCCAGGTGCGGAGCCCCACGGCTGGCACGGAGCCGCTCCGGCTCCCTGGAGCCCACGGAGCATCCAAACAGGTAATTTTCCAGTGCAGGCTCTTTGGGAAGAGCCACCAATCTCCTTCTAAATCCCCGACCTTCTTTTCTGTGGAGGCTTTAAAGAAGATTTTAAGAGCAAATTCGCTTGGCCATATCCACCCGTCTCACACGTGCAGCTGCCTGGAGAGGACGGGGATGCTCTTGCATTCCAGGATTACACCCTGTCCCGGAGGCCGCCCAAGCCCTCCTATTCCAGAGGAAATGAAATGAGTCTTTCCCCAAAGCAGGTGCTCTGTTAAAAAAAACTTGAATCCCCATCCAGTGCTAAAATGATGCAAGACTTGCTGCTTCTCACACCCAGCCCGTGTCTGCATCCGTGTGTTTAAATAAATACATATTTTTAGTAAATGCACAATTGCATATCATTATAAAACTAAAGTCACAGAAGGTTTTAAACACACACACACCCAACTGACACTTTAGGAAGAAAATTACAGATGACAGTATGCCGCCTTTACTGTTCAATGCAAAATATTTCCTACTCTTACAGAAAGAATACACTAAGCCGTTTCCTAGCTGAAGCACTTTAGAAATAGACAGAACACTTTTTATTATTATTGGGACTTGCAGGTTTAATTTTAGAAGTGTAAATCATATAATTAAAGCTTTGACATAAGAAGTGATTATGCTCAAATGCAGCTCTCCACGTTACAAGAAAGTACGAAGGGATGATTTCAGATTTTTGTGTTTAAAAATAATACAAGGCAGTTTAGAAGCCCTCTAAAGAATATTGCATTAAATACAGCTTTTCTGCCAAGGCACTGGAATAGACCTACGGTCCTCATCTTCATACAGTTGGCTACACACTTTGGCCTTTGGTGAGGGACTTGCATCAAAGTTAACTAGCAAAAAATCACGCAAACTAAACATCTCCCCTTGGCTCTTAGGGGACTGCTGCCCATAAAATGAATTCCAGGCATCTTCACAAACACTTCCCTTAGCTATAACAAATAAACAGCTGCAGCAGGAGACCTCTGTGCCGCCTTCGAAAGGAATATGACAAAAAAATCTCCCGCTCTCTTCCCAGAAAGGTTTAGCTACAAGAAAATCTCTAGAGCTTCCTCTTGTCTCTCCCCCTACTGTTTTGAAAAGAATCAGCACTGCCAAGATGAGCTAAATTGATAGCTGTACAAGATATTTTTTATAAAGCACTTCCAATTTCAAATTGCACAAACAGGCCTAATGTAATCTCTTAGACTTCATTGGAAATTCCTCCCTAAGGGAATTCGAAGCCTAACTCACCTTGACTTTCAATCGCATTTTGAGTCTAATTGCCCTAGCATCCTTGGGAAAATCTAGCCTTAATTATTGGTTATACTA
Source organism: Tinamus guttatus (assembly GCF_000705375.1). The sequence goes on from NW_010588151.1 coordinate 7,953, forward strand.
CTTTTTGAAGTTACCAATGAGAAAGAAAAGTGAATAAAAAGCTGCTTATGACACTTTGTAGGCAGGGTAGCAACCTTGCAAGCGCTCCAGTGAACCTCTTTTACAGAGGCATTTTGGCCCCTCCAAATTCCAGGTCCCGGGAGCCACGTGCTAGAAGCATCCTGAGAGCCGACAAGTGAGATGGCAGACGTGGTCAAGTTAACCCTGAGTTCAGCTTGAACAGCCCGCAAATGGGGGTCCCCAATAACCTCTGCAGAACGGAGGTGATTTTGGCAGCAATCTGTCAGAGCTCTGCTTTTCAAGGACAGCAATTACATTATCCACAGCCTGTACGGATCCACGACAAAGACAGGCCTACACTTCGTACAGTAATGCAGTTCTATGCTCCAGATACCACACACTTTTCCTGCATGTTTGGGGGTCTTCAGCAGACACGAGGGGCTTTCGACTTGCCCACCACCACCTGCATCATTAGCAGGACACCAGGGCCAGGCTGGGATTCAGTATGACCCGCAGGATGTTCTCCTGACTCCTTCTCCCAACAGCGACTGCAGAGAGTCAAAACGACACCGAGTCACAGCGGCAAGTAAAGAATTTGCACATCATACAAGGATACAAGCAAGGAACTTCACGGGCACATGTCTGTGCCCCAGATTAATGAGAAAGCTCCATGTTAGAACTTTTAATTTCACAATACTGAGTAAGAAACTGGTTCTTTTCCATATGCTGAAAATAGGGCATTCTGACAATTAACAACCTTTCTGAAATTTTGTGAGTGGGGAGTTGTGTTGGAAGGGGCCCTTTCCCACAGGCAGAAACAGAGATGATGAATCAGCAGCGTTAACCAAACCATTTTGATACGAAATTCCCACCAGCTGTAATACCTGGAGACGGCTCCTTGCCTGAAATGCCCATATCTAAGCAGAGGAGATGGGAGCAAAGACAGAAGTGTTAGAATCAGAGATGAGACCTGGGACAAAGGGACTTCAAGTGACTTATCCTGTTTAAATACTTTCTTCCTCTGCACTCGGAATTTCTTGAATTAAATATTAGGATAGGGATCAGGTCACAATAATTGACACTGGGATAAAATATCTTTCGTACCTCATCCACGCAGGGAGATCAGCCCTGGCCAGCAGTGACTAGAAGCCAGCGACACATTAGTCCACTTGGATGGTGACGACTGCACGAAACCACAGCGAGTCTGAAGGGCAGGTTTCCAAGTCTTGGTTGGAATTAATGAAGAACTTTTAGGGCACTTCCAATAAGGGAGCATGGATCACCCTCAGTGACCCTCACCCTCAATCTGTCAGTCCAGCACTCCTCCGTCCTACGCAGCTGAGCCATGTACTCTCTTAGTAGCTTCTCTGCTGAAACCATTTAGTTTCTGAACCCCAGTATTTCTCCTTGAATGTTATTCCACAATTTGATTCTTCTGAAGGCCACTTCTAAATGCTTATAGCACATTTATATGCATTTGCTTTTGGGCCAACACTGACCTCTGAGTCAATGAACTCCAATGAATCTGAGGGCTGTTTCCCATACGAAATAGGGAACCTCAGGGAGCTTACTGCATGGCTAGGAACTCTTAGCCTTCTCCAGAGTCGCCAGTCTGAAACTTCTCATCAACAAAAAATTGACAAAGTGACTAACTCCTTCATGAAAACTCTAACAAAAGGGTGAGATGCTAAGCAAACGGATAGACTGTCTCACTGCTGGCTGTGACAAACTCCTTTTTCTTTATGTTTCAGACAACCTTCTCTCTCAAGACACAGTTGAAAGCAAGACTCACATAACCCACACTGCCGTCAGAACGCCTAAAGGGGCTTCCTCTTCCCCTTTTTTCTTCTAAAACTTCCCTATCTGTCACTTTTGAGAATCTTCAATTTTCTCATAAAGGGCTAACTTGAGAAATAGTATGAATAAGCTGTACATAAATTAGGTGGCTTCTAGAGGAGAAATAAAGGGAAGCAGACAGCAGAAGCTGCTTGTTCCTTTGGTTATTACCACAAATATCCAGGGTACATATCCATTAATGCAGCTGGAGTCCAATTTCAGTCTTGTCTTAAATAGTAGCACATTCATCGGTTTCACCGGCATTATTCCCAGTTTGTATTCCAGTAAATGGAGCCACTCTTCCTTCCCTGCTTCCCTGCAGGAGCAAAGCTACAAAAGCTTCAGGTCTCCAGTGGTCTCCACAGAGACAACATTTCTCTGCGGCGAAGCAGAGGGGCACCTGCGGCCTGGTCAATCCCTGTGGGACACGGGGTGCTTCTCCACATCACAGGCCTGTGATCTGGGGATACCACATCCAAAATCAGAGTCGTTTTTACAGAGTGGAGAAGAGGAAAAAACCTGTTTGGAGGATCTGCCATCTGTACGGACTGCAAGTTGACTTCATGCCTCCTCCCAGTCCGACCACTGTCCAAGTCACAACTATTAGTCCTGTGTTTGTTTTCACTGCAGCGCCTACTCATGCAGGAGGACATCAGCCTTGGAATATTCTACATTTTTTTCTGAATTATTATTTCCTGAATTATAGCAACGGGGTGCACAGCTCTGAACTTACAGTGTGTGGTGATCTGTACAGCTGGCACATTCTCCTCTCTGTTTGCAGCCTTTACAACCCTTATGGAGGCCTGGCATGGTCAGTCACTTAAAATACAGCATCCCGAGGAGGACAAAGTACAGCCTAGAGGACCGTATTTCACATTAAAATTCAAATAAATCACTGTTATGACAGTGACTAAATGAGAACACACAACAGCATGGAACACTTTTTGTGATAAATATAATCATTTTTTCCCCCAGTATTCCATGAAATGTGAAATGTCTTGGCCATCCTTTCCTATACCGAAATTATAAAGAGCAGTTATACTTCCAAGCGCATCCGATTTCCCTGCTCACCAAAACGAGGCCTTCCTTACCCATTTACCCTTCTGCGTCGATGCTCTGGGTGAAACGGGACTGTTACATCCTGACTTGGTCTGGGTGAGTTACCTTAGGGTCCAAGTATTCTAGGGAGTTAAAGCTCTTGAAAATGTGAGTCAGAGCGGGTTCCCTTAATCTGCATGCCAATAAAAACATTATTTTTTACACCACTACCATGTCCTACTGCAACGGGGAAACGCTCAGTCCGTTTTGGGGAATAACACAAAATCAGAGCAAGAAGACAGTCTAGTTCTAGTGAACATAGATTTAAGACAGCTGACTGTAGATACGTAGGGAGAGACACATTAGGGAGATTTGAAAAAGGAAATGTATTGATTTAGTATGTCTTTTTTTCTTAAATCTTATGAAAGGACAATGTAAAAATGATTCATTTTTTTCATTCTTAAATTCCACCTTTTCCAAATACGTAGGGGGAGACACGTTAGGGAGATTTGAAAAAGGAAATGCATTGATTTAGCATGTCTTTTTTTCTTAAATCTTGTGAAAGGACAATGTAAAAATGATTCCTTTTTTCATTCTTAAATTCCACCTTTTCAGTTTTCTAACTCCTTTTGTTTTCCATATCTACTATTGATGCTCTCTATATATATATCAGCTCCTTTTTTATCGGTTTCCATGTCTGCATGGTTACTTTGTCTGTAATCACACGATAGCTCCAACCTCCTGAGAATACATTTCATTGAGCCTAATATATACAGCTTCAAATACAGTTTCTAGTACTGCCGGCATCAAAGAAAGTCTGTTTACTTTTAGTTAATCAAGGTTATTACTTTATCATCTGTCTGGCTAAAACACCCACCTGTATGACGCATTTTGCTTCAGCTGTAGATGAAATGTTTAAGCAGTGCAATCTCAGGCACATACCAAATTTTAGATGGGATTATATCAGGGTGATCCATGATTAAGACTGACCGTTTTGCTTTGCCATCAATCCCACCTCAACATCCTGAAATAACCCGGGAGTGCAGCATGCAGCAGGAAGCTGACACAGATGGAGATGGTACCCAGGGCAGCCACAGTGACGTACCGAAAAGTTGACTCATGGCTGGACCGGCCCTCCAACTATAGATTATAATAATTACAGCACAAGGCGATGAGGATGGCCAACTCTTGTCACTTCTTTGACCCCTTTTCCCTCAGGTGGTCACTGCTAGTCTTGCAGAGAAAGCTCCCAACTCCTCCAAGCAGACACCCTCTGCACATCATTAATACGGCCGATCTGGAGGGAGGATTTCAAAGCACCGAGCCGCTGCTCTCCGAAAACACGGCTGTTTTGATCTTTCCCTGCAGCCAACCAGGAAACACGGTGCACATATTTTTCTGCACCTATGCAAAGAAATTTATCTTTCACACCCTACTTCATGCCATATGTTGGGAGCTGAAAGAATGAAGGATTCTGCTGTCAGCCGCTGAAGGCAGCGCAGGCCCCCGTCCAACTCCGCGCGGCGTCAGATCTCCGAGTATGACATTTCACTCCAGCTCCTGTCAGCGCTGTGTGCAGCGGAGCCCCGGCACGGCGGCAGCACATTCCTGATCGGCAGCTCATCCGCGCCGGGTAAAGCGCTCATTAATCTTCCCTTTAAAGCAGGGAGAAGTTGGGTGGCGAAACTCTTCAAGGGACGGGTTTGCTCCACCGTGGGGCTTCCAGCCAGGAAGGTGACACTGCACAAGGCAGCCCCTGATGTCACCTCGGACCCCTCTGCTCGCTTTAGGTGGGCCTGGCGCTTTTTGCTTGTTTTTTAACCCCTTCCCTATTAGTAAAAGTTTTTTTTTTTAATAGATTCACTATTTTTCTCCACTGCAAGCCAGTACAATAGAAACAGGTAGAAGGTTATGCTTTTGTAAAGAGTGACAAGAGAACAATAAAATGAAATACAGTAATGTTTTTAATCAGCCCCCCACCTAAAAAAGAAGAAAATATATGACCTGCAACTGCTTTTGACAAGGGACTATCAATCACTTCTGGTGAGAATCCTCCATTCTTTTCTTTTTTTTAAAGTATTTTATGCTTATATCAGCACTCCTGTAAGAGCACACGGCTTCATGGCAGAAGAACACACTAAATAAAATGCTGCCTTTCATAGCAAAGATAAAGCCATGTTTTGGATGGAGCCATCCAATGTAATTCTATTAGGTGCAGAAAGCCAACAAAGAAAACAAATACCAAAGAGACCAACCACACTCTTCAGAGAGAAATTTATACTGTAAATGATGCCCATGACGAAATAATTTAATGCCTTTTATTTTGGCTTTACTAATCACTGTACTCTGCGCATGTGAGTTAATTATGTTGTTAATTATATTGACACAGCCTGTCACCGAGCTCAATCCATGATAATGTGACCAACCCGCAGCCATCGGTCTGGAGCCGCCCGTGGAGGCCTCGACCTCCTCGGTCTGGCTGAAGGCGGCAGAAAAGGGGATCCAGCAGCTCCATGGGAGCTGGGATGATGCAAGAGCTCCCTGGGCCTCCTGCACATGGAGCTGCGCCTGGATCCAAGCAGCGACCCGGCCACAAGGCTCTGCCTCCCCTTGCCCACGTGAAACCATCGCTCCCGCTGATGCGTGTGCCTTGTTTTCCCATCATAAAGCAAGTTTATAATCTGGCCGGCAATACTTGTTCCCCTCTGGAAAGCTGGCATCCTGATTTTGGATGCACGCAAAACCTGGAAGCGTGTACACCTCCCTGGGGGACCACTTCTAACAGCTTAGCACCAACTGCCCTCTGCCTCTGCCTCAACGTGCCCATCCTCTGCAAGCCCTCTGCTTTGGGAAAGCCACCAGGGCCCAACTCCTGCCCGTGCCCATGGTGAGTAGGGGACAGGCTGCAGCAGGGGGTCCCTCTACATGTGTGCCCTGTCCCTTGAGCAGCTCCCGTCGCTCCAGCAGTGCAGCCGTGCAAGAGCAGGGAGCTCTGCGAGCCCTTCCTTGGCCGCCCGGGATGACGAAGGAGGACGTCTGTTTGTGGAGAAGATGACAGGCATTTTAGGAATACAAACCCGACACGACTACAACAGTCAGAAAGAATACTTTAAGCAGCAGAAAACATCTGCTGTGCCGAGGTTTAATTATCACTCAAGTGACAGAGCTGATGCTGCCGTGCCCAGGACGCTGCGACCAGCCCTTCTGGGGCACACGTGGGAAGCAAACACAAGGCCTGGCAGCAAATCCGCCCCCTGACCCGCTAAAGCTACAGGATATCAGGAACTGGAGTTTTGCACAAATAAAGCTTGACTTAGACCTGGGGAAAATAATAAGAAACTCATATATAATGCCTTTCAAGTAAAACCCATTGGATTTTGAGACCTCTATATTAAGCCTTCAAACACTCCATCTTATAAAGGTCAAGCATCCAAACAAGACCTTGATCCATGTACAGGTTTAATGAGAGACGCGCGCGGACTGGCCCCCGAGCCAGGGCAGCGCTGACGGAAACGTGCTCAGAGCGACACTGCCCCAGGCATCCAGCCCTGGTTCTACCCAAGTAATAGGCGAAGCGGAGCGAGGGGCTAACAAAAACCGCTTTTTCCCCAAAAGACAAACGTGGTTATTTCAGCGGGAGGTCCCCGAGGAGTATTTTAGAAAAGGCTCCTCTATGATACGTGTGCACCGGGTGGCCCAAACCCACCCGAGACGCTTTAAGCGCAGCGCGTGGTCCTGCTAATCAGCGCCTAAGCCGTCCCCAGCGGAGCAGAGCCGCAGCGTTTCCCGAAAGCTGCTTATGGGGGACGTCCCCTCCAGGGCACCGTGAACTGGACACGCTGCGACGGGAACTGGGGACATCACCCAGCGGGCACCGGGTGCCGCGGTGCTCCCAACCCAGCTGGCACCCGGGCGCGCAGGTGGGAGCACGTTCGGATTCCCTGTGGTTCCATTGGGAAGTGGCAGCTTTTCCTTGGCAAAATGTAACTCACGGGGAAGGTTCTCAGCCGACCCGTTCCAAATCTCAATTGGAAAGGGCCGCGCACACTTCCCATTAACCTTTCAACGTCTAGCACCAAGTTGCGGGGTGTAGGAGGCTCAGCCACATTTATTTCCCTAAGGAGATACTCACATTACTGTAATGGGTAAAGTTGGCTTGGAAAGAACTGCAAATATAACAGTCAAGTAACAGTTGTGACGAAGCATTTTGAAAGTGTCGAAACAAAACTTTTTTGAAGGATTACTGCAGTATTCCCAATTGAAAATGATCAAAAGAAAGAACTGGGTGGGAAAACTGAAATCCGTATAGCCTGGATATGGGCTGGTGTGTGGTGGCAGTCTCCACCCCGGTGCCCAAGGACAGGTCCTCAGGCCCATGCACAAATCCAGGCCCACAACGGAGCACGGAAAGACCTCGTGTCCCCCTGGGCGCAGAGAGCGACCTCCAGGGTTGGTGCCTCCGATCACATCCCCCGTCACCGCCGGGATCCAGCCGGAGCGTCCCCAATACCCCCCTCTTAACATGACTGACTGCAAATCCAGTGCTAAGTACCCTACACACTCACTATATCAACCCGTTTGTCATTTCTCTTGCGTTTCATCTGAATTCCTTTCCAGAGTGTGGTGGATATATTAATCATGGGAAAAGCTGCCATTAGAACAGCAATACGGTATCCCAATAACACGTTTGTTTCCAAGTATTTTCATCTCAAGACTTCAATTTCAGGCAATTAAGCATTTCCCCATGCCTGGGAAATGAGTAATTATTGTCACTCCCGTCTAACAGACTGAGGATCTGGCAAACACCAGTTGCTGACTAAAATAGCAACAGTAAGTGGGATATTAGGAGCTGTAGCACAGGAGCAAGTTGGAGACGCTCTGTCCTACCACGTCCCCAGCAGCAGACGGGGAGACCCCGCGGCAGGGCGGGCAGCTTGCCCAAGAGCTCCCAGCTCCTGCCACCCTGCTCATATAGCCCCTATGTAAAGGGTTCTGCATGGGACAATACACGGGGTGCTGCTAACACAGAAACCACACAGGATCTTTTCAGAATTGCTGTCCTTCGCCCCCCTCCAACGCCTGGGCTGCTGAAGCCCACGTGAATCCTCCCCAAAGCTTCCAAGCTCGGTATGCAAACCCGGCAGAACATACTTTTAAACAAATTGAGTTCATAAGAAGTCAAATAATTTTGTTTTCCCTCTCCTTCATTCTTTCTTTTGTAGACTAAAAAAGGATTAGTGCATGTCCAGCTGTCTAAACCGAATCCGTTTAGGAAAAAAATGTTGACAAAGGAGAATGTATATTTTTATAGCTCTGAAATCCATGCAGAAAATAAGTATTTCTAAGATAAATACTGCAACTTCATAACTTCAAAAAGTATTTGATGAAACAAAATCAATTTTCTTTAGCTGCATTTCATTTCCTTCTGTTCTAGAATTTTCTTTTTTAGACTTCCTTCAGTCATTTTATGTTGTTGGTGCAGTGAGTGTGTGTATATATATATATAAATATATATATATATATATATAAAGTCTACAGCTCACGCAAATTCTGCTTAAGCAAATGGGAATCATCTTTACCCTCAGTGAAACTGAGGCCAAGCCCTGTGATAGCCTTAAATTTTTGCTTCCCAATTATTTTTGCTCTATGGTTGCTTCTAAAATACTTGCAATGTTCAGCTAATTTAAATCATCTTTGCACATATCAGCACTTGCTGTC
>NW_010588160.1:0-10238 GCF_000705375.1 Tinamus guttatus
AGAAAGGAAGAAAGAGGGAAAGAAAGAGAGCCATCCTGAATTTCCGATAACTGTAATAAAGACTCATATGAGAGGTCATTGAATTGCCAGGCTATCCCTATCTTGACAGGAGCTGTTTTGTATGAACAATTATAGAATAATCTGAACTTAATTCTAGGAGGCTAAATTCAAATAAATTATATTGATATTGATCCTCTTTATCTAATGTCCTGTAAAGGTCACCTCCTTTTCTTGTATTAAAAGTCTACCTACAAAACTGCTTCATTAATGTCAATTAATTTTTGATATATACATATTTTAGCAGAAAATTTCACTGTGGGAGAGGCAAAAAACAGCTGAAAAATCAATACTGTTGATATATAGACTGTTTCTCTAAATTTAATCTTAATTTGGAATTATTTATTTTACCTCTTAAGCTATGGGCAGTATTTGTTCTTCCAAGCCAAATTACAGTACGGAAGATACTACCAGTAGAGTATGTAAATGCCCAGCGTGGAGGCTAATGCGGAATCTTGGGTTACAAATTAACAAGATAAGTCCAAAAGCTTTAATATCCAAAAGCTTTGCAAGTCAGCACGTCTCCACTCCAGGAACCCCATGGTACTGATGCTTTCATAATCCACTAAGTATCAAAGACCCAGCGCCTTCCTTGCTGTTCTGTGCTGTGCAGAGGGCTGGGACAGGGCAGTGCCGGTGCAGTCCTGACACAGTGCAGTGTGAAGAAGCAGACTAGCACTCCCATTGCCACTACAGTCACACTGACTTTCTAGACTTAACGTTTCTTTTCAGTAATCAGTGTCTCATGTGGAACCACTCATCTGCGGAGTCAACAGCTATACAAAATGCCACATGCTGTCAGATACCTAGCTGGGAGAGTGTGATGTTGATTAAATATATTTATTTTGTCTCTTTGGTTGGTAAGTGGAGAACAAGAAAAGTATTTATTCTTGGCAAACTCTTAGCACCTGTCACAACTTTTGTGCTTTTCAGAAAAGCTGAAGTTAAAATACTGGAGACACTACAATGGATGAAGTTGTTTTGCTGGACACTCCCATCCAGTTGGAGTCATAAGCAGGAATATATAAAGATAACTGCACTAGACAAGAAGAAATCCTATTATGTTTATTAGTTTGTTGCCAGCAGTGTCTGATAGCAGATCCTTTGGGAATGAAGAAAGAATGTATTTTTTACATGAGGGTTATGTTATGTCCTTCCAGGGTAAAATCTGGAAAAAGTTTATAAAATCATCCAGTTTAACTCTGTAGCAATCTTGAGACTCCAGATTGCTAATATCTCCTGCCACTCATCTTGTAATCAGTTCGGACTCTGAGAACCAAATTATGTTTGCAAATGGATTTTGTCCGGTTGCAAATTTCTGGGGCTTCTCTCCTCTCAATATTTTTTTCTAATACAGTCAAAGCTTGTGTTCTATAAATATCCTTAAAATCCCGATCTCACAAAGTTTTCCAAGTAGTTCACAGAACTGCAGCTGTCTTAAAACTGTTCTATTAGGTGCTAGTTTTGTCTTCTCTGTCATGTATTCTGATAAATTTTCTATTTCCTATCCATAAATAAACATACCTTAGTAATAAGATAACCTGCATAAGATAACTAGTAAGGTATTACTACCTTAGTAATAAGATAACTGCATGACAGAAAAATGATATTTAAAATGAAAACGTATGATTCACTTCCCTGTTTTGGAGATAGATTGCTATTTACAGTTTTGATAGATTCAAATGCAGTAAAAGACTGTGCATAGTGTGAAAAGGATTCTAAACTTTAAAAAATATATATTCATTTGTTTCTTTTAGACAGGTTGCCTCCTACTAATGGGCATGTTTTAGCAAAACTTGTCATTTTGTGTTGTTGTGTGAAGGTAATGGTTAGAGCTGGACTTCTGTCTTTTCCCCAAAGACAGATACAGTCTTCTCATAACTCTTCACAGGTGGATTTCAACACAACAGACATCTCTGTAGACTTGCCAGAGCCAAGCCTGAATACGTTGTTTTGCCATTTGGACACTCTTATAATTAGAAAACTTCAGTTTGAGCCTCTATCCACAACTGACTTTGGAGGATAAAACACTTCTGTCATCTTTCATGGAGGTCTTGGTGAGTGAATATGTGTACAAGATTGTTAGATATTCAAGTTACTTACTGTGGCAGACGGTACAGCTTGAGACGGAACAGCGCTCTCCCATGACCTTGAAGGACCAGTGTATACTGGTCCTCCCTTTGCTGTTCCCATGCAAAACTTACTTCAGAGAGTAGTTCAAGACAGCACGGAGCCAGCTGATTACTAGCATCTGCAAGGCCACAAATCCATAGCTGATTGGATAATCTTGTGTGTAATTAGTTAGACTATAGGCTTATTTAGCAACTGCGCTTGGCATGCTTTTGGCAAATACAGTATTGTATCCGGGACAGCACATTATATAAGCTTTATCTGATGCTCAATAAAGGCTTTTTTGGTCTTTGGTACATTACACCGGAGTCTGTGTGCATCATACACTGCAACTTACAACAAACGAGGCTGTACAAGAGCGTGCGAGTTAGGTGCTGCTTTGTTCAGATGCTCTTTTGGTAGAGTTTGGTAGCTTCGTTCAGATGCTTTGGGTAGAATTTCTTGCATCTGTAGAAAATAAGAGCAACTCTATAGACCCAGGGTACTTCCACAGGTGACCTGTCCCAACTGCTGGCAGGAGAGATCTCTTTCCTCCAAAGTGTACTTGAGTTCAGTATCTGTCTTCAGTCTTGTAAAAATCTGCTTGGCTGTTCTCTTTTCATCCCAAGATAACAAAAAAGGTCAAGGTGAGAATATGAAGTCCTGCAAAAATATGTGCAGTGACTTGTTAGTATGAACAGCTCTTCGAAGCATCTGAGAAGTGGACTCTAGTAATAATATTTTAATGATCTTTAAAAATAGGTAATTTCCCTGCAAAGACTATTTTCTTCTTTTGGACTATGAAATAAATAAATAATCTATATTCACATTGGTTAGCAACTGTTTTTTTTTATATTATCTATACCAGGCTTTGGATTGTTTTCCTACTGCACAGAGATATGTACAAGATTCGCTTTTGAGCAGAATTTATCAAGATGTTCAAAAGTGCAGGTTTTATGTTGTCTAGGTTAAAGGTTTGTGGTGAGGCAACTGTCACCTTTGGAAGACTGCTGCATACGGAGGGGCTGAGAGCTGCAAACTTCTAGAAATATTCCGTAGAACAACAACAAAATCTGTCCAACTCACTGCTTGGTCGTTGCTACCATTGACTTTGTAGTAAATTTATTTTTGTTTCTTCAGATCTATATTCCAGATTCATTGCTCCAGATTTGTTGATGACAAATTTCCTGTAATATCATTAACTATGTACTCAACCTTACTGCAACAAAGAATTTCCTATTGGATTTTGTGGGAGCGGGATCACATGTGGGAAAGTAAGCATATGGTACAAAGATCCCACATTCGTGTAAACAGTGAGGAAAGCCTTGATAATTGGAGCCCGAAAAAAAAGCAGAAACACTTGCCATGAGATGATATACAAAAGTAGATTTATTAGGGTGTTCTTAAAGGTTTCCAGAAGATATCTATTCCCTGAGTAGAAAATGTGTCTGGTAAAATATTACATACTACCTCTGCCCACCAACACTTTCTGTAACATTACTTTAGATTTTTTTTATTATTAGCTGATGAAATTGCTACTTCTGCTTTGGAAGTTCAGGCACATGGGTCAGGTTGCATCTTTTTTTTTTTTTTTTTTTCTAAAGAAGACTGGCATTTATTTATTATTTTTAGAACTTTTTAATTTTGCCTTTTTTAACTCTCAATTTAGAAACATAAGAGATAAACAAGAATTCTTTGCCACAGCAATGAAGCAATTTCTTTCTTTTCTGACTAGTCATACAGGAAGGGAAACTGACCCTGGCTCTGTGTATGAGAAGTGGGATTAATTATGACTATTTATTTATTTGCATTCCTGTAGAGTCCGGAGGCCCCATAAGGAATCGGGACCCCGTTGCACAGTACATTTTAGCAATACCAAGTAAAATGTACTTTATGTCATTTAGAAGGTCAGAGTTGCTTTATATAATCTATGAATCTTTTGTCCCTGCCCTGAAGTGTTTACATAAAGTAATTTGTCCTTCTTTGTGTCTAAATCCCTGCCTTAAGGCAAGACTTATCCATTGTCCTGTTTTGTACCCTTTTTTTTCAGGCAAGGAAACCTACCTAGAGTGCTAAAATTGCCTGCAACCCTCTTGGGGAAGGATTGGAAGCAGCTGGTGCGGCTTGTGGGGCAGACTGAGGAGGAGACATGTCCAAGGCAACTGAGAGCTGCAGAGCTTCACGATGTCTCGTGGTTAACCCCCAGAAGCTGCTCTGAATGCTGTCCTCCCTCGCCAAGCACCACCAAGAGAGGGATGGCGGCCTCCTCTCGCCCAAGGCATTGAAATGTATCTTTTTACAGACACAGAGGAGTTTCATCTCCCTCCTGTAAACAAAACATGAGAACGTACTCTGTCAGCCTCCGTTTATGTGCTCCAACAAGCCCTCTGGAAAAAGAAAACTAGGAACTATTTGAATATTTCAGCAGACATTGGTGTTATTTCTAGTCCATACTTTTCAATTCAGCACCCTGAATTGCCTTTTTTTTTTTTGAAGAAATCTGAGTGTTAATGTACTTTTTGCCTCTCTCATAGTTGCAGTGTTTTTCCACCCTCATCGTGGCTTCTTATAATTAGTGCAATTAAATATATGTGTATATATATAATTTATATAATATGCATATATTTCCACATACCAGCCTTTTCCATCCTTTTCTGATAAGTATCTATGCTTAGCAAATGCTACAGTCCTTTTTACCTGCTGAAAAGGCCCTCTAGATATGAACACCAGCTTTATTCTGAAAAGATGTATAATGGCCTCATTTAGAGGAAACAAGATTTTGGTATCTTTCCTTTTATTAGACAGGAAATTGGACCCTGTGATTTGTGGCAACAAAACACCATTGGAATTTGTGGAAGCACACAGAAAGGTGGCATAAATTTGAAAACAGTTAAACTCCACTGCAGTTAAAGATAGGAGGATAGGAGTGTGCTTCAAGGGTTAGACTGAGCTAGGCTCTACACCAGTGCTTTGCTTTGAGTGAAGGCAAATAATACTTATAAATTTATTATGTAGAACTGTTGCCCCAAGATCAGCATTCTCTTCATTTTGAGTAGATCTCACCTTAAATCACTTTCAGTATTTGATCTGAAATTCAGAGAAAAACAGTCTAGGTTATTGGCTCCCCATCAAGTACTGAAAAAATAAAAAAGCATTTAATTGTTTATTATCCTAACAAAAATTATCCATGGAAAATACCTACAAAACCACTATTATTTGAACTGGCTTTTCTGTCAGTGGCCAACAATTTAATTTCCCTCCAGTTTCAAAGGGTTTGATTAGGAGGCTTCAAGTTCAGCTGATAGGAGGATGTAGGCAGCTACTAGCTGGGACTGCTGCTCCGACAGTGATATGAAGCTTGCGAGGACCAAGACCCGTGTTCAAACCTCCCAACACAGGTGACCATGTCTGATGTTCCCCCACCAAATATTAGGCTCTGACCTCTGGCAGAGTAACTTGGCTGGCCAGGCCAGGCAGCCGAGCTGCCTGCTAGAGCAGGGTCTAGGCAGAGAGGCGGCCAGGTAGGGATTCTGGTTTCCTGGTGTTGCTGGTGGTAGTCTTGCTTTGACCTGCTTATCAGTTTGCATTTCAGACCACTAAGTCAAGTCATTAAAAAATGAGCAAAGAATTCTATAGGAAACACCTAATTCTGTAGACACCATTTAGGACAGCAGGTACCCTTCCAAAATTAATGAGCTTCAGTAACTGGGTGCGTTAGGCGTTCAAATACCTTTGGGGAGTAGCTTTGGTTCCTATCTGCCAAAGGTCTTTTGAAAAATTGCAGTCTAAATCTTGGAGCAAAATGAAAGCTGCTACCTTAACTAGCTGTTTCTAACCTGATATAAATGAACAGTTTTTATCGTTATTTTTAAAATAAATTATATCCATAAATGCATAATGTGAATAAATCGCACACAGAGTTTTAGTGCTTTCATATGAAAAATTATGATGCCCAGTAGCAGCTTATGTGAATGGACAACACTTGAAAGACTTTCAGTCAATATTGTTCAACATGAGAAATCTATATGACAGAACAAGTGTCAACACCTTCTTGAGGCCTCATTCTTCAGAGTTATTCTCAGTGATTAGAAGAGGGTGCTTGACTGAAATGCCTGTCAAACCTAGTCTGGAAAGCAGCTCTAGGAACAAGCGAAGGAGATAGCTTGTCAGTCATGCAGTGCGTGATGAATGTGGCGGTCTCTAGAATGTGGAACGTGCCTGGCGATTGCTGCCATTCCAGGGTAGCATAAGAAAGAACAGAAGAAACAGACTCCACAACAGCTTTATAAATTTTCTGTTGGGCATTTTACCTTGTCCTATCCTTGCACTCTGTCTCAGTTACTTTCCCTCCCCAGTCGTTTCAGCAGTCACTTTTTCTTCACATGCCTCCGAGTTTGGGAATCTTCCTTTTGTTGTTTGGAAACGGTTACAATTGCTCTGCAAGAGCAGAAAGAGCTCACAAGGTCCTGTGCCTGGTCCTGTGTCCCAACTGTACTCCCACTCCATGTGAGGAGGGTAGGAGCCTCCCCCTCTGCCTTCTTTTCTGTGAGAAGGACACTAGTGCAATTACCTAGGGCCCAAATTTTCAAAGAAATATAAGTACCTCAGTTCTGGTGTCTGATTCCTCCTTATTGCAGCCTGAATTGACAATGCATCTAAAACACACATGTTATGGAGCCAGTGATGGAATTATATCATACTGTCCGAATGGCGTCTTCTGCAGTAGTATACCAGAAAAGAGGCAATGATGAAAGTTGAAAGCATAGTAATAATAGGACTTGGTTACCAAGAGACAAACATAAACTAATGAGAAACAGAGTAGTCTGTGAGGAAGGGTGTGGGAGTCATCGAAAGGAGCAGGGGCTTAAGGTTTAGGACCAGAAGCCATTTTATTGAGCATCAGACCAAACTTATATATTCTCCGAGTATGTGAACATACGCTGTCCACGCCCTCCCTCCCCCTGCCTCCAGCCAATTCCTTGACTCTATTGCTATCTGGGTCCAATCCTGCTAATGGACAACAGGTAACCAACCAGAGACCAGTGCGTCCAGCCTGTGTTTTAGGTTTCTCTATCTGCTAATCTGTTATTCCTCACTTTCACAGTTTCTCACTCCTAACTTTCACCGTTCCCACAGCTTCCCACATTTCTCACAGTTTCTCAGTTTCCACAGAAGGGCAATACAATGCTTGTACTATGGGGGAAAACTTGAGAAAGGCAAATAAGTTGCCAGCTGCATGAGCTTATTGCAAAGCAAAAAAAAAAACCATTTTGCAAACAGTGACAGAAACAGTCTGAAAGCCTTTGCCAAGTGGAGAGTGACAGTGAGATCTCCTTGGATGATATTGTTTTCACTGCTTCTCACCACGCTGGAGCCCTGAGGAGCAAAGCAAAAATCTTGTTTGTGCTGTGTTGAAGCGTGTGTTTAAGCATGCAAACCTCACACCTGGTAGCAATGTGATTGCCAGCGTAATGGGATTTAAAAATCACTGCAGAAATGGATCGGATAAATCTCCCATACCGCAGGAAAGCAGCTCCTGTGCTCACAAGTATATTTTTATTTGGATGCACAGCATCCATATGAAGAGCAGTGCATGATGGCACAGCCAAACAAAGTAGGCTTTACTAACTAGATTTCCATATAAATTCTTAGTGTGCATCTCCCTTCAGCAAACAGTCAGGATTAAGCAAGCAGTTAGGATTTTGCCAGGCAGAGGTGCAATCACAGTGTTCGTTACCATGTAGAGCTCTGCTGACAGAGCACCACATGGCACAGGCAAGAGAGGGACTGCAGGGACACAGAAGAAGAGAGTGTGATCAAAGCAATTCTGAACTACAGGAAGATAAATAAATAGATAATGTTTACATTAGGAATCAACAGGTGGCTTTCAGAATATGTGATTCCTGTAAATCCAAAAGAGATTTGTGCACTTTTTCCATGCGCTCCTTTTCACCACCTCTCAATGCGTCCATTTTCTGATATGAATGTTCAAAAAGCAAAAAGAAAAAGGATGGGTTTGATCAATTTTTTAGTGTCCTTCATGGAAGTTCCTTTAGTGTCCTTAGTGTCCTTAAAAGGTTTTGCCCAAGGTCCCACTAAATCTGTTTTTTATTTACCTCAAAGGTTTTCAGGACAGCACCTCCTTAACTACAAGCTTCCTTATTATATTAGCACCTCACCATCACAACTGGGCCCACTCCACCCTCCCTCTTCCATTTTCTACTTGGAGCTGTGTCATGCAGTTTGTATGTCAGACCTTGTCAGCTGCATTTCTTCAAGGATCTTTGTTCAAATGTAGTTGCCAGAAGTATGTGAGTCTAGTCTGAGCTATTATCATGATGTCCTCAAAGGATATAGCTCTGAGCTGCTCTGTTCACTCTCCACTTTGGTCTTTTGTGCTGTCAAATTGTTTTCACCCATGATGGCCCTTGTCAAACATACTCCCCCTGTAAATATCTGCAGACAGGAAACCCATTAGTAGATGGACTCCTTGACCTTCTTCAGAAAGCAATGAGTTTACAGCTGTGTGTAGTATGCAGAGGCAAGGGAAGGTTTATTTATTTTGCTTTGTTTTAAGGCTTTGTTTTCTTCTGTGTGACAGAATTCTTTGCACTCTGAGGCAAGAATCATTTCTCTAGGTTCCTTTCTTCACCTGGTTATCAGCTCTTAGCTTAGGAACTGCTATCAAGAAGAAATCTGCATTTCAGAGACTGAGTACTAACAGAAAATTCTTCTTCAGGGGTCCTATTTGAGGTGCTACTAAAACATGCTAAGATTAGTGTGAAATCCTGTATCTAGAAGGTGGAGAGCCGTCTCTGCTCTGGGGAAAGAAGGAAAAGCAAGAATGCTTCTGTTCAAAATAGTTGGTGGCTGCAGTGATACTGTTACATCTGACAAAATGCAGACCATGCACGGGCCTGCTCTGCAGCCTGAGCGCTGTGACCAGCCAGCCCGTGCCGAGGGCAGCCCGCAAGGGCACAGGCTGGGACACTGTCCTGCCGAGGCATCTCTAGCCCTTTCCCAGCTCCTCAGCGCTGCCTGCTCACTGAAGTTTTCACCTCCGAAGCTCCGATAGTGCTTGTGTGTCTGCTTAACTTATTTGCATTGAAACTAAGGTCGGGAAGGCCTGGTCTGGGGACAGACCACTATGGGCTGAGCAGGGAACGTGTGTTCTCTGCCCAGCGAGAAGCACTAGAAGCAATGCAGATATGCAGACAGCAACATCAGTGAGAGAGGCTGTATGCAGCCAAAGCCACATTTGCAGTTGGTCTGTGAGGAAGAGGGTAGGAACAGCTCTTAGGATGAATCCTTGCTGAAAAATGTTTTGGAGTTTTGAACAGAAAATCTTGTCTCCTGCTGGTTGAACACAATGGGGGAAGGGAATAGGGCTTTGTACATTCTCTTTAGAAAAATAGGAGGGTGTCAGAGAAATATCTGATTTCTTCATCAATTACTTCTAATCATAGAATCATAGAATGCTTAAGGTTGGAAGGGACCTCTAGAGGTCATCTAGTCCAACCCCCCTGCACACGCAGGGTCACCTAGAGCACGTGGCACAGGACTGCATCCAAGCGGGTTTTGAAGATCTCCAGAGAAGGAGACTCCACAACCTCTCTGGGCAGCCTGTTCCAGTGCTCTGTCACCCTCACTGTTAAGAAATTTTTCCTTAAGTTCCTATGAGATTTTTGATGTTTCAGTTTCCGGCCATTCCCTCTAGTCCTATCAGTGGCCACCAATGAAAAGAGACCATGACCGTCCTCTGCACTCCCTCCCTTGAGGTACTTATATACACTGATTAGATCCCCTCGCAGCCTTCTCTTCTCCAGGCTGAACAGGCCAAGCTCCCTCAGCCTCTCCTCATAGGGCAGATGTTCCAGGCCCCTGATCACCCTTGTAGCCCTGCGCTGGACTCTCTCCACATCCCTCTTATACTGTGGAGCCCAGAACTGGACACAATACTCCAGATGCGGCCTCACCAGGGCTGAGTAGAGGGGCAGAATCACTTCCCTCGACCTGCTGGAGATGCTCTTCTTAATGCAGCCCAGGATCCCATTGGCCTTCTTGGCCACAAG
>NW_010588162.1:7602-43043 GCF_000705375.1 Tinamus guttatus
AGGAAGGAAGGAAGGAAGGAAGGAAGGAAGGAAGGAAGGAAGGAAGGAAGGAAGGAAGGAAGGAAGGAAGGAAGGAAGGAAGGAAGGAAGGAAGGAAGGGAGAGCTCACTTCACAGTCAGCACTGGGCAGGAATATTCTCTGACTGAACCAACACACAAAAAGGTTGCGTGCATGCACTATCATGTGGGTATGAGCTCTACACACCACGTGTTGGGGAACTGGGCATTAACACAAACTGCTCCAGTTTTCTTGACCGACAGGTAATACTGCATGTCATGCAATGTTTTCCTGTGAAAATTTCTTTTTTATTCAGAACAGAAGAAAATAAGTGTTTTAGATCACACTGCTGCAGTTTCCAACAGCGTTTTGTGAATAAGAGTTTTCTTTTTGTATTGATATTGACGTTCGAGATTAGTTCCATTTTTTCTTCCCCAATTAACTTTTCCAAGACAATCATATATTTGAAGCAAACATAATACTTCCCCTCAGGGCATCAGAAGCTTAATCTGTCCAATTTCCTTTCAATGGATATTGAAAACAAAGCACCGCATTGCAACTCAGTGGGGAATTAAGTACTAGGTGACGTAAAAAAATGCAAAAAATGCTGTGAAAATTAAATTCAACATTGCAAGCAATAAAAATACTGTAAACAAAAATCTTTTATACCACCTTGTTAGCACTTGTTAGAAGTGCCTGTTAGTATTAAAAATCTGTTTGTGTTTGAAAGGAGGTTAAGACAGTAAATTTATACAAAATTGAAGCCTTTTCTTTTCACAATAGCCCACTGACTGATTAGCATTAAATCATTTGGAATATCCTAGACAATGTGAGGACTTTTTATTCATTTTATGCAGCAGTATTGTTTGTGACTCAAAATAATTTAACTTTAATCATTATACAAAGATATGGTCCTTCTCAGAACTCTTATTTTTCTGGTACCTTAAATATAGAAATCAACACTGATCAGCATAGAATTACAAGATTATGATTGACTGTCACATTGTAAATGACTTTTTGGATTTACTTTATTTGGAAGCCTTATCTTTAAAAATAACTGGAAGCTTTTGGACTCCAATCAATGAATTACTAAGATTTATTTATAGTATATAATTGCAGGTCTTTATTTACAAATTCTAGAGAATTTAATCAAAAAATATTTTTTGTGCAGTATTGCACATTATTAGTTTATTCTATCAGAAAAAATATTTAGAGATTTTTTTTTAAGACAGGTTGTCATACATGGTACTTCTTAATAATATCTACTGAATTCCATTTACAGATAAGGTTCATAAATGAAGACAGGTGTTGCATCGTATGCATATATGCATCGTATATATATACATATACACATTTACACAAAACATAATGCACTATAGGATGTCTTACAAGTGAATAGGCATCTCATTCTAGTATAGATTTCAACTTCGGTTGCATCACTTACACAGAGCTGGGAACGGTACTTACTGATGTGTAGAGGAAACCTTCTCCATTTAGGGCTATATACAACCCAGTCTTTACGCCCTGAATAGCAACAACTCGAAGTCCCACTGGTATAAGGTTGAATAATGCTGTGAAGAAAAAAATGTGTCCAGATATAAGCATATTATGGTTACTAAAATATTCTAATCAACAATATTAACTGAAAAAGATGGCAGCTACTGTTTTCAGATTTTTTTTTCTGATTTTAAAATTAATTAATTCAGAAAGTCTTGCTACTAGTTAAGTTAGTACTTTAACTATTAGCATGGGTTTCTATCTAGAAATAATTCCTTCGACATTTCAGTATTTGGCACAACTGGTAACAATCACAAAACAGAAGGCATTGAGCTGTAACAATTTATGCAGCACTGTGTATACAAATGTCTCAAGCAAACTAAAGAAGAGTCAAGAGTCCAACATTCCCATCACCGGCATATACTGGTCATAAGAGCAACATTTGTTGTTGAGATACTCTGATACTCTGATCTCTTTCTGATCAAGGCATTAAGGCACATCACTTTTATTTTCTTAAGCATTGGTATGTTATTAGACTACTAGGCATTATCATTAAGATTGCTTTCAAGGAGTCTGTGATTTCAAAACTGAAAAAAGTATTTGCCTTTGTGAATGATATTTTTGATAAAAACAGTAGTACACAGGCCTCAGGTAATTGTAGAACAGGTAACTGTTCAGAAAACCAAGTGCTTGGCTATAAACACGCATAACTCCTCCTGAGCTGAATTTAGAACATGTTCAAAGATTGATATTATGAAAAAAAAGCTTTTTATTAAAAAAAATGCTAATAGCAGATATCCTGGCAATGATATCCACATTTGAACAACAAAAACATAGCTTTGATTACTGACTGAAGAGAGCTGAGTAAAGAGGGGACAAGTCACCAGCCTTGTAACAGAACAGCAAAACAAAAAGTGATACAGTTTATTCCCTATGTATAAATGTTGATAAAGCAATTGCTTAATAATGGTAAAAGGAGCATGTAGATTTAAAAGTCTGTTCCTTACTGTTGTGCCCTATAAGAACAAGAAGATATATTTTTGAGTGAAAGCCAGAGCTAGAAGCACAGAAAGAAGATGAGAAGATTCCACAGAAAAACCTTTAGAAGAGCCCAGTTGCCCATTGCATTTATTGGAAATACTAATATTAAGTAAATGAGACAGAGACCAATTCTTCTTCTAAAA
Organism: Tinamus guttatus; assembly: GCF_000705375.1. The sequence goes on from NW_010588162.1 coordinate 10,282, forward strand.
ATTATGCCAGCAAGCACACCTGTATTAAGTTTGCTGATTCATAGTAGAAAATCAGATGCAAACCACACATCAAACAGCCTCTGTAAAAGAGAAAGATCTGGATGTGCTAGAGCTCATGCTAAGCAGCTTTTACACTGCAGATGATTCACAAGTCCTTGGATGAAAACCAGAAGTGCAACCTGTGTGTTCAGCGTAGGCATAAAAGATCATAGTCCCACCAAGTCAAGACTTAGAAATACTGTAAAATCTAATGAGTTGCTCAAAATTTAGAAAGGACAGCACTAAGTGTGGCCAGATACCATCATGGTCTATACTTTCTGTGATTATATTGTCAGAAATAAATCCTAAGTCAAGAAAAAAGTGAAATGCATTTTCAAGGGATAAGTAGGTACTTCTCAAGGTGTGAAAACTCCTGGTGGATCAAAAATGCAGATCGCTAATGACGACGCCGAACAAATCTTCATATTTGAAAAAGTAATATATTTTGGCTGTTCAGAATCAAAGAAGAAAAAAAAATCCTTTCCTTCAACAGCAACACTACCTGGAACAGTCTCATGCAAAAAATGAATATGTAACATAAGATCTCTTTAGGAAGATATAAAGCTAGTGTAAAGCGAGGAATCACAGCAAGGTGCTTCCTACAGCTCTAGAAGGAAAAATACATTAAAAAGAGCTCTAGAAGAACTGAAGAAGAAATCTATGGATTTCCATAAGAGAACAGAAGCAGTGACTTCAGACAAGGATTAGCACAAATATATATTATTTTTATTTGTGTAATTTTCAATTCTCAGTAATATTAGTTCTTAATTGGCTGGTGATTGGGGGAAAAAAAAGCTTATTAAAGAGAAGATTCCCTCTTTAATCTATACTAGAAATCAGGGAAATGTGGCAGCAATGGACAAGATATCTTTGCATGTGCATGATTTGAGAGCTTTCAAAAGTACAGCATAATTTGGAAGTTTTACAATAACAACCATTACCCTCAACTGAAACAAGGCTGAAGTCAGCAAAACCACCTGAGTTGGTGAAAGGAAAGGGAGGGACAGTCTGCCACAGAAGAAATATGCTTTATGTAGAATTGACCATCGAGACGTATTACTAAGGTTAAAAGGACCAAGAAACAAATGGAAGAAAAATGAACAACTAGGAAGTTAGTTAATTCTGCTTTCTCTTCTAGAAGACAAAAAAAAAAAATCCCAGGGGAATATAAAATGGATATGAAAACCGTACTAGTGGAAAGACAGCAACTTGTGCATGCCTTGCACTACACTGCAATTTATTTGGGAGACACCAGGAAGACAAGCAATATTTTTATAAAGAAGAAGGTGAACACAAACATGACTCATCCACAGAAAATTGCTAAATGAAAAATAACTTCAAAACATAGTGATCCAGTCCAAACTTCTGGATAGTGGATTCCATTTAATATATTACCAATAAAAAAGCCAGCAATCACTGAAGGAGAACCATAGGCCTTTAACATGACTTTGTTTTATGCAACCTATAAAATTACTCAACTGGATTACAATTAGTAGTGAATTTAGAAAGCACCGTAGAGTTTGCATTTTATGCATATTTTACTGCTACTATGTTCTAAGCAGAGATTGTCACAACTGCTGTAATTAGTCTAAGACCATAAAATTTTAAAGTGCGAGCCCAAATGACGGTATTCTGCACATGCAGAATATTCAGCATCTACCACAATTTTTTTCTGACTTCGAGGAAACTATGGATGACAGTCTAGATGCAATTATTGATTCATAAATGCTCACCAAAGTGATCATATGGAGATCAGCAAAACATGAACCAATAATGCACAACAGGAGATTTCAATGGCTCAGAAGCGAGCCAAAGGAAAATAATTTTTCCCAGAACCTGGCTGTGCAGTACTCTTCAGTGAGCAATATTTCAAACTTTTGTAAGATTCAGTTGTGCTATCCCGTGTTCTAATAAGAATCTGCCTAAAAGAAGCACGAAGCTTTCCAGGGTTTTTTGCTGCATGCGTCCTAAAAAGACAAAGCTATGCCCTTACCTGAATGGGAATGTAAAAAACCCATACTCCTACCTCTTGTCAAGGACCAAAAATATTGGTCCAGAACCAAAAATAAGTGGGGAATGGAGTCCTAGAATGTCTTTATTTACCTAAGTCCAGCTCAGTAAGTTTACAGATGAGCTGAGAGACAGCACTCTTGAACAGATAAGGAAAGAAAAAAAAATCTGTCTTCAATTCTCCCATACTTCACACTTGGAAAATTTAAAGCTAAGTAAGAGATGGGGAAAATGGAGAAAAAAGCTATCCAATCAGCAAAATTATCTGATTAAGACCCTGTCTCTGAACCCGTACACAGTCTTTTAGCTCTATTTTGCATTCCATCTAAACCGTGACTATAAAGTAGATAATTTCTCTTCTTTTTTATACACTTGCAAGCCTACTCCCATCATTTATGAGAACAGCTTGCAATAAAAATTGCATAGAAAAAAAATCAGAATTATCATTGTTTTTCTTCTAAGAATTATGGAGAAGATTTAAGGGCATAAATCTGAGCTGGATTCTGAACCCTCCAAAAGTCTGTAGCAAAGCCAAAGTTTTACTGAAATACCACTTTTTGGAAAGATAAATCATTCCTGTACTTGAGCAAAAATCCCATATTTCTGTTTCTTTCACTCACTTTTTTTTAATATTACAACTTGAAATCTGAAATGCCTGAAATAAATTACTTGGATATCCCTGCCAAAGTCTATTTAGTTATAACTGATCTGTAGCTACAAGAAAATAGCCATTACTGATCACTGTTTTTTCTCAGTATAACTCTCTAGAGATCAGCTACTTAAGGCTTACGTGTGAACTTCATATCTGTTCTCTCTATGCACTGCCCTAGCATCAGTCAACACAGTATCACGCAGTACTGTTTAGAGAGGCAACTACCTCTCTAAATTATTTCCATCTACAGGCCCAAGACAAAAACGATGACCTGATCAAATTTTAGAGGAGCAATGATTGCAAGGAGGTTAACCTTCAAACATATGGCCAGCCATTTCTCATGGAGCAACCTCCTTCCCCTTGACTGATGTTGCACAGGACATTGTCTCTTAGTATGGCTGGATGGAGTATGGACTCCATTGGCTCGGTAACCTTGACAAAGATTCAGCCAGTGGGAGAAACGGGCTTATCTACTTCCCAAAGAGATAATTAAATAACTAAATGTCCGTGTAATTCTTAGAATACACATGGTAGTTTTTTTTTTTTTTTAAAAAAAAAAAGGTAAAATTGAATCATGCATATTTCAGATTTTATTTTAGTAGTCCAAATTTTACACTGTTGCAGGTTGTTGCAGGTGTTGTTTTTTCATCTTCATATGCCTTATTTCTGTGTAATTAGCCTTTGTCTTAAAAGGATGCTGTGAATATTTTTTTATTAATATCTTCAAACTGAAATATTCTAGTGCCAGGTACTTTAGAAAAACTTACTCAAAAGTTACAATTCTGGATTCAATTTGGAAGATATATACAAGCTCTTTGAGCACCATGAAAAGACAAAAATAAATGAATGTTAAATAGTATCATGATTTCTTCAGCACAAGCTCTTCCAGGTATCAAGTGGCATAAAAGAAGCTAAACATATTGCTGCATAATTAAGCAAGAGATGTGCATAGCAAAACCAAATCAAAGTTTCCTGGATAAGGTTAATTTTGGCATTACCAGCTAATGAAAAAATGACTAGAAAATGATCAATGTTTTCTTAGCCTGTTTTAAATGCAACTGTAATGTTATATTTCATGAGGGACATATATAACATTTCAGTATTAAAATCATGTTTATCACTAATTAAGGAAAATACAATTTCTGTGGAAGTTCTGAGGTATATTTTTACATGAATAATAACTATTAAAAAGTAGTGGGGCTAAGTAATTCTAGCTTTCGGTCTCCAAAACTAAAGAATTTGAAATGCTTATATTCCAAACTAGATTACTTTTCCTACTAAAAACACCTTTCATTCACCACACCAAATGTTGAAGATAATGAGACATTTTGGGTGGGAGGAGGGCTGGAGGGCAGCACAGCATGAAAATCCCCTCTGTTTTTTCATAGGTTCCATGTAGCAGGTCATTTTTCCAAATTAATAATGTTTAGGCCTATGGAAAAAACAAATGCTAACAGCTGTGCCCTGAAGCAAGCTCTGTTTCACCAAGTACTGCTGAGAAATTCTGTGAAATCCAGGAAAACAGAAGCTGGAGAGGAATACCTATGCTAAGTAGGACCACAATAACAAAGCCCACAGCTCTAGCCATGGTTGCTCCTGCCTACACTAAAAAAACAGTCACAAACAAGTAGCAGAAACTCTAAGGCATTACATGAAGCTAAGAGAGAAAAACAGCCAAAAGACAAAAAGTAATGTAAAAAAAACCTCTCTCACATGTTACTGAAAGTCTGGCAAAATATACAGACTGTACTCACAAGATGGTGTAAGCTAACGTCCCATTTCTGATTATGTGGAAATTATGTGTGTAGCATTAGCCAACACCTAGGTAAGTTCATACTTCACCACAAAATACTACTAACTTGTAAAAAATATAAAAAGGAAACAACAACAATGAATGGAAACCCTACATTCTATCTAGGTTGATTGAAGGCCACCATGGCCACCAACTTAGGATCTAAGCAGAAGAAAGTACATTAAGCGATACAGTTAAAAGCAATCACATCTGATCATTTTTTCTCATATGCCTTTTCTCATTTAAGGATTTGTGCACAATGATATATTAAAAATCTTTCTATCTATATAAGCAGACCTTGGCCTTTACTCAGGTTTAAGGCAAACTGGAACAATAACTTACACATAACAGTTGACAAAAATGTACTATAAAATGACGCAGAGGGCAATTTTTGAGAACCTCTGGACTGTCAGCTCTACTTCATTGAAATCTTTGGCAAAACTTCAGAGAGAAGCAAAAAGCCAACATTAGAGAGTCTACCAAGAAGCTTTAAAGACAAGCAAATAACGTATTTGGGATATAAGGCAAATATTTTGGAAAATAAGGGATAGAAGAACTACTCAAACTGAACAGTTTCCCATTTACTTTGACTTTGCACTACCCCTCTATAATACCATAAATAAAGAACAATGGCCCATCCATTTTTACTGAGCTACATATAAAATGAGCACAAAAATGCTATCTGCACTTCTTGATAGAAATTTTATTTTAAAGAGCCCTCTGACTGCTTGACACTCACAGACACAGAATAAACTGTAACAGCAGCAGAAAGGGGCAGGCAGCTTCAAAGTTGCCTCACCGAAAACAAAAAACACTTCTCTGTTCCTCACTGTGGAATTCCCTCACTTCTCCAAGACACTTGGATGGTGTGTTCTGTGAGGAGGGCTCTTTCCCAGGCTCCAGGGACAGTCAGTAGTGCAGAGCCCACATGGGGGGCTGGCAGAGATGCATGTGCACGCCTTTCAACAGGCTCAATTTCCTGTGTTTTTATGCAACACGCTTCAAAACTTTTATAAAGAGCATGGAAGTAATCCTTGCTATCAAGGCAAGAGTGCTATCTCCCCTACTGACACCTAATATACGTCCATCCCTTCCCATGCTGTGTGCATTAAATAAACACGCTGCAAACTCAGTGGCTAGAAGATTTCTTCCTCCCAATGTGAGCCCAGCAGGAGGGAAGGGCTGAGACTGGGACTGTGCTTCTTCTCTGCGGCTGCCAGAGCTTCTTTACCAGGAAGCCTCAGACATGAATTAACATGATAAGGAGCTCACAAAAGAAAAGCTCAAAGGACTAGAAATTCTATCCAAAGAAAAAAGATTTCTAAAAGCAAAAAGTAAAGGAAAACCAAAATAAGTTTTGTTTTGTTTTTTAAAAAGTGACAGAATAACCAAGAGTTCAATGGGAAATGTTAGGAAACATTTGGAAAACTGGAAAGGTGAAAGAACTGAGGAGAAGAATTGACAGCAGAAAAGAAACAGACACATATTCATATACTCTTGAATATACCAAATATATCAATCTTAACATAACATATTTACCTTTCTAACTCTTTATTGCAACTCTTGTTATGGTGGTGATACTTCCATACCAGCAAAATTTAAGATGCTGGTAACATGTTTCCTGGCAAGCACGTTGACTTTATGCTATTACAGGCTAGCTTCTCTTTATCCAGCAATACTATAAAATTGGACTAATGAAGAAATAAACAGTGAATCACACCATTTAAAGAGGGAGAAAAAAAATCCCTTCATAGAAAAAAAAAAAAGGCTCATTTTAGCCTAAAAGTCATGTCAAAATAAAGCATAATATTAACTAACAATGTATAACCCAAATATAAAGTTCTTTTATCTGGTATTTGTGTGGCTTTTGACAATGTTTACATTTTAGAATATTTAGAATACTGAATATTCATTCTCCATTTTGGAACAGCTAAGAATAGGAGAGAGGGGCAGACGGATGGAAGGCCAGGAGAGCAGGGAAGGGGGAAAAGAAGAAAAAAACAACCTAGTAAGAAAAGAAAGGAAGATCAGTAAAGTTGGTAACAGTGAAAAGAGGAAAGTAAGGCATTCTTGCATAGTTTTCCAAAGATTCCAAATCTGTATTTAGGTTTGCAAGATAAAAGAGATAAACATTCCAAAATTACTCCCCATACACACCTCCTAACTGAAGATGAAAATAAGAGAAAGACAGAATGAGACAGAGGAGAAGAAGAAATCAGACACTCTTTAACATACTTATTTCTCAGACCTCATATAGTCAAAGCTTCTATGAAAAGCAATAATGATGTGATTTGTACAAGGTTGCAGTATCTGTTTCAGTATAGGAATGTGCATGACAGATGCATATGCTAAGGAAAAGGAAAAGATTAAAAAAACCCAAAAACTAGGGACAGAAGGGAAAAATGAAAAAGCACCTGGAAAACCAGTAGAGCTAGAAATATGCATCTAAATAGATTAATAAATTCATGTTCTCAAATTAGAAAGATAAAAGAGGATCATGCCATCTTTTGAAATATGTTAAAAATGATACCCGTGCATTAACAGGAATGGGAACCTACTGACATAAAATCAGAAACCACAAATTCCTTAGTTTCTGTAGCCTAATTCCAACAATCTTGAAGAATTTAGAGGCTTATTTATATATGCATCGTAAGTAGATGAATGTTTTATATTCAATATGCTTAAAATAGAACTTAAGATCACACAGAAATATTTTGCATAAGTATCCCCAAATATAATTGAATTAAAAAAGACAAATTTTCTATGATAAATAGAAAATTAAAAATCCACCATTTCTTGAATAAGAATAGGCTTTCTTAATTACCATTTGCAGCTCATGTTATCAAACATATGCATGTTAACTGAATGAAAATATGTGCCAGTATTACACAAAATGAAATACAGCAAAGCAGCGATCCACACTGACCCTTGAGTTACACCATTTTTGTTTGGCATATTTTTCAGAACTGCCTAGAAGAGCAGTCCCTACACTTGCACAAATCCTATTAAAATAACTGGAACTCTTACTGGTATAGGGACTTTAATACCAGTTTCTTCAGCCCCAATTCAGCAAGGTACTTTGGCATGTGTTTTAAGCAGAACTTAAACAGTTGGACATACTTTCCCCCTTTTTTTTTGTTTGTTTTTTTTTTTGTTTTGCTGAATCAGGATCTATGTTATCAGGTTTTCAAAGAATTTGCCTTTTTTAAAATGCACTTATTTACAGATAATAAAATTATTTTGGATAAAAAGTTTACGAAGAGATTATCAGAAGACTTAATATTCCTCTGAATGTCCCATCAGTGTGTGAGGTCTTTTAGCACTTCTACCTTCATGTCCAGTGGCAATACATTTAAGTCAACATTCTGCATGAGACATGCGGGTGATTATAAGATTTTAAAATGACAGAAACTTTTGAGATTTTTTTTGGACAAAATACATTCAAACCCAATTAAAACTGTGCCTGCATGTATATATGTGAATGAGTCAATCTCTGTTTGCCATTAATACATTCCCCTATAGCAGTCACTTACTAGAATTACTGCTGTCATCCTTGGTTCCATCGAGAGTTCCATCGGGGTGCATTTGCAAGTAGTAGCCTTGCCTGCAATATAACCTGGTCACTATACCCTTGAGCTGGGGATCTGAAAGACAAACATATTTTGTCACTAGCCTCAAAACTTTTTCCAAGAGTTATCCCTATTTCCCTCATGGTAGCAGGAAGTCGGCTGAAGCAGCATTGCTCTCGAAAAGTACTATTAAAGGGTGAATCTTGATGGAAATGAAGGGGAAAAAAAGTCAAAACAATCTTTCTGCAGAATATTATTACTCCAGTTTTATGTCCTGTTTGCTGCCTAGAACAGCCTTCATTAAAATTAATAGAGGCAAAATAGAAAACAAAACAAAACAAAAAAATACTATACATGGTTAAAAGATTTAAACTAGATTAGACTCTACAACAAATTTTACACTACATCATCAAATACAGAGCCTTACACAAACTAATAATACATGTAAAAACCCTACTCATATTTCATATAGGTTAACTTAAGTTTTAATGACGCTTGCATGAGTATGTCTCCTTTTTCTTTCTACCAGAAGTGATAAACTTATCTAGCGTAATACTTTGTAACAGTCTCATTTGGAGACTTCCCAAAATACTTTACCAGTCAAGAGGCAGAGATCACTCGTGTGCACTCTTCACACCCCCAGTGAACAACACCCACAATCAGGGCAACACATAGCGCTTCTTAACCAGAGAAAATAACCAGAAAATACCTTAGTAAGCTAAAAGTAACCAGGAAATATAAATAGCTGAAAAGGTAACCAACCTTATTTGCCACTGTATGCTTAGAAAAATTGCCAACAGTTGAGCAGAGGCTACAGAGCAACAACTTTATGATTTATCTCAAGGACGAGGCTTAACTAAATCTCATATTAACCTGCTGCAGAACAAGCGCAGTGCTAAGGGAAAGAACATCACATCTTAAAAAACCTAGCAGTACTACTTGTGAAAGATAATGGTATTAATGTTGTTAGAAATCAACTATTGGGCCCAACTTTAGGCAAGCAGTGTGCTAAGATATCAAATTGAAGGGATATGGCAATAAAAATCTGCGATATCATGCTTAGCTTCAAAATAATGAACAAAAAGCAGTAAGAAATTGACATAGATAATCAATAAAATGAACTGTTAAAACATAAATTATTTTCATGCAAATGCATGGCCAAAACTCAAAACCCTTCCTTGAATTTGTGAATAATTGCTCTCACAATCAGTCATGCTGGGTTGCTTGCAGTATTCTTAGGGAAAGTGAAAACAATGATTTAAAAATAAAACTGTCTAAACAGAATGTTTAAAAGTTTTCTGTAAGGTCTCAGTCCTGTGAAATGGCTGTGAAAATGGTAATTTTTTCTTGAATACTCATTATATTCCAAAAAAAAATTGTTTTACCAAGTCATATGAAACCAATAAACCCATTTAAATTAAAAATGTAAGATGAACAAATAAACTGCAAATACCATAGGAACTGTTGTGCTAAATACTAACACTATAAAATCTTTGAGGCATAGAAGTAACTAGTATAAATATTTGGTGATTAACATGTAAGTAAATTACATTTTTTTCTATTTTCTTTTTCTTTTTTTTTTTTTGGCTGTCTGCAGCAGATTTAGCCCTTCAGGAGTGTTTTTCATTAGCAAAAGATTCTCTATTTGTACATAATCTCTTCTCTTTAGAGAAACTCTTTTAAAATTTGTAAATAGCATAAACTCTGGAAAGTGAGTTCTTCTTTGCATAGGTTCTCTTCTATCAATAACACATGCTTTCAATACAGAGCACCAAACTGACAGTTTTAAATGCTTGCTTCACATATATTAAAAGTACATCTTATAAGAGTAAAGAAAGTACTTAAAGCAAATTTCTTAAAACTGTGGTTTTAGAGAGCATTTACAGTAAGAATATCAGCATTTTGAAAAACTTTCTACACCCAAACAGGTACAAAATCAGTTTCCAGCTTCAAGGAAGTATCTCATAAGAAAGCAAACTACAGTCAACTCATTATCATCAGCTATGCATTATTTGAAGGGAGTTATGAACAATTTAGAAGTGCCTTTCACAGTTGTTATCATCCTTCTGTTTTATTTCTTTTAAAATTCACAAAGAAAATCTACTTTCTGACATTTTTAACAAAGAATCATACAACCATTTGTCTTTGTTTCTGCCAGAAGTATTAATTCTGCATTACCTGATACCCAAAATTATATTTGAATACTTTGTTGGAGAGCTATGCATGGACAGCTACAATTTCAGGTTACATAAAATGGGACAGGTTATGAAAACACCATTTATTTTGTTCAAATGCAGCAAAATAAGAGCTATTTTACTGTGATAGCAGGGGACCTTAGTCATGTGTTTTAGTTCATTTTCAATTTCAATTGTCAGAGAAATGAACAAAATTGGCCCCAAACATGTCTCTTGTTCTTGAATGTTTCATTTAAAACCGGAACTTATTAATAATAATATAATACAAATGAATATTTCCATTGTGCATAGTAGATGTCTATAGATGAATCTTTTTTTCCCATGAAATGCAGGAATTGTAATATTCCATTTTCTTTCTTTTTTTCTTATGGATTATTAGAACTCCTCTTCCCCACCTTCTCACGAATGCCCTTTTCACCTTAAGATCCTATCGGTCCTTAGGCAGATTAAAATTTTTATTTTTGACAGGAAATTTTTTACTAATTCTAGATGGCTGTATTTAGTTAACACATGTCACTTCAAATCTACAGATCAAAGTAGCAGATGAACTGATTGTTTTAGCTAACCAGTGCTCAAAAAATGTGGAAATTTGATAGTAAGATGTTTTTATCCTAGGCAAAAAACAACACAAAGTTATTGATGGAATCATAAAACAATTTGTTAACCTCAGCACATCTTATAGTAAGCAGTAGTCAAAAAGACTACCCCCTGCAGACTCAAGGTAAACATCCTAAAGAAGAAGTAAGTACACTATTCTCATCAGATAAGAAATTTCCCTCTTATCCTTGAAGAAATATAAATGTTCCTTTCAGGTTCTTCATGAGACACTTTGGCAACAAACAGTAAAGAGAAATCCGTTTTATAGGGCTTTGGTTACTAAATAGCAGCTACAGTCTCTAAAAGAGTTTGTCGACCCACAGTCACTAAATGATACTATAGAAACAGCCCCAGCTTCAGAAGGTTTCCAAACGAGTTCCTCAAATCCTTCTCAAGCACACACTTTTATTTTTGTCTTGTCCTTTAGAAATAACGAGCTAACAGCAAAACAGCAACAAAAAACTCCTGGTGCCTGTTTGCTAGGGGCAGGGGATGTGTTATGCTTATAACTCCCCTCATAGTGATTCAAGACAGACCAACAACTACCCTTACCCTTCACGTCCCACCCATGCCTTTTTCTTTCCACCAAACCAAATGTATATAAATGAGAAAAGCAATAACAAGAGAATAGAGCCAAATAATAAAACAAAGGGAACAGGATGAGGGTAGATGACCTTTAGCAAAAATTTCCCAGTTCTCACCATTTTAATATAGATTTTATATGACTTGTTCTCTTGAAGTCCTATCCTCTACAGTCAGATGTCTGTTTATCTGAAAATATAAGTTTTTATTTAATTCTATTTAATTCTAAACACATAAACTTCAAGAAAAAAATAAATCTTTCAACACAGGTCAAAATCAAAGATCTACATCTTCCAGTGATTTTAATAATCTGAATATGGATCTTGATTTTGAACATACAGTTCATTATGGCAATAGAGCCATGACCCAGTGTGGAAAAAATATTCTATCTTGCAATTTCTAAAGATTATCTCTAAACCTGAACAACATTTTACTGAATCAAAAAATCAACACCTTCTCAAACCTGTCTCTTCCACAGCAAGCTGTGTGACAGCAGTCACTTGCAGCCCTTTTTTATTGCTTTTTTCCCCTGTCAGTGACAACGGCAGCATGTATGATTATAGTTAGCATGCACACTGTCAGGAGCTTTCCTTGTGTCCTCAACAAAAATAGTTTAATTAAGATGTCTTCGCTTCCCCATGTAACAGAGGTTACAAAAACTGTTCTGACATTAAGCCTTGACAGGCTGCATGTAGCTTTTGCTTTAGAAATCTTTGACACTTTATGTTTTAAATTCAAGGTATTTTTGGCTTAGATAGGATAGAATGGCTTTAGCATCTCTTCTTCTTCATCCAAGGGAAGATAATATTTAGAGGAATACTCTCCCCATGCAGAATAGCATCAAAGCTATTTTAAAAACTGGAAGTTTTGGCTCCATCACCTATTACTTGCGTTTTACTACCACATTTACCTTCTCTAGGTTCTATCTTTCAATATTTCAGTATCAAAAACTCTTCCCTACTGGTCCAGAATGTCAGACATCTTTTTTTAAGCTTTCTGATACTCCAGTGGTCACCACAGGCTTACCGTCATTTCTTGTTCTGTGATGTTATGATCAGCATTTGTAAGAACCTTCTCCCTTCTCTATTAAACTTTACTTGAAATACCAAAAACATTCCTGATTAGCATTAGGATAAAAGCAAACCACCTACCTCACTCACCCTCCCTTTCCCCTCCACAGATTTCTTGTGAAGCTGTGAAGCAAAACACCAGAAGACCTACCCAAAACATAGACAAGTCACACCCACTCTAGACCTACCGCTCATTTCATTCTTACGGCATCAGCCTGGGATGTTTAAAGGCCCAGTTTTTCTGCTTTTCTGACTTCTCACAGAATAGTACACCTGACAACACAGCTATTTAGAGGTTTGGACTAGAATGCAGTCTTCCCTGATGAAGCCAGTCTACTTTGTGTGATAATTCAGCATCCAATAAAGCAGGGATAAGAGCCTTTCCACAAGTTGGTAGCTAAATCAGTCTCTAGCCTTTCATTGACTTCTACACAGAAAAGCATTAATGATAAAATCACAACTCCAGCTACTTACTATTCATAACATTTGTCAGGACTAGTTAGTATTTTGGAATTTTTTACCATTAAATAATACAGCTCCAGATGAGATCAAATCCCATGTAAAATGCATTTCCCTTTTTTAGATTCTGTATTTAAAGTATTCCTAATGCCTCCTAAAACTCCTTTCACAGTTTTCAAAACCTTACTGCTTCTCATGCTGTACTTCCAGCAGTACTCTAAGAGGTATGGTCAGTACAAAGAATCTTTCCGTACTCTTTTGTCTGCTTATGAGGCAAACCCAAAAGCGTTGCATCCTCGTTCCAGGCAAAGAAATATGTAGGTCAGGATCCTCTATCTTATGTGGTTACATCACCACAAAAGAAAGCTTCCTAAAACTGGCATGTAGTCAAAGGGAAATTCAAATGCAGAACTTCACTTAAAGGTGATAAAATGCTCAGAGTGCATGTAAAGCCAAAATGTTCCTGTATTTTGATCATTGAACTTAAACTGTTCTTACGATGCAGCTCGTGCATTCAAAAAGCCCTATCTTAACTTCATCATTGTGACTGTCCTTTAAGGTTGACCTGTCATTGTTTCGATTCTGGTCATGCTATATTTACTTTCTGATATGGGTTAATAGGAAATAATACAATGTGCACATATACACATTAGTGCTACTAACATCATGGCAATGCTCACTGGAAAGGGGATAGCAGGATAATTTGCAATGCAAAATACTAAGTTCTGAATCACATTCATTTTCTTTTGTTACATACAGGAAGATTCTTCAATAATGAGGAGTGGCAGGGGTCCTTAGCTTGTTATTAACTTCACTTATGCCTTGACAGAATACATAAAAGCATACAAATTGGAGTAGCATATTCCCTCTTTTAGATACACAACAATTTCACTCTGAAATGTGCTGATGCACTACAAGAATATGGCGTATTATATTTACTATTATTTTTTGATAATGACAATTACACAAAATATTGAAAGCAACTATTCACATTACTTTCAAGAAATGCTATACTTATTTCTACTGACAAGCATTAGCAGTGTAGGCAAACAGAAAAATTGTACTGTCAATGAACTGGCATAAAGAAGATTTTTATCTGGTTTTGAAGTGACAACTAGAAATTGCGGTATACGTCATAGTCATTACAGAGCAAACAGACTCAGGGTGTTTTTTTGTTTGTTTGGTTGGTTGTTTTTTTGCTAGTTGACCATTATAAAAGGCTTTTCTACCTTCATAGATTCAGCTGAGATTAGTGCAGGTTTAAACACATAAATCAGAAAGCCAACAGTATCATTTGTGTCTCCTTTTTAAATAGAACAGTAATTTTGATTATTTGTCCATTATTGTCAGATCACAAATGTAAACTGCTGCCAGAAAAAATATTAAGTCATGAAACAATGACAAATAAACCTGTTGGACACTTTAAAAACATCACTAAAAATGAGCTGCAAAAATATCAAGAAAAATTAAATGGATTAGTAAATATGGATCAGTAAAATGAGTTCCAAACTTTAGAGTAAGGAAAGTCAATTTTTTTACTTAGCTGAGCACGTACATATTTTTTCTGCATTATTATTATGAAATTGTTATATTTTCACATAAATCCTCACTATGAAACCACATCATTCACCAATATTGTCCAAACAGATTTATTTAAAAGACAAAACAGTTAAATTGAACTGTTAAAATGAAAACCGTTAAATGCAAATTACATTTCAGTTCTCTTCACGTACCAGTAATATTTCTGAAGACTATAAATAGTACTCCAAAGACATGTGGTCACGATGAATGGATAAGATTATCATTTATGAATGGGAAATAAATGTCTTTCCATATTTGCTATTGGTTAGGAACTAGTTCTATTGTTTCTATATAAAGCAGGATTACATAGGACCTGTCAAAAACTAACAGGGTAAAGCACAGTCCATGAATAAAATGCCTTATATATTTTGAAAAAATATTTATTTGTGCAGAAAGCATGAATGTAGTGGCATTAATTCACATGGAAGCTTTTAAGAAATATTGTTATAACATTAAACATATATCATTATTACTTAACATTTTATAACACTCCTTTGCTCCTTCATGAAAGGTTTACTGTTTTCAGTTTAATCTCTGAAATCCCTAAAAGCGATGGAAAGCAAAGCAAGCCAGTATCCCCCAGAGAAGTATAATCAAAGATCTACCGATTTTGTTTTTCAGGTGACACCCCACTAAATGTCACGAGTTATAGAAAATGGATTAAAAATATTAGACATTTCTCTCTATTCTCATATACATATACTAGCATATACTATATGCTCATGCACTTGCACATTTGCAAGGATTCCAAAAAACAGAGGGACAGAAGGAGAAGGAATACATTTGTACTTTGTTTCATTTTTTGAGATCAAGTTTTTCCTGACATTTTCGTAATAAAGGGACAAGAATCATGCTCAGCATACAAATGCAAGACCTCATACAAACTGCAAGACCTCTTAATCTAGGGTACTAAACACAATTGGAAGTCTTAAGAGAAGCAGCTTTGAAAACTCATCTTCAGCCAGTGAGACAAGAAAATAATCCCCTGCATGCTAAGAACATAGTCTATTCCGGTTCTAATTCAGAATTACAATTATGAAACCATGGGCAAGAAAACTGAAAATATCTGCTATTTTAGGAGCTTCAATGGCATCATTTCTTGTGTAAGTTTAATTTTAAAAGGAAATACAGGAAATTCTTAAATAATTAATTTTATTATCATCAAAAAACATATTCTGAACAACAACAACAAAAAATTACCCTTTTTTCAGACCGATGCTTCTCCTTCAATAAAGAAGGCATAGTCTGTCTGCCAATACTAACAGATCTGGCAAGTTGATTTCCTGGAAAAACGAGAAGTCAATGACAAAGTTTGGGTTTACTTTGAATGGGACTTAACTTCTGTTATTAGTTTTGCAGAGCAGTGTCTCTTTACTAGAGGTACTTCTTGGTCATTTTCTGAATTTAATTTGGACCATGACTTCAAGGCCTTTTTTTTTTGTCTGACCTGCCACTCCTGCTAGCAGCAACTAAGAACATGCAGAAATAAAACTCTTACAATGGTAAATGATTCCAGGACCTAGGATTTAAGGAAGATGGTGGATTTTGAGACCAGTGGCAAAGGACAGAGCATGGAAAACTGCTGCTGATGGTCGCTTCCTTTTCCAGGCACTTCACCAGACGTATTACCAGTGGTAACCTTGTTTTCCTGGAGTAACTCTTGCTTCAAGACTTGAGTAAGAGAATAGATATAGAGGCAAATTCCCCTCATGCCATGTAAAGTTATTAGAGAAAAATTATGCACTGTCCCATCTACTCCCAGTCTATCTAGGAGTCAATCCTCTGATTCTTAGTCTTTGCAGAAACTCAGCTTTGAGATATTGGAGAAGCTCTAAACTGATCAATGTTTTGATGCAGATCTGCCCTCAAAACATCAAAAAGGCTATAAATCTCTAAAGCTGAATTTTATTAGAACACAAACTAGAACAAATAGCCTTTAAGTAGATAATCTGAAAGTGAAATAGAAAAGAAATAAAAGATTTAAAATAAATATTCCATCTTATGGAATTTTGAGTTTTTGCAATGACATCATGTTTTTTTTTTCCATCCTGCTTTGCCTCTAGGCTTGTCCCTTCTAGGTCTTAAGAAATCTTAAGAGATAATTCTTCTTTAGCAGAACAGAGAATTGTCTCTACATCTACCTCCTGTACTTTTTGAGAATCTCCCAAATATCTGCCCTGTTTCTCACATCCTTTCACTTCCTACTTGCTGTACTCTGCTCTCCAGCATCTTCTCCCAACTATGCCGTCTCCAGCTACGCAGAGCATTCAGAAGATGTAAGAAGAGAGTCATCCTGCCTGTTCCCAAACCACTTCTTAAGCCTATGAAAACATTAAAAACCTACCTTGTAAACTTAAGCAAATATGCCTTCAATCACACATATCCTCCATCTGAAATTTATGGAAACACTCAGGTTCTCTGTGTGCTGACTATGTTATCACAAAAGATACAAATTCCACCTTTTAGCTACTAGGAAATAAAATGTAGTCTTTAATTTCCAGTTGTATACACAGAACTGTGCCAGCACATGCCACCAGAAACTTCATCAGTGTTCACGTGGACTTTGCAGAGTAGTGAGTCAGCGTGAAAACCCATGGCAGTTCTGAATGCTTACTTTCTCCTGAGATGAGCAATACAAAGCTGGCAAAAAACACCACCACATATTCTTCATGTCCGCTGAGCCGCAACACTTACACAATGATAGTTCCTACCCTCACTGCTTACTTGCCCAAAACTGTTTACACCAGAATCATCCCCCAATAAGCCTGGTATTTTCTCTCAAATAACTGCAGGTGCCCAATTACCCATGTGAAAACACTAAACGAGGCAGATTCCAGAACCTGCAGTGTGTGTCTTCCAAAGACGAGTGAAATTCTTCTGACCAAGTGTGGACATCTGCAGCTGAACTAGAAATCCTTAAATAGGCAGTTCTAGGTATAATTTCACTCATTTTAAGGGAAATGTCAAAAATGCACTAAGTGAATCAAACAAAGAAGAATCTATAAACAAGTACAAATATCAGCTATGCAAGGCACGTTCATCCATTACATCTATCAGGGGTTGGTCAGTCCTGCTGGAGCACCCTCTGGAGAAACTAAACCTTCCAAGTTTTGGGCTGACCTTTCCTCTCTAGGAATCAACCTCAGAACCTGGACTGTTCTGTTTGGATGAGACTTGTGGTCTGTGTCAGAAAACCATTCTTACCTTCTGATGCTATGCTAGGAGATCAACCTATCTTATTAAAATGCAGCTGTGTGGGCACAATTGATTTTAAACTGGTTTGGTTAGCATGCTATAAAGTCAGTTCTTGACTTTTCTCTTCTTGGCATTTCCATTCCACCCTTTTTGCTTGGATGCTCGTCCTAAACATTTTTACAGAGCATACACATTCAATGTGCATGCTTTAAAAAGAAATCAAGAACAACTTAATCAACACACTTCCAATCAGTTAATTTGTACAGCAGCAACATCTTGTTGACCCCAACAGAGACTGTGGGAACATCTTGTTGTGCCAACACCGATTGGGATTCTCCTGTCCAAGTCCCAGTTCCCTCAGAAGAGTAAACAGAGATGCTTCTAAAGAACAAATTTCATTTTTTTTCTGAATATTAATATTAAATTCACTTTAAATCTCTTTTGGGAATTTCGGAGCGCGGTTCCCAGGGACTCAGCATGGAGCACGCAGCTCCCAGGCCCACGTGCAGTGCTGAGCTCTGCTTGGGCTCTCATCAGCACAGTAACACACTGGCACACTAACTTCAAAACCCTTTGCTGACACAACATAGTATACAAAAAAAAAACCACTGCTTGCTCTGTTTTCATTTCCTAATGTTCACACACTCTGACTTGGGCTGTCTGAGGCATCCACAGAGGGTTATTCCACAATATCTTAATCACAGACATTGCTGGTGGTTGCAGATGATGCATTATACAGCTTGGTATTATAACGCATCTCCGGTGCGATATTTACATGCACCTTATAAACAGTACAGTGTAATGCCACAAAATATGCAGCACTAACTTGCTGCTATAACATAAATTAAAACTTCTCTAGCAGTGAAGTGCAGTCAGAGGAAAAGAAAGAGAAAAAGCTATTCAGGAAACTGCCCAAAAGGAATCTGTTCCCCTTGCAATACAGGTCATCATACATCTGAAGGCTTTTTTTTTCAGGGTCCTCTGATGTAGCTCTCCATTTCTGTACTAAAATACAGAAGAAATCTCTGTCATTAATCTTATTCAGATTTGACATACAAGTCAAATTTCCTCTTCCATATGAGGGGACATATATGGGCCTCAATTACATTTTTCTTCATTAAAATCTACATCAGTCAGGCTACACTTTCTTCTTCTTTTTTTTTTTTTAAAGATATTATTTTAGCTGTATGCAAAGTGTGGATTTCCTGGTGGAGAAAAAAAGGAAAAGAGAAGCTAAAAGCTCTGGCATCCCTGACGAATTGACTGTTCCTGCGCCCACTAACATGACAGCAGCAACCAATGGGCTGTGCAGTAAACACCTCCCTTCTTTCTCCAGCCACTGCCTGCATTCGTTGTGCAGCTGCTGAGTGACACAAGAGCCTTAGAGCAGGCGTTATTGGTGCACATTTTGTGGACAAGCCAGAAATCTGCTGCTAGATATCCAGAGCACCACTCCTGGGGAACATAGTGACACAGCAAAGTATAAAACATCAGAAAGCAGCTGAGCCAAGACTTTGGTTTCAATAGAAAGCCTGAACATATTGGGCCAGTCTCTATTGAAGGCAGCTACACAGCCTTTACCACTGTATTAGCAAAGCATGACAGAGTATTTATTGGTTTTTGGAAGGTGTTGTTGCAACAACAAAGTAGGGACCTGTTAACAGCTCGTCCTACAGATAAGAACTGACACAAATGGCTTGGGGTCTCTGAGAAGAATGCATTGACTTGCTCTCAAAGGTGATAAAATCGCTGGGAACCTAGTGCCTAAGGATGAACCCATCAACAAAGCCTTCCTAAAGACGATAAAGTTGTAACTCATCTGTCTAGAAGCACATGTTATTGCAGACACATGACAATTTCACTTTATTAGTTTATCCTAAAACACCTAGTTAGAAAATGTTCCCCTTCTCCTGATGATACACAGTCCTAAAGGGCTGCTTTGTTATTTAAAAAGAAGCAATTATTTTATGAGCACAAAGAACAAAGCAAAACACACTGAGTGAATCGCAGCATAAGGTTGCTCGAACAAGCCACTAAATAAATTACCCCGTTTTTCTGAAAGATCTCTCACTCATGATGGCAGAATGATTGCATCACTCCTATAAAAGCCATTGAAAATCTCAAAGGTAACACACACGTGTGCACTCTTGTGCCCTTTCCAGCATAGAGAAGGCCTACTTATATCACTCCACAGTAGGTACATAAAAGTACAAAGTGACGCAAACATGCAAACCCCTATAAAACTGGCCCGTGGTTAAGCTGCTAAAATAAAATCTTAGATCAGTGAAACTATATCTAATTTGTTAAAATATACTCTTAACTCCTTTTGCAAAACCATGGGTAATATTTACCCCTGCTTCCTTATG
This sequence comes from Tinamus guttatus, assembly GCF_000705375.1. The sequence goes on from NW_010588162.1 coordinate 30,389, forward strand.
ATCATAACTGGAACATTCCAACCAACACAGCTCTTGATGTTAAACCTAGTCCACTTGTACCTCAACATTTTAAGTTTAGCATGTTTGTTTTGATAATATAACTCCTCTAAGAATGTACACTTAAAAAAAAAAAAAACATGTTATCTATCAAAATCTCTTTGGATGCTGAACATGACTCATTTTAGTACTCATTCAATAAAACTTTCAGTGAAAGAATGTTCTTAATTAATTTTAAAATCAAGCTTAAATTACTTTTAAAATCAAGCTAAATCATTTTTTTCACAAGATAAATATAGTATGATCACTGATATTTCTTTTACAAACAGTTTCAGTTCAAATTAAACTTTCCAGCATTTATTTAAAATAGACCAGAGAAGTTTAATGACCCCATACACATATTCCTTATATTCATAGTGGATGTAAACTTAAAGGGAGACACATTTTCAATTCAATTTCAAGGTAAAGAATAACAACTATTTTCAGAGATGCTTTTATCCTTTGGAAAGACAGAATAGTCTTTGCTTTTTATCACTGCAGCATATCTCTTTATTCTTATTTTATTGTGAAGTAAATGACCTTATATCAGCAAGATTATTGAGAAGGATATATTTGTTACAACTATCTTCTCAAAGCATGTAAAATTAGTACTAAGGTCAGTCACCCTGGGTTCACAATTAGAAGAATGCAAGCATTCCCACAGGTGTTACTTTTCACCTTCAAATAACCAAAGAACAGAGAGTATCCCTTCTGCCTTCCCTTTAAAAGAAAAGAAACTTAGAGAAAATACTTACAGATTTACATGTCATTTATTGCATACTGTGTACCTTGCACAAATTCCCTGCCCTGAATTAATGAATTCATCTGCCATTCCTGAATCACTCTAAAAATTTATGCCACACCACCAATTTATATAATTTTTATCCCCTCTTTGGCAATATGTGACCTTCATGTTCTAACACAGAGAACCTGCATCTTCTAAGGACAGTCAATAATGACATGTAGTACGTTTTTAATATAGACAAGTGTATTTGGAAAGAAGGAACCAGAGAAGAAAAAAAGCCTGGAAATGTTAAGACATTCTGGAAAATGATGGCAACCCATTACAGATGACTAGGGATTTTGGGGAAGTGTCTTATTTCCTATTTCATATAAGATTGCACATAGCTCACAGAGAAACTCGGAATGAGGAACAACTTCTGCAGCTTCATATGGCAAAATTAAAATCTCTTTCAGTCTTTAAAGACATACATCTCTTTTGTATGCACAGAATTTAAGGAAATAGAACCAAAGCCGCTGATCCTATTTAGCAAAATCTGTCCAAAAGCTGGCTGCAGTCATCAGCCAGTTTCAAACTTACAACCCTAGAACCAACTGACCACATTTTATTTTCCCCTTATGAAACTAAAACTAATTCTAATGACCTATTTTAAAAGCGGAAAGCTGTAAGAAGAATAAACTCAATGAAATGTGTGCCAGGGTACTCTCAAAGTTCAGGGCTGTTCTGTTGTATTTTCAGCACCTCTATTTCGTTCATCATTAAAAGTCTCTCCACCCATAGCAAAGCTTGATTTTGCTATCAGCTATATCCTCCTGACAGAAACTACCCCTCGGCTGCTAGGTAGCATGTCCCAAACAAGCTATTACTCCCTTTGGTGGCATTTTAATAGAGGAAATTGCTGGATCATGGCAGACAGCAGGCATTACAGAACTATACAACTAAAAATGAAATGCTAAATACATCTGCTTAGATTACTTTTCTACAATATGCCTTGTATAACTATTGTTGTTTTCTAGATGGCACAAAATAAGCGTAGCCAGCTATTTTTTTTCAGATAATGAGGTAGCTAACCAATGCAGTAGAGCCCAGACATCATGTGCATGTCATGTGCCAGGTTTTAACTGGAAATGCTGTCCTGACAAAATGGAAAATGCAGCCGACTTTGCAGTGAAAAACCCCACAAACATAAATGTCAGTTTGTTTTGGTAGCTGACAGAAAAGCTATTTGCTGAACAGCTTTATTTAATATGTTGATGTTAGTAGTATTCTGATTTCTAAGAAGAAGTTTTACACAAGTTCCAGTGTGCTCTGCATCCTTGCCCAATTGTCACCTAAACATGCAAAGTGACTGCAATATTTAAGGTGGTTACACTCATATATGTGTTACACACTATGGTTGCATCCTGTGGCTAGCAAGGTCAAAATAAGTTCTTGTTTTGTTTTGTTGTGAAAGTTTCTCCTTTCTAGTGTTTAATTGATTTAATTTGCAGACAAATAGCTATTCAAACAAAAATGCTGTGTAGTATGGTATCTATTTCATGGCTCTCCCTCAAGCTTGGAGTGAGATTCAAGGCTATATCATCTCACCATAGTGAGTGAATGACAGCCCAACACATCACAGCTAGTTTTCCTTCAGCTTTATATATCCAATGACAACACAGAATTCCATGACTCCCAATGGCAAGACTGAACAACTGCATATTTGGAAGTCTGTTTGCTTGCAAAAGCATCTATGCCGAAGTTTACAGGCAGGTGAACTAAAGTTAGTGGCACAAGGTTTTCAAAGTTAAAGAAATTGATATTTATGCTGCTACTGTAGGAAGGCAAATAGCAAAAATTCTACCTTGCTCTCAATACAGGGGCTGAATTACCCCAAATAAATAATATCTATCCAATCGTCTCCTCGTCCCCTCATAACTGAAGCTTATATACAACTCAATAGCCAAAGAGCCATGTTCAAAGTTAGCTCATCGATCCACTGCCTGTTTAAAAACACCGATCCAAGGCCTCCCTATGAGAACAAACATACCCAGCCTTACACTCCAAGGAGACGAAAGCCCAATTGCATCCAGTAATCCAGAAACCAAGTTCCAATTTATAACCAACATGAAAATGTTCCAGAAGCCTCAGGGCTCAACAAGGGGTACAAGACCCAAAACCCACCCCCCCGCCAAAAAAAAAAAAAAAAAAAGAGAGAGAGAGAGGGAGAAAGAAAGAGAAAAAGAAAAAGAGAAACTGGTATTTCAGTGTTTGTCCCCTAAATACACTTTCCTGTTTCCATGGCTGTAGGCAGTACATTCAAAATCTGCAAATCTGAGTAATTTTCATGTTATATAAAAAACAAACAAACAAACAAAAAACTCACAGGGAGAAAAATTCAGCTCCATAACCAAATGGAGGGGCTCAGGATTCACCGAGCTGTCAGCATATTAGAGCCACTGCGCGAGACTTTGCTGATACTAGAGCAGAAGTGAAGAAACATTTCTTCACCTCCTACACAGCTATGACATACACCTAAAAAAGGACTCTGTATGTCACAATCTATTGGACTCAGCATGAGACTTGCAATATGAGTGCTCTGGTGTCACACCTGAACTGCTTTAGAGAATAAACAACTTACACCCCCTTTTTTTTTTGTATCTAATACCACAAACTTATCCAGATATTAGTTGGAACCGTTATATATATTAATGATATGTAAACAACTGCCTGCAGCTTATATAAACAGAAAATAGAAACAAGCAAATTAGAAATTGTTTAAAGCCTGTTTCTTTGTCAAGTCTTGCCTCTAGTGGTCTGTGTTATCATTGATATGATTAATGTCAACCCAAATACCTAAAAAGAAGCAAAACCCTTATGCTGCTTCAGCTACAATGGTGCTAGTTTCCCCACTGCAAATGGGATCTGAAGTCAATCACAATGCTTGCAAGAGAAGTAACCCTAAATCCAAATATACTACTCCAAATAATCTTTATTATCTCCCCTATGAAAATTAAGGTTACAGGAAAACAAATTAGTAAAAATGAAAATTCTCTTTACAAACCCATTTAATTTATAAATACTTGGTTTTCCAGTCAGGTTACTTATACGCATTTAACTTACCCTTTCCTTAACATGTTTGGAATTATTTTTAAGTTTAGCCAAAAGCTGCAGTAAATTGCCTTGGAACAACACAATTGAGCCTGTACTAGCAATGCTTTCCACCCGTGATCATTATATTAATGAGTACCTTAAGCACTTGTTAGTTAAGAGCAGAAAACGGGTTTATCTTCTGCAAACAGACAGCTACTCCCTATATTTAAAACAAACGCCAAATAGAAAAACCGAAATACTGCTACTGTGTGAAGCTGATAACAAGCTGCAAAAAAATACAGTGTTAACAATCTTTAAGCATAAGCAATTTATATTTCTAAGATAAGGATCATTATGCTCCTCATACTTGTGCCACTTGGGTGCTCCAAACATGGGTTTGTTAGCTGCTGTTACTGGAACACTGCAAGGAAGCAGACAGCCTTAGGGAGCCTGACCCTGAACTTTTAACTGCTTATCCATGACAAATTTAAGTGTAGGCTCTGCCTGGTGACATCTACTTAACTAGTAATCTGCTTTAATAGTTCAACAGAGGTGTTTGATTATGTTATTGGTTCATTTTAGCCACTCAGTTTACAAGGTAAAATCTTGATAAGCCAAGTGATGTCAAACTGATGGATCGATATCTGATGCCTTGACATGGCCTGATTGGCCTGATTCTGCTAGTCTATTCACACTGAGATAAATTGACTCCGTTTAACTCCTCTCACCAGGTTAAGCTACGCTAGATTTTATTATTGTTGAACTGTGTGGAAAACATGATGTATCTTTGTTTCTCTGTTATTAGCAACTTTTGAGACAAGAAGTCTGAGAGAGCAATACCTGTTGCAAATACCCGTAAACAGAGAATTAGACAGTGTGGTTAACTGTGTGGCTAAATTGTGTTTCTTTTTTTTTTTTTTCTTTTCTTCTGTGAGTTAATTCCCCATAACAATATCTTAACCAGTTTTCAGTAAAGATGGCTGCTTGCTAGTAATAGTCAAAGGTTTTTAAAAGTCATAATTCATTTAAATCTGAGCCATCAACTCCTCCTCATTATTTATTTAGATGTATACTTTTTTCATTCATTTTACAAAATGTAACAGTGATGAACAGAATACTTTTTATTTGGAGCATCACATATTATTAATTTACAAGGATTTCCAAAATCATGTGCTAAGATAAAAAGGAAGATTTTTATTACATTAAAAGCTCTCTGTTATCAGAGTAATAACTTGACCACAACAGAATTTGATATTGTTGTCTGCTGACGACAACAGAATTTACATCCACAAAAGGATTAAAATGCTATTTTTTTATTTGTACACAAATTGCAAATGTTGCGACACTTGACCTTTAGAGATGGAATTCAAAAAGAATTTCATCTCCTTTTCCTTAAACATTGTCATAAGAAAAAAGCCATTACTGAGGCTCTGTGGAAGCTGGCTTCTCATTTGGTTTAACAGAAATCTACAGACACAGGATGCCGAATGTCATTTCCTTCTCTTTTGTCAAAAAGCTTAAATGTAACGGGAAACAATGAAGTGGGATTTACCAGTCTAACACCTAGGAGAGTTTAGGTGCAAACTAATCTCTGTGCAAATCCATCCACAGAGGTGAAAAAAAAAAGTAAGAAAAGAAAGAGTTCTCAGAATCCAGACTGCTAATTTAGGTAAGTCAAAACTGCACTAGTGAGGAAGTCAAGACTGTGCTGTTTGTTCCTAACCATCTATAAAAAATCATATAAATCATCTGTGCACCAGACTCTGTCTTGAGGTTCGAATAAAGACAAAAAATAAGTAAAGCTACAGAGATTACAAAAATAAAAGTTTAGTAGTGAGGAATCTTGATTATGTATATTGTCTACTATTAATAATTTTAAAACGAATTCCTTAAGAGGAATGCATATATATGTTCAAGTCATCCAAACATATGCAAGATAAATTCAAGGATATTTATTAAAAGCAATGAAAGCTTGCTTTTCTTCAGACTACCTGTATCATCAGGAAAGAATTCCTTTTGAATTTTGGATCCTAGGAATATTTTAAATGTTGTGTTTTCCAATTGCTACTATTTCTTGACACCATCATTATACAAGATAATTGATAATGAAAAACAATTAGAAGCAGAAAGAATCTGTTATCCCCATACTGCTATGTAAGAAAATAATTAAAAAAAACAAACGCACACAGAAAAAAAGACAATTGTTCTTAGATCTTCATGCTGTAAACATACTTAAACATGCCTAAGGGCAAAAACTGGCGGTCTTCAGGACTGACACCATGTATACCTCCAGATACAAGCCTGCCCAGAGCTTCAATAAGACAAGACTTGCGGTGTATGCAATGGGAACCTCACCAAAAATAAAAAAGCTGCAGCAAAACCATCCTGCCATGCAAATCGCTTGCTATACCTAGCTATTGGAATTTTATTTTTGTCTGGCTTAAATAACACAGTTAAAAATGCCACTGGGAGCAAAACATGACACACTTGGAGTTTTTGTCCTGATTACATAGATGAAATTGTTCAGACTACATAGCAAGGAAAGTGAAAGAAGAAAAAGAGCAATGAAGTTTAAGAGTTCATTTATTTCATAGTCTCTGGCATACAGACTACAGTGGTAAACTGGTAAGTTCATCAGAATTTTGAGTGAACAGAGATATAAACCACTAATTAAGGCAGAGAAACTCACATCTCAGTTATATAGAAGGAAACGATGGGAGCACCTGTCTAAGCTGGGACATTCACAATACATATACCTGTAAGGGTGTGCATAACTAAAAGTTCAGTACACAATGAAAGATTTTAGAGAAGAAATGGACTATCAACCATTAACTACATAGTTAAGGTTACGAGAAAAACTGGGAGAAAAAAACACTTCCATCACATTTATGAACATATTTTTTTAGCATAAAATTACTCTTAAACACAAAGAGAAGAAATGATTGTGCATTAAAATACCAAACAAATAAAAATATTAATGTCCATTTTGTATTGTATTTGTATTTTGTCAAACAGACGATTGTTATTTGTGAATTGTCAATAAATGTTACACATATTGCTTTATCATAAAGACTGTTTGCTGTTATATATCTTTGGTTACAGACTTCACAATGAAAATATATCATGCTTAAATAGACCGTTTTTTGGTGAAGTATTCTCATTGTAGATGATGCTTCTTAAAGAAGAACTCTTATACAAACATGGCCATTATATATATATAAAATTTACAAATATATATGCATTTATAAACCACAAATACAGTACCTATGATCATAGTTAGGCCAATTGTTGCCTTTCAAAGACAGTTTTTTCAGGTTACATCAAATATTACAAATAAAAGCAGGGGTTTTTGTAGAAAAAAAAAAATATCCTGTTGTTTTGGGAAACTAAGGAACTGAGTCTCTCTATAATGCTCAGGGAGTGCATATTCTCATCAAAATGAGACTAGAAATACCTATAATGGTATTACAGTAAAGGGGAGTCTGATAGCAGCTTGCACATTTAGGTTCCTTAAGAATTTCGACTGTGCAGAAATCTGGTGACCTTTTCTTGAGAAATCTAACATATCCATTCTTTGCAGTGGGACTTTGAAATTCAATAACAAAAAAAGCCCTGGGGCTTGAAAAGTCTCTTTTCATTGGGACATGAAATCCATTGAGGTTTATCTGCATGATGGACACGTAAAAAAATTAAAACAAAATCACTACTTCCTTTCTCTCATTTGTGTTTTTCCAAAAAACACTGAAAATAGTGTAGCAATCACAAATGAATGTTTTCTGGAGCAGCACAAGCAGTTATGTTTACTGCTTTAGCAACACAACAAAGTTTACAAAACAAATGTAGAAAGTTGAATACTTTAGAAGGATTTTTTTTATCTTTTTTAAAAATATAACTTCTATATAGAAAAATAAGCTGTGTGCTTGAGTTTCATAATGCTTAATTTAATATTTTAAATAAATGCAGACTTTCATCATCTATCTATGTGTGATTATTGTAAACCAGGAGTCCAATTCTTATTCACTTCATAGACTTTTTTGGCACAAAGGGTCTACACTTGGTCAAAATGGATTAGAATCAAGACCATGGATTTAATTAAATTGTTTCATTTAGTTAAATCCTTAGTATTATCCTTTACCCTTGAGAAAGGCTATACTTTTTATTTCCATTTTAGTCAATTTTCTCTCTTTTCAATTATGAAAACTCACTGAAACAACTGATACCATATTTATTTGCTCAACATCTTATGAAATGGCAACCAAGATGTAACTTTGAATCCTGAAAATCATGAGGGAGTAAGATTTCTGTACTCTTTTCAGTGTAGTCCTTTTAAATTTTGTATCAACCTTTTTTTTTAATGGTTTCAATCTTATATTCATTAGCTTTCTCTTGAAATACCAAAATTTTTCACCTAATTTGCTTATGTTTGTATTTATTTAGAGAAGTATAAATAATTATGTCAGCTGTTTTAGGATATGCTGAAATTGTCTATATATTTATAAGACAGAACCATAAATTATGAATTCTAGGACTAACTTGCTCAGATTACTTATTGCTAAATCCTGGTAGCAGGTTCAGCTAGTTTCCTTCTCAGCACCAGGAAAGGGAAAGGATCTGTCCCCTCATTCATGCAGAAAATTATATTGGAAGAACAAAACCATTAAGCTTTTGTCTGATCTATATAGCTGAAATGAAAAATTAAACTCTAATGTACAGAAAAGTGTCATGGCCTGGAAACGAAGACTTGTTGCTGTTTCGAGGTCCTGACAGAGAAATGGAAAGCTTTGTTAATATTCCCATCCTCTTTTACTAGAGAACACCACACCACTTATTCTTTCTATTTTCACACAACTTAGTGTACGACAGAGTGTAAGATTTGAATTAGCACTAACTCTAGAGGGCAAGGATGTATCAGTGTCAAAAGGTTTCAAGAAAAGCTGGTGGCACTATATGCCATATGGGTATAGCTACCAATGTACCCATTAACTATTTCATATTTGCCAAAGTTAAAATAGAGCTTATACATAACCAAGCAAGACAGGCCACTATTTACTCATTAGGAAAAACAGTCACATAATTTTACAGTTTTGACCACGTTTCAACGTTATCCTTTCAACCTAAATTAAAAGACTTTAAGGGTAAAGTTTTCTGTAATAAACTTCTTGAGCGTTAGCTCTATATTTAATATCATTACTACTCCTTATAAGCTAGTGACTTGAAAAGTCATTGTTCAAAATGACAGTGTTAAGCACTCATTTTTAGTTTAATTCAAATTAACACTTAAGTACCCTGAGAAAAACAGGATGTTCACTAATAGATTATATATTACAAAAAGAGAGTATTCTGTCTTTTAATGCAGCACAGAAACCTGACCTTACCTATAACATTTCTGTCACTACTCCACTATGAATCAGTAACCTCTATGCTGAAATTTCCTTAATGTCTTATTAAGAAGATAATTTAGAACTACAATAAAATTAGTAGCTACAATAACTGATACACCTATAAAAAAATACTAGATGCAGATTCAAATTCAAACTTTGGAAATCCCAGTTAAAAAAAACCCACAGAAAATAATTTATTACAAATGAAGAGTTAAATCTGCAATTACAATGGATATGGATTGATTTCAATGGCAATCCAATAGGAAAAATCTCATATAAATTACTGCAAAGTAATGCATATCAGGAAGAAAGAATGGAGAGAAAAAATAATAATTTACGAATAAAACAAGAAAGGAATGCAAGCCAAAACAACTATGGAACCTCTAACTAGATCTGAAATTGCAACTATTCCTAAACTTAGAGTATTTAGAAAACACATGTTAAATATTTTTTTCTGCAAAATTATTAAATTTCTACTTTTAATGTAGTATTGTAAGATATACAATGGTTACAATTCAGTTTTTGCACTCAAATTACATTGTAATACAAGAATTCTGAAGTAACACTACTATAGACAACTATATGCCCACATGGCATAACATGGCATGTTATATGCCCACATTTACATCAACCATGATTGAGATATTCCTAAAAATCCAGAGTCTCTAATATTATACTACATTTTTAAAGCTTTTTTTTTTTCAAATTTACTCTCAAAAACATGTCATTCATGATTTTCAAAGGCACCAAAACTGGTCTAGTCTAAGGGAACTGCAGCTCTTCACTATAAAGGCTGTCTTAGAAAGCACAGATGCTATGTAAAGTATTTTCCCTAGAAGCAAAACCTTGGTACTCAGTCCAGTAAACCACACATTTACTTATTATGTTTAAACATGCTTACAGTATTTTACATTAGAAACAGCATATTCATTCATTTCGTTTTGTCTTCCAACCAGATTAGCAGCACCGAGGAAAAAGAAACTGAATGGATTTTGTTACTCATATTATTAAAATTGTTTTTATAGTTCCAAAGGGGTTAAGGGTGAACTATGTACATTTGAAAAATATATACTTAAAAATCTGCAATGTCCAATAAACACCTAGCTTAATAAAGACTCTTGCATTTAGACAATTGGTAGCTGTGGTCTTCAATGAACTGTTAAGATTAATTCCTAAGAATTAGGACAAGAACACACAAGAAAGCAGAGCTACAGGTTTTGGCCCACTGAAAATTCAAAGCCAGACGATCCATGAGTAGAACTGCACACAGTGGTTAAAGTTTCAGGAAATGAGACATGGATGTATAGATCTCTCATTTCCATTTATATCATTCCACATGTAGGAGAACTAAAAACTACTTAAGGCAGTATGTACCTGGGGAATTATTTTACATCAGTCATTACGGGCCACTCCCACGTCTGCCTCAAAATATTATCTGAGGAATAATGAGGAATTTTCTCAAAATGCATTCTTTGGAGAATTACTTTCTCAGAGACAATAAAATCTAATCAATGCATTTTTCTGAGCGTGTTCCCTGAGTCTCTCTTTCTCATTAATATTAATATATACAAAATCAGAAGCCAAGTCATTTCAAAATTTATACATTGTGTGTATAAATTTAGAAGTCTAAATGTGAAACGAGCTCACAGAGAAACAGTAAACTTCACACTTGATTTTAATACATTTAAATGTTGGGCTTTTTCCAGTAGAATAATCTCAAGAGACCTAATTAACCAAATGCCAATTTTTCAGATTAGCAGAGAATCTAGATTTACAGATAATGAAAATACAGGCTAAGATAGGACTGCAGAAGTGACACATACAGCTTTTCAAACGGTAATTTTTAATTGTATAAGGCATTTACTATCTACTTATTATTGGTTAGAACCAGAAATAAGACTCATGTTGCATGAAGACCTCAGAATCTTGTCAATCATCTAATAACATTTGTGATTACATTAGCAGCAACTGGGAAACAATTAGAACTGAATAACCTCCTCCTAGACACACTGGTGATTGATAATTGATTGATGACTGGCAGCAATGTCAGGCAGGATTTTGTCTTCATGAATACCTGGAAATTAATGACAATGATTTCTTCATCAAGCGACAGGTAGAATAAGATGAAGAAGAAATAAATTTGAAATATTGTAATACTAAACAACATGAATCAAAGCTGTCTCCTGTATGAACGTGGTTTTATCAACTCAATAGCTTATCAGGCAAGCCTCCCACAGAAATCACTTTGATTATCAATGCAATTCATTAATCGAAGTATTAGAAAATGTGTTTAAAAAACACCATTGTAGCTGTCGCTTGAAACCATATCTAACCAAATAAAAAATACTACTCTTTACCCGAACTGACCCTCTCTATGTATCTTCCATGCTTTAATAACATCCTTCAAGAATGTTTATCCCCCAAAATATATAATTATTGAAATGTCAGTAGGTTCCTAAAGGAAGGACCATGAACAAAAAATTGCTTCTAATTCCAGAAAAATTATATTGAGGATGCATATGTTTTTAGTATATTTTGTATTCATAATTACTTCATTTGTTCACAAGTAAATACCATTTTCCAAAAGCAGTACTAACAGGTACTTTAGATAAGAATAAAAATGACAGTACTTCAGATTAAAAATAAAAGAAGATTTTCAGAAGTTTGCTAACATGCTTGCAAGCATGCATACATTGTGTAGATATAAATATATATCACATGTACACATGCAAAAGTACACATTGACAAGTAAACATATATTTTGATTTTTAAAAGTAGCATCACTGATTTCTGCTGCCTAACCATTTCAAATATGAGAAGACATTATTTTTCACATGTAACTTTACAAAGAAAAACACTTTTCTATTCCATGAGTAATGGATTTTCTGTTAAAAATAACTAATATGTTATATATATTCCGCCCTTCCATTGAAATGTATGAACAAGGTAAGTATTATAGTTCATTGTATCTCTGTTAGGTCATTTTTCACAAGGTTCTCATGACACATTGTATGACACAAGGTTTATTTGTAAATACACTTTCCTGACAACAGATGTTTTGAAATGACTCCTATTTTGCTTGGTAAAGACTTACTTTAAAGGTTTTAACAATAAATTTCAGTGATGAATTCAGTAATCACTTTACACATTTTAGATAAATTAGAAAGAGACTAGTATAAATGTTCATTTTGCAGCTCATATAAGGAACATTTAAAGCAATCAACTTAATAAAATGTGCTTTTCACGATGATTAATCATTTTAAATTGTACAGCATAAAATGCTTAGCTGATGACTTCTGCTTAATTGTTTTTTCACTGTTTCCCTCCTAAATTGCAAGCAACTTTGAATCCACAGGTACTCCATATATTGCATTATGTATCATGAATGTACACAGTAAAAGGCAAAATTTTATTTTTTCAGCAC